>CM065124.1:7950460-8550460 GCA_033026305.1 Cirrhinus molitorella | reverse complement strand
AGTGCTGTTGACAAAAGCTGAAAGCTGTTTTCTGTTTATGTTCTCCTCAAGTGAGAAAGGGACCCAGGTTATGCGCTCCCAAGTCAATCTGTTGACTTACCCAGCCGTTGGGTATTTCACAGCAGGTCTGTCAAAAGCTCAGTTAGGACCCCGACATATATAAAGACCCAGAGGTTCTCTTTCTCTCTTTCTCGCTCTTTCCCTATAGGTCATTTTCCCATTGGCTTATCATTTTTCACAGTGTTCAGCAGTAAACCTCACCAAACCGTATATATGAAATGGAATTACTTTTCAGACATTAATTTTGAATTACCTGGCATTGTGTTTCTGGAGGCGCGCTATTAAATTGACAGTTTTAGACAGACCTTTATTACAAAATAGCATGGTTATTTGTCCCATGGTAATGCCGTGGTATATTGGTGGCTTTTTCAGAGCAGGGAAACACAGATGTCACCTATTAATTGAATTTATTAATACTAAAATGTTCACTAAAGTGTTTAAGCACATACAAAGACTCTTTTATTATGTAGTTCATTAATTTGTTTACTACTTTTATTACTGACTTGTTTGTTCTCTTTTTTTTTAAATATTTTATTTTTGATGAAATACTAAACCATGTACCAACTGTCATAGCTTATTTACTTACTTAAAATATTGAAACATACCAAGAGTGATATTATTTAATTAACTTTTATATATTTACTTAATTTACTTGTTTATTTATTACTAATCTATTTTAGTTTATTTTATTTTCATATAACTTACTTGTAACTTTTATATTTTTTCTGTGTTAAAATATTGAAACATACCAAGAGTAATATTATTTATTTATTTAACTTTTATATGTTTACTTAATTTATTTATTTTATTTTATTTTAGAAATACTGAACCACTTACAAAGAGTCATATTACTTACTCGTAATTTTTAAATATTTTATGTAAAATATTGCAACATACCAAGAGTGATATTATAACTTTTATTTATTTACTTAATTGATTTATTTATCCATTAACTTTTTTTTTGTATTTTAGAAATACTGAACCATATACCAAGAGTCATATAACTTACTTGTAACTTATATTTTTAAAGTTAAAATATTTCAACATATCAAGAGTAATAATATTTAATTTAACTTTTATATATTTACTTAAAATAAAATAATAATTTATTTTTACAAAACCACATACCAATAGTCATATAACTTACTTGTAGCATTTATATTTTTGTTAAAATATTAAAACATATCAAGAGTAATTATTATTTATTTATTTAACTTTATTTACACACACACACACACACACACACACACACTGAACTGAACCAGATCTACTGAACCACATACCAAGAATCATAAAACATACTTTATTGAATACTGAAACATATCACAAGTGATATTATTTATTTATTTAACTTTTATATATTTACTTACTAATTAGTCTTATTCACTTAGTTTGCTTATTCAAGGTTTTGTGAATTTTTATGGTAGTCACAATGGGAAAATATATACTAAAATGTTCACTAAAGTGTTTAAGCACATACAAAGAGGCATTCATTTATCTATTTATTTATTATTTATTAATTAAGTAATTTATTTATTATTGGCTTGGATTTTATGTTATTTTATTTTTGATTAAATTTTAAACCACATAACTTAGTCTTGGCTTATTTAATTACTTAAAATGTTCACTAAAGTGTTTAAGCACATATAAAGATGTTATTAAGTAAGTAATTAATTTGTTTATTTATTCCTAATATGTTTCTGTTGTTTTCCTTATTAGTTTATTTATTATTGTATTATTTTTTTTTATTTTAAATACTGTACCACATACCAGGAGTCATATCTTATCAATATTGAAACATACCAAGAGTGATATTATTTATTTATTTAACATTTATGTATTTCTTACTAATTACTAATATTAATTTAGTTTGCTTATTCATTTTTATGGTATTCTGTTTAAAAACTAAAATGTATGTTGCATTGTAGTATAATTATTTAACTTTTAATTATCCTTTTTTAATTGAGGGTTTTTTGTTTATTTATTAAACATAGCCAGTGCAATGTTAAAGACTGCTGGATTTTATGGACAGCCTTATCTATAATCTGTGATGTGATGTGGTATTTGATCGTTTTGTTAGCCTTGCCCTGTGCATGCTGGATTTAACCCTGAACGATCTCTGCTCGATAAATCACTTCCACAAGGTCAGTGCTAGCTGTGCTAATGGCTAATGTTGAAATAGCACTCAGTCGGATCAAAGTGTAGCTGCCTTGAGTGTGAATTAGCTGCATGTACTGTAAATATGCCATTCCTTTTTATTCATTCCACTCTACTCTGCCTCTTTTCACTTTAATTTGTTCCCGCCTCTTCATGTCTTCATGTCTTCTACTTTCTAAGGTTCGCTCGCATGCAGGTCTGCTTCACACGTTCCTAAATTCAGACGGCACAGATTTGAGGCCAAAGGTGAACTCTGGTAAAATGTAGAGGCAGACAGCGAATTTCAGACCTATTTTACTCGCGACAGAGCCGTCACAGAGAGACCGCTGAATACAGATGAGTCTCTCCTTCTCTGTCTGTTTCTCTCTCTGTCTCTGTCACACTGTCTCTCCGTTTCTGTCATGTTCTCTGTCGCTCTGTCTCTAATCCAAAGCCCTTATATAAAGATGGATAAAAGATTTATGAGATTGAGAATTTCAAAGAAGAAGCTAATTAGCTTTCATATGTATTCATGCATTTGGCAGATACTGTTTTCCAAACTGACTTTTATTATAATTTTTATTATTAGGATGTTCATAAATCAGTAATTTCCTAATAATAATAATTGCTTTATTGTTTTTATTATGCATAAAATGTTTTTATTTTTATAAATATATATATATTAGAAGTAGAATTAATCAGCCTGTTTCTAAAGTTTAAGAATATATATATATATATATATATATATATATATATATATATATATATATGTGTGTATATAGCAATAATTTCGCTTAGAGCTGAAACTCATATCCAGTGTGCGGAATTAAGAGGATAATGGTATTGTACAGTTTTTAGGTGGAGATGCATGCAAATATGATTATATTTGTGATTCATGTTGACGTCCCTGTAGGGATTTAGTTTGTCGTCTTTCCGAGAGCTGGAAGTGGGTTTTTGAATATAGAAAGTGGTGCCATCAAAACAATTATGCTCATATTCTGCTCCACTCCACATTAATGAAGATAAGCCACAATTTCTGTGGCTCTTCTAAGCGGATCCTCAATGGTAAAGAACATCATGTTTAACCTTTGAGGAACATCACATTGCTTGAGTCTCTTTTATAGCTCAAAAGACTTGAGATGCCAGCTTTTCAGTATCAATTGTGTCTCAGATGTTTCCATGCAATAATAAGCCTTTCTAAACCTGCTCTCCAACAAAAGTTCTAAAAACTTGTGACAGCAACTTGTGACTTTTTAAGTCACAACATCAGTGGAGTGTTTGAAATAACTGCCTTATGTGATCTGATGTGGCTTCGTATCAAGAATGAGGCAGACAATATATTCTAAGCTCATTCTATGTATATCGATTATCAATGTCTTACAAATATACTTAATCATTATGAAAATACACAAGATGGCTTGAAAAACACAGATAAGCCATATATTATTGCAGATGAGTGTTTAATGTCCTTACATTTCATTAACGTTTAACGTTATATGTGGCCCTGGACCACAAAACCAGTTTTAAGTAGCACAGGTATATTTGTAGCAATAGCTAAAAATACATTGTATGGGTCAAAATTATAGATTTTTTTTTATTGCAAAAATCATTAGGTTATTAGATAAAGATCATGTTCCATGAAGGTGTTTTGTAAATTTTCTACTGTAAGTATATAAGAACTTAATTTTTGGTTAGTAATAAGAACTTCATTTGGAAAACTTCAAAGGCGATTTTCTAGATAGTTTGATCTGTTTGCACCCTCAGATTCCAGATTTTCAAATAATTGTGTCTAGGGCTGCACGATACATCGTTTTAGCATCGATATCGCGATGTGCTCATCCGCAATAGTCACATTGCAGGACGTGCGATGTTTAGTAGCCTATACAGATCGTTATATTTATTTATAGGCTACTGATCGTCTTTTCTTTGCTTACACACAGACACCTTGTCTACACCGGACGCGACAGCTGTCGTGTCGCGCTGCCTGTGCCGCAACATCTAAAGTGAAAGTCTGTCTAAACACTGGACGCGACAAAAGCGACTGTTGCATATCATTTGAATTTTGTGTGAGTACACATAAATGGAACGCGGCAGTTTACTTTCGGGTATTTGACTTGCCGCGCCGCATCCAGTGCAGGGAGCATCATTATAATGACTTCTACAGTATTTTGTCTGATTATAATGTGTTCTACCGCATTTGGCGCGTCGCGACGCTCGCGCCCGGTGTTGACACTGTGAAAGCCACGCAGATGCATGTGAACACGGAATTCCGTTCACTTCTGCTGCTATTTTATGCCTGAAATGACACATACACGCGAAACTGTGTCAAAATACAGGTCTCTGCAAGTATCCTTGTAAACACAGTTGCTTGTGGCTTAGGTGAAGATAAACAACTGAGAAAGAAAATGGATGTGTAACAGGTTCACAGCAGTTTAATGTTCCTGAGGCTTTCTGTCATGAATGTTAATCAAACAGCAAAACACAGAGAAAAATCACTTTTTAGCTTTGACACAGATTTATTAGATTACATTTATACAGTGAAGAATATGCAGTGCAATTTTACATTTGATTATTCAATTTCTGTACCTGAGTACTGTTAGACTATAAAGTGTTTTATTTTATGTGTATCTTTGTTCTGTTAACTTTATCTATGTTTGTAATTTGTTTATTTTCAATGCTGATTTACTCAGCTATAAAATGATCCCATTTTTTTCCAAAGAGCTATTCAAGTAATCAGATTTTTTTATTTTCATATCACAATATTTATCGCAGAAAAACAAAATTTCGCAATTTGATTTTTTTTCCAATATCGTGCAGCCCTAATTGTATCTCAGCCAAATATTGTCCTATTAACAAACCATACATCAATGCAAAGCTTATTTATTAATATTTCAGATGATGTATAAATCTAAATTTTGAAAAATTGACCCTTTTGACTGGTTTTGTGGTCCATGGAATATGTGAATATCTTGTTTTTATTCAGTTGCAGCGATAGCGATGCCTTCATCCATATTAGAGATTTCCTGGCTTGAACGGAACATCATCAGTGGCTGTATCCAAAATCGCCCCCTATATCCTCAAATAGGGAACTATTTGAGGGGACAGCTATTTTTAGTGGTGTCCGAAACCATAGTGGTCAAGTGCACTCATTTAATCCCACAATGCACCACAAAAACGAGTGTACAACCAATGTACCCTCACCGGCTAGAGAATACACATAATTTACTGTGAGAGTCGCATGCCGAATTAATTCCAGCTTCTTGCTGAAAGAGGGCGCTCACAGCCAAATTGTATATTGATTATTTATTTGTTTAACTAGGGTTTATACATAATTTCCATAGCAGAGTTCAAGATAAATCCTGTAATCTTAATACTTGAGCTGTCTGTTTTGATTATTATAGACAGCAAGCGCAAACTATGCAAGCGGCAGTCATTTCGTTGCACTCAGTGTCCGAATTTACTCACTCGTTTTCATTCACTCCTTCAAGTGAACTGAATGAGTGGACTAATGTAGTGAATGAGGGTATAGGGGGCAATTTTGGATAAGGCCAGTGTTACTTCTTTGACGTATATGTGGATTTTCTGCACGAGGGCGCCCTCTGGCGTCCAGTATGAATGAACCATTGTACCATTTAAGTATGAATATGTACACTTTATGTACAAATATGCACCTTTAAGAGCATTTTGTGTACTAAAATGCTCCTTTTAGGGGTAAATAAGGTACAAGTGTGGTACTGTCCCAGCGACAGCTTTTGTACCTTTTTTTTCTGAGAGTGTAGGAAAAACATCTGACGAGTCATTTCCACCTGAGAAAGAAACCAAGATATTACAAAGCTATAATTTCTGATTTTGTCATTTAGAATCTTGTGAAATTACATTTTCATAAAAAAAAAAAAAGAAAGAGATTAAAGTCTGCAAGATCAAATAATCCTTCCAAAATGAAGTTAACTACCCCGTGGCTTGTGTTATCCAATATCAGTTAACAGTTCCTGTGTGATAAACTGTCACACGGTGTTTATTTTGTGCTGTTTTAACCTTTTGCGGAATTCTGATACATCCGGACCCGTAATTACATTTGGCACGTCGCGCGGCCCGTTCCGGATTTGTATTTGGCTGCCACATCCAATATATTTTAAACACCTGCATTAATGAAAACAAACAGATCAGGTATTTATTGACATGGTGATAAAGGGAGGGTTAGCATTTCCTGAGAGAGAAACGGAGAGGGAGAGAGGGAGAAATAATTGTTTATTGATCTATCCTCTGCATTTAGGGAGTGCATTAAACCCGAGGACAGATTGCTGGTGTCTGTCAGAGACGAGCGGAGGGAGGGAGGGAGGGTGTGGAGCAAATGTTCTGCAGATATTGCATGAAGGAGAGTGAGAATCGATGAATGCGATGTGCTGCGAGCGTCAGATTCCCAATGTGAGGGCGGGGGATGAGCTATACAGCCGATCGCACATATTTGCTGGATGACTCATATTTTTACTTAAAGAATCTAAATGATTTGAATGTGAACCATGGCTGGACACAAATTCCTATAAACAAGGGTGAAGAATGCAATTGCACGCAATTTTCTGTATGATCATGACTTGTAGGATAAAATGATCACAGAATAGTGCAACTATAATGTGCAAGTAGCAATGAGAGTAAATACAAATTTGATGGAGGCTTTTGCTTGAAATCAATGTGAAATGGTGTTCACAATCCGTTTTATTTATGTTTTATGATGCATTTATGAGCGAAACAGGATTTTCAGTTGAAAAAAAATGGGTGAGAGGACAAAAAAGGAAATGTTTCAGAAATATTAGTTGCAGTTATGGCATTTTGATTAAATATTATGAATAAATGGATGTAAATGAACAAAAAAAAGAAAAGAAAAAATGCATTAAAATAAGTGGGTCATTTTTTTCTTGTAAATAAATGTTTTTAAGTTGTATTTCAGTATCACTGAGATATATTATATTATAGTATATTATAGTTTTTATTATAATTTTGAATTCATTTTTAATATTTGCTCATTGATTTTTTTCATTTCAGTTTAAATTTATGTTAAGTTAAACTAATTTAAAATAAACTAATTAGCTGCATAATTATTTCAGCTAATAAAATTAGAAAAAATGGAGAGTTTAACTTTACAAAATTACTAAGACTTTAACTGAAAAGTGAAAAAAACCATGTTTTATATTTTCTGATATATTTTTCATTTTACTTTAAGCTTTAGTAATTTTGTTGTTTGTTTTTTAGAATTTTTTTCTTATTTTTTATTTTAGTTTAAATAATTTTAGTACATCAAGTTAAACCATTTAAAATATATTTAAAAGCTATTAATATATATATATATATATATATATATATATATATGTATATATATATAATAAAGTATTTTATTGTGTATATATATATATATATATATATATATATATATATATATAATAAAGTATTTTATTGTATTATATATTTTTTTCAGCAAGTAAAATTAATACAAATAATTAGACAAAAAAAAAACTTAAAAATGACTAAAACTAACTGAAATGAAAAAGAAATCATTTTGAATATTTTTTTTGTATTTTCTGATTGTTTAGTTTCAGTAATTTTGTTGTTTTTTATTTTAGTTTGTTATTTTAGTACATCAAGTTAAACAAATTTGATAAAAAATAAATAAAAATATAACTTCAAAATAAAAAATAAACATCAGAAAATCTACAAAAACACACTCTCTCTCGCTCTCTCTCTCTCTCTCTCTCTCTCTCTCTCTCTCTCTCTCATTTTTGTTTTAAAGCCTTTATCTTTTGCCTTTACAATTTAACTCTGTCCTAGTCCTGTCTAATTAGTCTTTAAAGATGTGAAAGAGCAATTGCTTTATCCTCCGGATCAGATCACACTTATACAAAATATATGACGAAACACTAGTTTATTGAGCATTTCTAGACTCTACATTTAGTTTTTCCTTCTTTTATCAAATGAGATAAAGGCTCCAGTCTGTGGCACAGTCCTCGGAGACTTTAAATCCAAGTCAGACTTCATTTGACTTCATTTGATTGACCCTCTAACCACATGACAGGAGCTGTCTATCTGCCTCAAACATTCAATCCCGTCCCTCACACCTCTCTCCCAGCGGCTCTCTCCCCTTTATCACTTCCTTTTCTTTTTGTCTGTTAGTTACTCGAGTTGCATTCTGAATGACTGCTGTCCGGGCCTTTTTGGAGCGCTGTGACAGCTCCCTCGTGGCCCAGAAGTGCGAATGGACCTGATAGGAGAGTTTTATTGTAAACGGGCAGCTCCGGGTCTGCCTGTCATTGTTCCGATAGTCGTGCACCCTGGAAGGGACAGTCGGTTTATTCATTCTCTCCCGTTTCTGATGCAGTGTGGGGTTTGTATTCCCAGACGTGGCTGGATCTAGCTGAAATGTGAGAGCGCTGGGCTTGGACAGGTCAGTGCTGAGATCAAATAGAGGTCTGTAATAAAATACTTATGAGAATTAAAAACAGAATAACTACCTGTATGTCTAGTCATAGTGCTTTATTAATTTGAAGCACTGCAATAGCTATAGTATCAAGTTTCCATAATTGCGTAGATTTCCACACTAGTCCAGGCTTGTTAGTGCATTTTTTTTTTCAAATCAGCTGATATTAGTTATATTAATTATGCATGCTTGTTTCTCTGTTTTTACATTTAAATTACCTTTATTTATAATATTTAATGCTCACTTATGATTTCATCTTTACAAATTGTAGTTAATTGTAGTATATTTAATACATGTTAAATGTAATCTTTAACCAGTCTCAAAACAAATATTAATTTTTCATACTTTACATAATAATGTTGTGATTCCTGAATTTACGGCTAGCATTTGTTTATACAAGCACATTTCTTTTAAATATATATCTTTTAATATTTGAATTATTTCTTTTAATTATTTTTACAATTAATTAATTTCCCTCTTTATTTAATTTAATTTAATATTTTATTTTATTTTATGTTTTATGTTTTATTTTATGTATTGCAAAAAAAATGCGTATTGGATTTTTTTTTTTTACATTTTAGCCATATTTATTTATTTGTTTATTTGCAATAAAGGTTTAAAATGCATATTGCATTTTTTTTTTTTTTTTACTTTTTAGCCATATTTATTTATGTACTTATTTGCAAAAAAATGCTCAAAAAGCATATTGCTGTTTTTTATTTACATTTAAGCCATATTTATTTATTTGCGAAAAAGGATTAAAATTCTAATTGCTGTTTTTAATTTACATTTAGCCATATTTATTTATCTATATTCAAAAAAGATCAAAATGCATACATGCAGTTTTTTACAATTTAGCCATATTTATTTATTTATTTACTTGTAAAAATAATAATAAAAATGCATATTGCTGTTTTTTATTATTATTATTATTTTATTTACATTTTAGCCATATTTATGTATGTATTTATTTGCAAAAAAGGATTAAAATGCATATTGTTGTTTATTTTTTTATTATTTACATTTTAACCATATGTATTTATTTATCTATCTTCAAAAAAGGATCAAAATAAATAAAAGCAGTTTTTTACAATTTAGCCATATTTATTTATTTATTTGGGAAAAAAAATGCATATTGCTGTTTTTTTTTAATTATCATTATTTTATTTTCATTTTAGACATATTTAGTTATTTGCAAAAAATGTTCAAAATGCATATTGCCTTTTTTTTTTAAGCCATATTTATTTATTCAGTCATTTTTTTTTCACTTACTCACTGGATTATTGATGTTTCATCTTAGTACTTAATTTGTGCTGGCTGATAAAAGAACTGTCACAAGAACAGATAAGTAATTGTCTCCTAGAAATGTTAACATGAATGTCCCATAGCATTGGATTTATGTTTTTTTTTTCTCTCTGTTTGACAGAACATTAAGGGCAGGTTTCTATTGGCACTTGAACTAAAATGGGCCTTGTTTTGAATCCCTAATGAGCATTAACAGCCTGACAGATGTGGCCCAGATGTAAGAATGAGCGGCCAGTGAGATGGCGGGTGAGATTGTTAACTGTATTCTCTGGGTTTCGGCTCATCTTCAGATTTGCAAGGCCAGGTGTTGGTTTACCCAGTCCCCAGGGGTCCTCCATGACACGCCAGGATGGCCTTTGCAAATGCCAAAACGGAAAAAGAAGGATATGACTGGCTCCACTGAGGCTAATTACCTCCACATGAGTATTCATGAGAATCTGTGGGGTTTTTTTATTGGCCGTTTTCTTTTTTTTTTTTTTTTACTTCCATGTTATCGGTTCATTTCCCCAGGCACATTTGAGAAGGTTAACGTTTTGGATGAAGTCCACTAACTGGTTGTGAGTGGGATTTTGTGCCAGCGTCGGAAGAAAGGGGTCCGAACGGACTCAGAGAAACGTAGGTCCACCTGAACCTGGAGAAAATAATACTGGCAGGAAACATACCATTGGCATCTGTTGAGTTCTGGAAGGATGACAAGATTTGATCAACATTTCAGCCAGATCTTACAAAGTTTGGGGTTTCATCAAGTTTCCCCCCTCAGTGAAGGAACAGCTCATGCATAATGTAATGCGTGTTGTTGTTGGCAGGAAACATTTTTGGTTGGAAACATGTCTGTAGAGATAAAGGTATTTAGTAGACAAGATGGTTTGGTAGGATGTCACGTTGGAGTTAAAAATCCCTGGCAAAATTGAGGCCCTTCCTAAGGTCAACTTTGGAAAGGGAATCTGTTTATATGTCAGTTCCAAACGTACTGTTGGAGGAAATTTGCACATATCTACACTAAATTGCACAGATGAAAATTTCAGGCCATGCATTGTATTTGCTAATTGCTGTCTGTGGCATGCAGTTTAGCATGCTGGTAATTGAAATTTCTGCACTGGCATGCTCTGTCTGATTTAAAGGATTACAGTACACTGGTGTGCCAGTCCCTCCTCTGTTTTCTGCCCACTGAAAAATGCCATTCGCTTTGACTGTTTAATCAGATTTGGCCTAATCTGTTCCACAGCAAATGAGGGCGTCTAACAGCGAAGCCGGTTGCTTTTGTTGCGAGCCCAATCGGTTTTGCCCCAGAATTCCCCTCAGTGTCGTCAAGGCCAACAGATATGGACCATCTCCGAACAGCTTTCCTGCTCTGCGGTGAGCCGGCTGCTGCCAAGACCGCGTCACGCTAAGCCAGAGAGTTATCACCTCCAAACATCCCCGCACATTCATCAGCCCTCCGTTATCAGAGATCTGTTTCTTCTTCAGCCGAGCACAAGCTTCTCTGGACTGCTCCTGTTTACAGCCTGGATATTTTCAACCCTTGTGTTTGGTATGGAGAATATATACAGTTGAGGTCAAAAGTTTACACCCCCTTTTAGAATCTGCAAAATATTATTTTAGCAAATACGATGGATCATACAAAATGCATGTTATTGTTTATTTAGTACTGACCTGAATAAGGTATTTCACATAAAATATGTTTACATATAGTCAACAAAAGAAAATAATAGTTGAATTTATGAAAAATGATCTGGTTCAAAAGTTTACACCCCCTTGATTCTTAATACTGCGGTGTTACCTGAATAATCCACAGCTGTGTTTTTTGGTTTAGTGATAGTTTTTCATTAGTCCCTTGTTTGTCTTTAAACTTCCTGCTGTTCTTCTGAAACATCCTTCAGGTCTCACAAATTCTTTGGTTTTCCAGCATTTTTGTGTATTTCAACCCTTTCCAACAATGACTCTGTTTTTGAGATCCATCTTTTCACACTGAGGACAACAGAAGGTTCAAACACTCACTGATGCTTCAGAAGAAAAAAAATAAACATGCATTAAGATCCGGGGGTGAAAACTTTTGAACAGAATGGATGTGTACATTTTTCTTATTTTCCCTAAATATCATATTTTTTTTCATTTAGTACTTTTAGTATTCAAATAGAAAAATACCTGTTTTCTATTTGAATATATTTTAAAATGTAATTTATTCTTGTGATTTCAAAGCTGAATTTTTAGCATAATTGCTCACTGGATCCTTCAGAAATAATTGCGGTTTCTTTGATGAATAGAAAGTTCAGAAGAACAGCATTTATCTGAAATAGAAATCTTTTGTAACATTAGAAATGTATTGATCATCACTTTTAAACAATTTAAAGCGTCCTTTCTAAATAAAAAAAAATAATAAAAAAAAAAAACTATACTCTTTTGAATTATATAGTGTATAATGTTACAAAAGCTTTTTATTTCAGATAAATACTGATCTTTGCATCATCTATTCATTTAAGAATCCTGAAAAAAATGTACTTAACTGTTTTAAATATAATAATAATAATAATAATAATAATAATACATAATGCTGAAATTTTAAAATGTATTTAAATAGAAAGCAGTTATTTCACATAGTAAAAATGTGTCACAAATTGTACTGCTTTCACTGTATTTTTGTTCAAATAAATGCAGCCTTGATGAGCGGAAAAGACTTCTTGAAAAACATTAAAAATGTCACTGTTCAAAAACTTTTGTCTGGTAGTGTAAAAAAGAGTAAAAAAAAAAATGCACATGCAAAAATGCAAAAACATTAATTCATTGATAATAAATATTTGTACAAATAATAACATTTGTAATAATATTAACAATATTATTTCAGAAAGATTTATAGCAAAAAAACTCCAGCGGACCCTTGCAATCACTGGATCCCAGTTTGAAAAACCCTGCCTTTATATCATAGGATGAAAAAAAAAAAAAAAAAAAACGCTAAAACTGAGCCAGTTAGACCACAAAGGCCCCATAAACGCAGCGCTCAATCCTGGGGTAAAGATAACACCCCCAACAGCAGGTCTTACAGGCCAATAACCAGCCACAGTTACAGCCTCTCAATGTGGCTACAGCATGATAAACGTTGCTTGACTCAGGTCAATGGCGTCATGAATCTGCCATCCCTTTAGTCTCTGCGACCGACCAATCCCCCTTGCTCCTAAAGGGAGCGCGTTCAGCAATTACCAAAACAGCGCAGGCAATTGGCCATGAAATATGTGCACAGCTCCAGAAATCAATAGGGCCTTATCAATGGCATAAAAGCCTTGCCACTCAATTAAAGCAATTATGCTTCACCCTACAATCACTCTCGCCTTCGCCCAAGAACCGACTTTAAGTTGCTTTCGCACTAATGGAAAAATAAATTGCCGTGATGTCGGTTCTCGCGCAAACGGGAGTAGCGTTTGAGAGGCGCGGTGTGAAGAGAGGCAGCCCAAGCCCGTAATTTAGTGGAGAGATTGCTCTTTGCACCGGCTCAATGTCCCTTTTAATGAGCCGCTGTGTTTCCTTTGTGAAACCGAGGCCTCATTTCCGAATCCCGGAGCGATGGAGAATCTCTGAACATCCCGGTTTGCCACGTCAGCCGTAATCTCGCCGTGGACGTTTAAATGACTTACAAGGTAGCTGCAGCATCTCTTTGTCTGCTACCGTCGCCCTGTGAATAACGCCACTATGAGATAAGAGCTGACAAAAGAGGAACGGAAAGGGCAACAGCAAGCTCCATTCATGCCACGGCGGCACATCTTTGTTTGCGGCTTTGTTGCGATTTTCTCTCTTGCCGTTAAAGCCAAGTAAAAAACAACATTGTCAAAGGGGGAAAAAGAAAGCTGACACGTTCTCTTAAACCAAATGCAACTAGAGCAGATCAGCACTGAAGCTTCTTAACCCTCATTTTCTGTTGACACTGACTGAACTGGATATACTTTTAGGATTGGGCTTGGGGAGAAAATAACTCTAATCTTGATGTTTTGCCAAAATTTGATCTATCTATCTATCTATCTATAGTATCTCACATTTTTGTGAATATTTTATTATATATTTTCATGTGACAACACTGAAGAAATGACACTTTGCTATAATGTCAAGTAGTGAGTGTACAGCTTGTATAACAGTGTAAATTTGCTGTCCCCTCAAAATAACTCGACACACAGCCATTTATGTCTGAACCACTGGCCACAAAAGTGAGTAAAAATGTCCAAATTGGGCCCAAAGTGTCAATATTTTGTGTGTCCACCATTATTTTCCAGCACTGCCTTAACCCTCTTGGGCATGGAGTTCACCAGAGCTTCACAGGTTGCCACTGGAGTCCTCTTCCACTCCTCCATGACAACATCACGGAGCTTGACACTATCTGAACCAAAGTTTATCTTGGTCTCATCAGACCACAGGACATGGTTCCAGTAATCCATGTCCTTAGTCTGCTTGTCTTCAGCAAACTGTTTGCGGGCTTTCTTGTGCATCATCTTTAGAAGAGGTTTCCTTCTGGGATGACAGCCATTCTGTCGTTCTGTTTTATTGTTCTTTCGTTGTCATTTTGTCTATCATTCTGTAGTTCTATCTATCGTTAATTCTATCTTGCTATCATTTTACCGTTCTATCTTACATTCTGTCTCTCTCTCATTCTACCGTTGTGTCTATTGTTCTAATCTGTGGTTTATTCTATCGTTCGTTCCATCCATATCCAATTAAAGGAAGAACATGTTGTCATTATTTTATTTGTGAAAATATGTAATATGGTGATATTGTATGCTATTGATATTGGATGCCAAAATGTGAATAATATTCGTGAGTCCTTCGCATTACAAAAAATAAAAAAAACCCGCCGTACGCCACAGTGTGCATTGTATGAGCTAATTTGTAGTTAATTACGCTCTTTAGATTAGCATTGGCACTTGTTGATACAAATATCATGTGTTGAGTATAATTCAAAGAGGTATTTATGAAAATCATAAGTGAAGCATATGGCACAATAGACCACAAGCAGTGTAATGTATAGCCTGGCAGTCAAGACTTGTGGAGGCTTGAGGCCAGCTCAGTCTGACAAACAAGGGTATAAAATGACAGAACTGACGAGAGGAAGGGGGTAATTACATGTTTTTTCAATGTTTATTCTTGCGTTCCTGTGCGCGGATAAACACAGCATCCAGGCGATGGGAAACGCCTCATATATCGGCCATGTTGCCGTTCGCTTGCCCCACGCCGAGGCTCTTTGCCAGCGTAAATAAATGTTTCCTCTCCGTCTGTAATATACGCCAGTGAGCCGAAATGGGTCTGATGAGGAATCAACATCCATCACCAGAGAAAAGAGATGAAAAAACCCTCCAAAAGAAACAATCCCGGGGCAAGAATCCGGCCGCGGAAAAGGTTAAGCGGCCAGTTAGTCTATTCAATGGCCGTCTCTGTAGGGCCTCGGTGACACAAACTTCACACTGAGGAATAACCGTGCGCGGCTTAATTGTGTTGTGGAAAGGGTACGGGAGACCTTACTGCTGGGTATCTCTCACACATAGACATTTTGGCATTCCTCGGAGAGGAGAGAAAAGGAAAAAATTAGATTTATCTGCTCTTTTACACATATACCTCTCTGGCCTCGCTATCTGTCCTAGACTTTCAGTCAGCCCTCAGAGAGAGCGAGACATAGATGCCTACAGATAGATGGATAAAAAGAGAGGAAGTGCAGTAACATTTGTTTTCACTTAAAACTTGTTTTCGCATCCGTTAAATCCGTTGTTGCCTCCGCACGCCAGGTCACCCCACTGCTCGTGTGCTAAACTTTGCCCTGGCGCAGCAGCTTGGAGTGACCCCGTCACAGGACTAGTTTGTAGACCGTTGAAAATTGGTCTGGCTGGCATCTTAACAGCTGTTATTATAGTGTAGGCAACATCAGAAGCAGTAAAAGCTGGTTCACCTCACAATGAAAACTGTCATCATTTACTCAGGTGTTATTTTGAAGAAAGTTTGAAACACAGTTTTTCTTACAAGAAATATTACTGTGTATTTATACATCTAAGTATACACAGTACACACGTATATTATTTGAAAACAAACTTATATTTTTGATGCAATTAATTGAATGTGATGAATCGATTTTACAGCCTTAGTGTGTGTGTGTGTGTGTGTGTGTATATATATATATATATATATATATATATAATATTTCTAATTTGTCAAAATTATGTTTCAGTTCTGTCAAGTGATTTAAAAAAAAAAAAAAAAAGTTTACTTAATGTGTGTGTACTGTGTATATTTATGTATAAATAAATACACACACATACAGTATATATTTGGAAAATATTGACATGTATATATTTGTATTCATATAATTAATATTATATATTATATATAAATATAGTTAGTGCTGTCAAACAATTAGTTGTGATTAATCACATCTAAAATAATTTTTTGTTTACATACAGTATTATTTTTTGTTCTGTTTATATTTATATATAAAAACACATGCATGCATATATTTAAGAAAATATGTTGTGTAGATTTTAAATATATTAATATATAATATAAATTATATAAATATAAATAATGTATATAAATGTAAAAACATTTTAACACATGTAAATGTTTTCAAAATATATACTGTATGTGTGTGTGTGTGTGTGTGTGTGTATATTTTATATATATATATATATATATATACATATATATACACATAGTACACATATTATGTAAACAAAAACTTTTCTTTTAGATGTTTGACAGCACTATTTTATATTGAATATTTGATTTAATATTTGATATTTAATGACAATCCTATGATCCTATATATATATATATATATATATATATATATATGTTCTGATATATCAGACATTCTGCAAAATCTTATGATAGATCGGAGCTTCTTGCATGCAGAGCTATCATATAATTTCAGAAGACTTTGAATATCGTGCACATTTTTTGGGCACTCATGTGGTTCTTTTTCTTGGAGCTTGGCAGTCAAAATTACCAACTTTTGCGCTTCACTGAAAGAAAATCATACAGTTCTGCATTGACGTGAATCTGAGTAAATGATGACCGAAGTCAAATTTTGGGTGAAATATTCCTGTAAACGTAAAGCTTTAGAGCAGGACAATTCCTCGGAGTGGAAGTTGGAGGATTACGGTTTGAAGATTAGCATATTTGCTGTTAACTCAGCCATGTTGTAGGATGTGGGATTATGGCCCCAAGAGTTTAGTCATGAATTTGCTAGGAATTAACCTGCAGGGGCCCCATTTTCCCTTTATGATTGTAGCGTTTGCAGCAGTGGGATGGCAATCGCATGAAATGTTAACACCTACAGAATGGGGAGAAAAATGATGGATTTTACTCTCGTTTAGCGCAAGCTGGCACAGGCTTGTCAGAGTCAATTATGGTAAGAGGAGAGGCGTCTCTGGGAGATCTCACACCTGATAAACTTTTTCTGCTTCAGCAACGTGAGCTGTCAAAATACCTGCGCGCAGTTCCGCGCTGTCACACCGCTAAAGCTCGCGCTCGGGGGTAAAGCGGTCACACCGCTGAGAGGACGACCTTAGACTTCCATTGATTATCCCTCTCAATCTGCTTCTGCTAAACTCATCTTTCACCAATATATTCACACACTACAGAAAATGAGAAAACGATGTACAATGTCTAATCTATCTATCTATCTATCTATCTATCTATCTATCGTTCTATCTATCTATCTATATCTATCTATCTATATATCTATCGTTCTATCTATCTATCTATATCTATCTATCTATATATCTATCTATCTATCTATCTATATATCTATCGTTCTATCTATCTATCTATCTATCGTTCTATCTATCTATCTATCTATCTATCTATCTATCTATCTATCTATCTATTTATCTATCTATCTTCATTATGTCGTTCAGGCTATCGTTCTGTAATTTTATTGTTCTGTCTATCATTCTATAGTTTTATCGTTCTATAGTTTTATTGTTCTATCGTTATGTCTCTCTGTCTATCGTTCTGTAATTCTATCTATCTATCAATCAATCAATCGATCTATCTGTCATTTTGTCTATTGTTCTATCGATTGTTCTATCTATCTACCTATCTGTCTGTCTGTCTATCTATCTATCTATCTATCGTTCTATCTATCGTTCTATCATTCTGTCTATCGTTCTATCTCTATCATTCTATCATTCTATTGTTCTATCTATCATTTTCTTGTTTCTTGTTCTATCATTCTATCTATTCTATCATTCTATCATTGTTCTATGTATCTGTCTATCGATCATTCTGTTGTTGTCTATCATTCTATCGTTCTGTCATTCTGAACACATCTATATATCTGTCTATCTATCTATCTATCTATCTATCTATCTATCTATCTATCTGTAGTTCTTTCGTTCTTTCGTTCCATTTATCATTCTATCATTGTTCTATCGTTCTGTTTTATCGTTCTTTCGTTGTCATTCTGTCCATCGTTCTGTAGTTCTATCTATCTATCTATCTATCTGTAAATCTATTGTTTTATTGTTCTATCGTTATGTTGATAGAATCTTTTATAGTTTATTTCGCTCTAATTCTATCAATCGTTCTTTCTGTCGTTCTGACACTTTATCTATCGTTCTATCATCTGTTGTTCTATCTATCTATTTTTTTATCTATTGTTCTATCTATATATCGTTCTATCTATCTATTGTTCTATCTATCTATCATTCTCTCTATTGTTCTCCCATTCTTTCTATCCATCCATTTATACTTCTCATCGCCATTTTATTAAGTACTTCAGTGTATTTAAAAAAAAAATATCATGGTATTACCATAGTAAATGTCCAAAATAGCATTTTGAAACTCAAATTAACTTCAGCTGGTTTAGCTGGTCAATCTGCTTGTCCTCCAGACTGACCAGAATACAAGTGGCCAGAATCCCTCTGAAACAGCTAGCCTGCCTAAGAGAAACAGATTTTTGTTCTGTTATTTAAATGGTACATAACCATTAAATAAATTAGCATTACATTCACTGCACACACATCATCCTGAGAGAAGAGCGTGGTGTTATCAGTATTTGTTTTTGTGGTTTTGTAACCTTATGTTCTGGATTTGAATAGTCAGGTACACTTATCTAGCGAAAGTGTACTTGAGTTACGCCTCGGAGGAAGCGTAGGAGCTGGTGTTAGCATGTTAGCCTTAGCTATGTGGGTGAGTGTTTCGTTGTCCTGACCCTGTAGGTCAGTTTGTTTGGCCATGTTTACAGCACACCTGTCTTAAACAGCCACCCAAGGGCAGTTTGAGTGGGAGGAAAGAGTTAGAAGAACTTTATGCCTGTTTTTTTGGCACCAAAGGGGCAAACTTGAGCAGATTTGAGTTAGTGAGAACTGCATTTGAGGCAGATGTGTTGATTAAACTGCATTGTTTTCTTTTTTCACCCTACCGAAAAAAGTACGGCAGTACTGTTCTTTATTATTATTATTATTATTATTATTATTGGAAAAATGATGACATTAATTACATTAATTATTTTTATTACAGTTTTATTACAATTACATTTTTATATTTAATTTAAATATAAAAAAAGTTACATATAAGTAATGCCATTACATATTAATGCCTTGTTAAATACTGTGATGCTAAATGATTACCGTTTTCATGTACCATATTACATCATGGTGCTTCAGTGTATGGTACTGTTAGTGTCTTCGTATCTCTTTAAAGAGTGTATGAATGTCTTTTAAAAGCTTCCTAGCAACTGCTTAGCTGTTAGTATTTCCAAGGCCACACACACACACACACACGATTACCTTATTTCACATCGTTACAACTACTGTCACGCAGTAGCGTTGGCGCGTGATGACCCTGAACACATTTTACGCCGTGGTTTGATTAAAAGTGAAAGCTTCCTGAACGTCGCCGCCGTGTTTATCTGTCCTCACGCTGACGGAGCGAGTTAAAGGTGCATGTATGTGCTGTTTGGTGACCAATGAGCCAAAGAGAACCCAACGAAAGGCTGATATATTACCACGAAGATACTTCGCCCACTCGACTTTTGATGTACTGCACTTTTTCAGGGCATTGGACACGGATGCGCAGAGAGAGAAAAGGCAGAAAGAGATGCTGCACGTTGAGAGAAAGTGAGAAGTGTAGTCGAGGGAAATGCGAGATCCATTCAGCCAGCTCTCACCACTGAGATTGCGAACGCCGGCCTGTCTGAGGCAGATGACTTCTGGATAGCTTCAGGGGAAATTACTGTGTGCCCCTGCAAAGAACAGCCTTATTTAGCTGCAGACAAGAGATGAGAATTTAGACCGGCTCATTTCGAAGGGGCTTCTAGAAAATCGCTGTCTAAAATAAAGGTTGTGTACCGTGGAAAGGCTGAGGAATAACAGACTTTATTTAAGGCCTGAGGCTCATATGAAAGGTTTAGATGCTAAATCGCTAACATCGTTTTGGGAATAATATGAGGATGCTTTACAGCATCTGATTGGCAGGTAGACTGGCAGGAAAGACTCCCCACAGTGAACTTAAGTGATGTACTGTTTATCAAGAAACAACAAAGAAATTTAAATGTCTATTTGAAAATTCCATGTCTATTTTTGTTTATCAGTTAATGTTCCAAAGTTTTTTGGAATTTATTTATTTAAACGATGTTCACCATTAGTTTCACCATCAGTTAAAGTTCCAAAAATATGCCATGTATGTTGATCTATATCTTTGTTTATTTATTTAAATATAATTTATATTAATTAATTTTGTTATTCATTAATTTAGTCACTTTTTTATTATTATTAGCAAAAAAGAAAGAGGAAGAGGAAAGGAAATAATGTAGAGCATCACTGTCAGTTAATGTTCCAAAAATGTCCCTGCAATATTTATTGTTTTAATTTATTTTATTTTTATTTTATTTTAAAATGTGTTTTTATGTATTTAGTTAGTTAGCTAGTTTAATTAATTATTGATTTTATTTTTGCACTTTTTTATTATTAGCAAAGTGGAGAGGGGAAAGTATAGAGCGTCACTGTTAGTTAATGTTCCAAATTTAATTTTATTTAATTTTATTTGTAAATGTGTTTTTGTTTATTTAGTTACTTAGTTTAATAAATTAATTAATTTATGTGTATGTGTGTGTGTGTGTGTGTGTATGTGTATGTATACATATATATATATATATATATATATATATATATAATATTTTATTTTATTTTATTTTATTATTTTATTTTGAAATGTGTTATTTGTTTATTTATTTATTTAGTTTAATTATTTAACTTTAGTCATTTTTTATTATTAGCAAAGTGGAGACCGGAAAAGAAATAATGTAGAGCATCACTGTCATTTAGTGTTCCAAAAATGTCCCTGCAGTATTTTTATTTTATTTTATTGTGGTATTAAATGTGTTCATTCATTCATTCATTCATTCATTCATTCATTCATTTATATGGTGTTCACCAATTAATGTATATTAATTTGTTTAATTAATTAATTAAGTTTATTTTTTCACATTTTTATTATTTTCAAAAGGGAGAGAGGGCAGAAAGTAATGTAGTTTGTCAGTTAATGTTCCAAAAATGTATTTGTTTTGATTTTATTATTTTTTTTATTAGGGTATTGGAGAGAGGGCAGGAAATGATGTGAAGCTTCCCCATCAAGTTGATGGTACTAAAATATATTTGCAATTTATTTAAAATGAATAGATTTTTGCCACTTTTTATTGTTTGGAAAGTAGAGAGAGAGCAGGACTTTGACTAAAATACACAGTTTTGATATCTAAACGTCTATTATCCTCACACTGAAGTGAAAATCCGGTTTGTATCTGACAAACGGTGCTTCTAACGTTGTTCTAGAGTCAAGCGGCTCATACGGCTCATTCGGTCCTGCTGCACGAAGGGCGCCATCCTCAGAACCCAATGGGCCGTACGGTTCTTTGTAATGGGCCAGAACATATGAGCTCCACATGTTTATTAGCTGAGGAAAAAAGGCTTGTTAACTCCATCCTGAATACATCCTTCACAGTCTTTCGAATCGCTGCTCGTTTCTTGTATCTTTTGAATAGATTTTTGCCACCTTTTAGTAGAATTAAAGCACCAATAAGTTGGGTTTGTTTTCTTTCTTTCTGGCAGAGTTCATTCAAACTTCTGTTTGGTTCCTTATTAAAATGTCTCAGATCATAATGGGGGACTTTAAAGTGTAATGGCTCATGTTTTATTCAGTTGTTAAATGCGCTACAGGGAAGCTTAAAGCTCAAAGCGCTCCAGTAGAGAGGTGGACCTGTGAAGTTAGAGGTGGCGGGGACTTAAAGACTGAAAATAGTGACACTTAATGGATCGATCGGTGAAACTGGCACTTTTAAAGTGAAGTATGTAATTTCTGAGTCAGTAGCAGCACATAATGATAGTTTCCAAACAGGCTTTGCGAGCACTTCTGCCACCCTTTCCTCATCCTCCTTCTTCCATTGTTCTGGAAAACTAGAAGTCCTTCTCCAAAAGCATTTCTGAATTTGTTTTGAATTGGATTATCCACCAGTCTGTGTCTGTGTGTGCTGTATGCTAACAGTGAATCTCAGCTGTGAGGAAAGACTTGCTATAAAACAGTGAATATTTAACACCATTGCGTGAGTGTGTTCGCACATCTCCGGATTGGTTTCTTGCCCGTTGTTAAAGGAAACCACTATGGGATGTTTTGTGTTTAAATGGATTCCCTCATTGCTTCAGTCAAGGCAAATTTACCTCAGAAACACTTAATCTCTAAACCCAGAATATTAGCTCTATGTACTTGTTTTAAAATGATTTATGGATGAGAATTAGATTTCCACTGTTGTCAAAAACAAATGTAATTCAGACTTTAAATTTCTCTTAAGTGGCAGGATGAAAACACAGACCAGCACTAATGATTTCACTAATGGTTTCTCCTCCTGCATGCAAATTTTGTCTTTATTTCTCCACAATCTGGCAGGAGAATCAAATCAAATAAATGTTTGGGTTGTCATGAAAAGTAAGGATTCTGGTGAATTTTATTTGACAGTTTTAACTGTGATTTTTATTGCCGTCCCAATCTGAAATGTCAGAGTAGTACCTGTAAATGTTGAAAGGACCTCATGTCCCTCATGCTGTAGTAGTTCTCGTTATCTCTATATGGGCATTCCTAGCACAGGTGGTCTTGGTCTGCCAGCAGCAGTTGGAAGTAGATTAAGTGATGGAAATCATAACAACAATAGTAGAAAAGAGAAAAAAAAAAAAACTAAATAAATCTCTCCAGTCAGCAGGTTTATGTCTCAGATGAAAACATTCGCTGTTCATCCTTTCGCACAACTAGAGCTCGACAGATGAAATGATTTTTAAATGATCTCTGAGATCCGTAGAGAAAATGGTTAATTAAATTAGAGCTGGTGATGTGCGGAGACTCAGCGGAATGCAGCACACACACCTGTACCTGGAAAAAAAAACAACTGTTGTTTTGTTTTGTTGTTCTGCAAACCTTCAACACTTCTACATTTCCATTATCTATTCATCCATCCATATGGTTCTGCTTTTCTGTGTATAGTTCTAACATTCTATCTATCATATATCCATCGGTCCATCTGGTTCTATTGCCCATCCATCCATCCATCCATCCATCCAGTTCTATTGTTCTATGTATCATTCTAACATCCATCCATCCAATTCTAATTCCATCTAATTCTAATTCTGTCATTCCTTTTATCCATCCGTCCATCCATCCATCCATCCATCCAATTCCATCTAATTCTATCATTCCTTCCATCCTTCCATCCATCCATCCATCTAATTCCATCTAATTCTAATTCTGTCATTCCTTTTATCCATCCGTCCATCCATCATCCATTCTTCCAATTCCATCTAATTCTATCATTCCATCCATCCTTCCTTCCATCCATCCATCCACCCATCTAATTCCATCTAATTCTAATTCTGTCATTCCTTTTATCCATCCATCCATCCATCCATCCATCCTTCCATCCGTCCAATTCCATCTAATTCTAATTCCATCGTTCCTTCCATCCATCCATCCATCCATCCATCCATCCATCCATCCATCTAATTCCATCTAATTCCATCTAATTCTAATTCTGTCATTCCTTTTATCCATCCATCCATCCATCCATCCATTCATCCATCCATCCGTCCAATTCCATCTAATTCTAATTCCATCGTTCCTTCCATCCATCCATCTAATTCCATCTAATTCTAATTCTGTCATTCCTTTTAACCATCCATCCATTCATCCATCCATCCGTCCAATTCCATCAAATTCTAATTATGTCGTTCCTTCCATCCATCCATCCATCCATCCATCCATCCATCCATCTAATTCCATCTAATTCTAATTCTGTCATTCCTTTTATCCATCCATTCATCCATCCATCCATCCATCCATCCATCCATCCATCCAATTCCATCAAATTCTAATTATGTTGTTCCTTCCATCCATTTATCCATCCATCCATACATACATACAGGTCCTTCTCAAAAAATTAGCATATTGTGATAAAGTTCATTATTTTCTGTAATGTACTGATAAACATTAGACTTTCATATATTTTAGATTCATTACACACAACTGAAGTAGTTCAAGCCTTTTTTTTGTTTTAATATTGATGATTTTGGCATACAGCTCATGAAAACCCAAAATTCCTATCTCAAAAAATTAGCATATTTCATCCGACCAATAAAAGAAAAGTGTTTTTAATACAAAAAAAGTCAACCTTCAAATAATTATGTTCAGTTATGCACTCAATACTTGGTCAGGAATCCTTTTGCAGAAATGACTGCTTCAATGCGGCGTGGCATGGAGGCAATCAGCCTGTGGCACTGCTGAGGTGTTACGGAGGCCCAGGATGCTTCGATAGCGGCCTTAAGCTCATCCAGAGTGTTGGGTCTTGCGTCTCTCAACTTTCTCTTCACAATATCCCACAGATTCTCTATGGGGTTCAGGTCAGGAGAGTTGGCAGGCCAATTGAGCACAGTAATACCATGGTCAGTAAACCATTTACCAGTGGTTTTGGCACTGTGAGCAGGTGCCAGGTCGTGCTGAAAAATGAAATCTTCATCTTCATAAAGCTTTTCAGCAGATGGAAGCATGAAGTGCTCCAAAATCTCCTGATAGCTAGCTGCATTGACCCTGCCCTTGATAAAACACAGTGGACCAACACCAGCAGCTGACATGGCACCCCAGACCATCACTGACTGTGGGTACTTGACACTGGACTTCAGGCATTTTGGTATTTCCCTCTCCCCAGTCTTCCTCCAGACTCTGGCACCTTGATTTCCGAATGACATGCAAAATTTGCTTTCATCCGAAAAAAGTACTTTGGACCACTGAGCAACAGTCCAGTGCTGCTTCTCTGTAGCCCAGGTCAGGCGCTTCTGCCGCTGTTTCTGGTTCAAAAGTGGCTTGACCTGGGGAATGCGGCACCTGTAGCCCATTTCCTGCACACGCCTGTACACGGTGGCTCTGGATGTTTCTACTCCAGACTCAGTCCACTGCTTCCGCAGGTCCCCCTCTCGTTGTGCAGCGTTTTCTGCCACACTTTTTCCTTCCCACAGACTTCCCACTGAGGTGCCTTGATACAGCACTCTGGGAACAGCCTATTCGTTCAGAAATTTCTTTCTGTGTCTTACCCTCTTCCTTGAGGGTGTCAATGATGGCCGTCAGGTCGGCAGTCTTACCCATGATTGTGGTTTTGAGTAATGAACCAGGCTGGGAGTTTTTAAAAGCCTCAGGAATCTTTTGCAGGTGTTTAGAGTTAATTAGTTGATTCAGATGATTAGGTTAATAGCTCGTTTAGAGAACCTTTTCATGATATGCTAATTTTTTGAGATAGGAATTTTGGGTTTTCATGAGCTGTATGCCAAAATCATCAATATTAAAACAAAAAAAAAGGCTTGAACTACTTCAGTTGTGTGTAATGAATCTAAAATATATGAAAGTCTAATGTTTATCAGTACATTACAGAAAATAATGAACTTTATCACAATATGCTTATTTTTTGAGAAGGACCTGTACATACATCCATCCATCCATCTAATTCCATCTAATTCTAATTCTGTCATTCTTTTTATCCATCCATCCATTCATCCATCCTTCCATCCGTCCAATTCCATCTAATTCCATCGCTCCATCCATCCGTCCATTAATTCTAATTCTTTTGTTCTAGCGTTCTGTTTATCCCATCCATCCACCCAGTTGTAATTCTATTCTAGTGATCCATCCATCCTTCCATCCATCCATCCAATTCTAATTCTATTGTTCTAGCGTTCTCTGTCCCTTTAATCCAATTCTAATTCCTTCTAATTCTATTTCTATCATTCCATCCATCCATCCATCCATCCATGCATCTAATTCTGTTATTCCATCCATCCGTCCATCAATTCTAATTCTATTGTTCCAGCGTTCCATTTATCCCATCCATCCATCCATCCAGTTCTAATTCTATTCTAAGTGATCCATCCATCCATCCATCCATCCAATTCTAATTATATCATTCCTTCCATCCATCCAATTCTAATTCTATCGTTCTATCATCAATTCATCCAATTCGAATTTTAAGTCAAAAACTAAGAATTTTGATGGACAGATGGATGGATGGATGAATGGATGGATGGATGCATATGATATACATAATGTTAGAACGGTACATAGAACAATAGAAATCCTATGAAATCCGAATAGGAGATTTTCTAATAAGATTCCAACAGAAGTCAAAATCTGAATTTCAGATCATATTTGATTTGTAGAGGATTCTTATTTTTTCCCCCTCACCTGCAATAGAATAGAAGTATTGTCATCGTGACACTGGTAGGATTTCAGCTCGAGAGAATATGCGGGTAGGTACTGGCCTCACAGTCTTATCCGCCATCTGAGTGGGTGTCTGTTCCAGAACGTGTTTCATCACCTCTGGAGAAGTCATCAGACCTTTCCAGTTATACTTGAGGAAAGCAGCCAGCATAGGTGAGAGAGAGAGAGACAGAAAGAGAGAGAGAGAGCAGGGCTGTTGACTGATTTTCACTTTCTCTGTCTGCCAACCACATCAACCATCTCTTTCTCTCTTCCTGTCCCGGATAATATCTGAGGTCATGGCATGGAGTTGGTGAGGTTGTGTTTGTGTTGTCAGTTGAGCTGTGTGTGCAGGGGAAGATAAGAAGTTTGCCGTTTCCCTTCTGTGATTTCAGCTCTTTTAGTCCTAAATAGTTCTTCATGGCACTGTAATATGACCATCTGACAGGAAAATCAAATCAAATTTTGATTTAAAAAAGAGGAATACAGTGAAGGTATTCAAACACCATAAACTAACAATGATAGAATCATAATACTCATTGAGGATTTTTTTCCCCCATAAATATAAATGTTCTTCCCCTCTAAAAGGTACAGAATGCCTTTTCACCATGAAATATATGATGTTAAGGAAGTTAAATGTGTTGCGAGTGCCATTTTGTTTCTTTTGCGTTTGTAGTGTTTTATTAATGTTCTTTTTTGAAAAGCAGAGTCTGAATATGTTAAATAACCCCTCTTATATGCCCATAATCCATGAGCAGCAGCACCCAGCATGCATTTCACTGCTCCATGGGCATTAGGGTTCCTTCATGCCTGTAATTATTCTATAACTGCTGTTTCTCCAAGCTCCTGTGCATATAGGCATGAGTTGCCAATTATGCTCTCTGTCTGCGCTGGAGTAAATAGCCTCCGTGGACGGGCAGGTGTGACGCAGCAGGATTTATTACATGTATTACGCGCGTATGTTGCCGTCATGAGTGAGTGAGAGTTTAAATATAGGCTGTAGGCTGTTTACCCTATAGCTCCAGTTTGTTGATGGTGTTCACAGCCAGTTTATCCCCTGAATGACTTGGAGTTTTTTTTTCTTTCACATTGATTTTGTTAGGGTTGCTGCTAGGTCAGCATCTACTCGCCTGGTGTCTGACAGAGCTAGAAAAAAAAGTTGGTTTAAAAACACAAACTGAGAGTCAGTACTCATTAACACGAACACAAGACATCTCGCTTTTCTTTTTTCCCTTTATTGCAAAGCAGTTTGCAGGAAGCTACTTGAAAACTAAATTAGCAGAAGCTTGCAGCAGAACAACAAAGCAGTTAAACTACACTAAACTACCCATTTGACTAAATTAAAAGTTACTTACAAAACAATAATTGAAATATAATTTAGTAAATAATTTGCTATTATTATTATTATTATTATTATTATTATTATTATTATTATTATTATTATTATTGTTATTATTATTATTATTATTATTATTATTATTATTATTAGCATTAGTAGTATAATTTCTTATTATGTAAATGATATAAACAATTTAAAAGTATTTTATTATTATTATTATTATTATTATTATTATTATACTGATTTAAAAAAAATAAATAACGTTTTTATTTATTTATTTGGTTATTTAGCAATTTGGTTAGTTTTAGATGATTTTAACCAATTGCCAATTAATTTAAAATAATTTATAATCATAAAAAAATAAGTAATACATTTTACTTAATTATTAATTTGTAGTTTTAATTAGCATATCTTATCTTATAATAATAATAATAATAATAATAATAATAATAATAATAATAATAATAATAATAGTATTATTTTATTTAGTTTTAATTGTTTAAACAGTTTTAATATTTTATAATATTTTTATATTTATTTAATATTATTATAAAAAGAAAATGTTATATATTTGTATTTTTTGTTTTAATTTTAATAATATTTAACTAATTTAATTTTAATAAAATTTTATACTTTTATACTTATTTAATATTATTATAAAATTAAAATGTAATAATACAGTAAAACTGTTACAAATATTATTTAATATTTTTTTTTACATTTTATTATTTTACTTTTCATTTATTTAGTTTAGTTTGTTTTAGATAATTGTAGCCAATTAATTTTAAATAAGTTATAATCATAAAAATAATGAATATATTAACATATATTAATTGTGAGTTTCAAGTAGCATATCTTGTAAAAAGTTTATATTAAATATTGCATTTTTAAATATTTATTTTTTTTCAACATGTAAATGTATCAAGAAAAAATGTAAACACATTTTTGTTTTATTAAACATTAGTGTTGATCATTTAAAAAGGAAAAAAAGACCATGCATGGAAATTAATAAAGAATATCCATGTAGCCACTCAAATTAATCAGTAAATTTGGTTAATTTACTTTAAACTTTCAGACTAAACTGATTAACTGACTGAATTAGTAAATAAGCATGATTTGTTGGAAAAAGTTTCATTCATGAAGGAAACACTTGAAGACACATTTTGCAAAAGATATGAAGATACATTTTCTAAAAGACTTTCTACAGCTGCTGTTTGCATCTAATAAGAGGAACATTTTCTTGCTTTTACCCTAGAGAGCTTTAGAGAGCAGTATTTGTGAGTGAATCAGATGTATGATTTGTATATGGTTTAGTGCAACATAATACCTCTTGTTCTGACGTGGCTTTGGGCGTCTCAGACTTCAACTACTTCAAGTTTACTTGCCTTCAGGGTAAATTCCGCCTCAGAGATGGCCTTGTTGTATTGTGGAGCGTGTGTAACAGTATGTATGCGTACATCTGTTGAGGCCCGCGAGCTGAGCGTGTGTGTTTTCCGCGGGGAACGCTGTGTGTTGAAACACTGCGTGTTGATTGGTCCCTTAGAGCTCTCATTAAAAGATGAACTGTTAATGAAATGTCGGATTCTCTTGGCTTCCCCATCGAGGCACGAACCAATGAGAGCGCAGCAGGCAGCGACCTCAAGTCTCCATGCGCACGCTTCGATGAGAGGCCAATTAAAGCTTCTCTAGCTCACATTACTGCACTTCCTACTTCTCTTGATCATTCTTTCCTTTTCTTTCTCTCTCTGGGCCTCACTGTACAAGATTTTATGTATGATAACTTGGTTTAGGGTTAACTTGGTTTTGGGTCTCTATTTATCTATTCTATCATTCTATCATTCTATCTATCGTTCTATCTATCATTCTATCTATCTTTCTATTATCTGTTTTCTATCTATTGTTCTATTATCTATCTGTCATTCTATCGTTCTGTTCTTCTATCCATCTATCTGTCGTTCTATTATCTATCTATCTATCTATCTATCTATCTATCTATCTATCTATCTATCTATCTATCGTTCTGTCTACTGTTCTATCTATCGTTCTATCTATCGTTCTGTTTACTGTTCTATCTAACGTTCTATCTATCGTTCTATTATCTGTCTGTCTGTCTGTCTATCGTTCTGTCGTTCTCTTATTCTATCATTCTATCATTCTATTTTTGTTATATTGTTTTGTTCTATCTATCGTTCTGTCGTTCTCTCATTCTATCATTCTATCATTCTATTTTTTTATATTGTTTTGTTCTATCTATCATTCTATCGTTCTCTCATTCTATTTTTTGTTATATTGTTTTGTTCTATCGTTCTATCGTCCTGTCGTTCTATCTATCTATCTATCTATCTATCTATCTATCTATCTATCTATCTATTGTTCTCTCATTCTATCATTCTATTTTTTGTTATATTGTTTTGTTCTATCAATCGTTCTATCGTTCTGTCGTTCTATCTGTCTGTCTGTCTATCTATCTATCTATCTATCGTTCTATCGTTCTATCATTCTGTTCTTCTATCTATCTATCGTTCTGTCTACTGTTCTATCTATCGTTCTATCTATCGTTCTGTCTACTGTTCTATCTAACGTTCTATCTATCGTTCTATTATCTATCTGTCTGTCTGTCTGTCTATCGTTCTGTCGTTCTCTTATTCTATCATTCTATCATTCTATTTTTGTTATATTGTTTTGTTCTATCTATCGTTCTGTCGTTCTCTCATTCTATCATTCTATCATTCTTTTTTTATATTGTTTTGTTCTATCTATCATTCTATCGTTCTCTCATTCTATTTTTTGTTATATTGTTTTGTTCTATCTGTCGTTCTATCGTTCTGTCGTTCTATCTGTCTGTCTGTCTATCTATCTGTCTGTCTATCTATCTATCTATCTATCTATCTATCTATCTATCTATCTATCTATCGTTCTCTCATTCTATCATTCTATTTTTTGTTATATTGTTTTGTTCTATCTATCGTTCTATCGTTCTGTCGTTCTATCTGTCTGTCTGTCTGTCTATCTATCTATCTATCTATCTATCTATCGTTCTATCGTTCTATCATTCTGTTCTTCTATCTATCTATCGTTCTGTCTACTGTTCTATCTAACGTTCTGTCTATTGTTCTATTATCTATCTGTCTGTCTGTCTATCGTTCTGTCGTTCTCTTATTCTATCATTCTATTTTTTGTTATATTGTTTTGTTCTATCTATCGTTCTATCGTTCTATCGTTCTATCTATTCTCAAGAAACAACTAATTACGGAATTGAATGTATTAATCAGCATATCTTGTAAATCATTTAATTATTTTGTAATTGATAGACATGCTGGTATTAATGTATATTTTCATGCAGCTGAATGCTTTATGCATTATTTAACATTTCGTAATCGTTGCTTGGATCTCAAAGGAACAAAAATTAGCATGATGGGAGATGGAGAAAAAAAAATATGTACAGTTGCTATTGGTCCATTCCTTTAACTCATGCATCATAATGTCAGATTTGATTGTACAGGTGGAGTGAATACAAATCACTTCAGAGCGCTAATGGCAGTTGAACGTTCATTAGCATGTCGAGGGGATTCCAGAAGGCCACGGAACGTTCCATGAGTGTCTAATGTTCCGATAAAGCTAGATGGGGAGCTTTGAGGTTGGCTTTATGCTATCAAGAATACAGGAGACCGAACTCCCCGTTCCACTCACGCCGTCCAGTCATAAACACAAGCTTCCGCTGGTTCTCCAGAGAATGATGATTGAACATATTTCATGTAATTAAACTGGGATGTGGGGAAAATGTGAGATTGAAAACATTACTCACTGCACACATGTGCGCTCGGAGGCTCTCGTAAATGTGAGTGTGATTTGGGTGCGCTCTGAGACGCCGGCTCCGTTCCAGCTTCTGAAGATGTGATTTTAGTAAATGTTCAGCGTGTAATATTCTTTATTTTAATGGCTGTAATCAACATTACAGCGTGCCATATCCGCTGAGAGAAACCACATATCCAGAAGTTACTGCCGTTGACGCGTTCGGTTAATATACAGCTAAATAAGAATTATGAGCAATTTGATGAAGAAATCTGTTCAATCCCATTACATGCTTTTCTCATATTCTGTTTAATGAACAAGAATATGTCATTTACTGTCCATTGTGTTTCTGTGCTAATTTGAATGTGCCAAAGAAGAACAAATGAAGGAAAAAAGTGAGGGAAAAATGCTTATAGATGAAGATGTGCAATTGTATTACTTCACCTGACTCTTGACCCTGAATTTATAAAGCAGGTATGAATGTTAAGTATTTTATATTGCATTTTATATTTAAACATATTATGTTTTCATTTTAATTTTTTTTTTTTTTTTTGTCTTTTGATGAAAAATCATTTATTATTTTGCCATGTCATGTTCTTTCATTTAGTTTAATTTTTTTTTTGTGTGATGTTAAATTTAGTTAATGAAAATACATTTATAAAATTTAGTTAACAAAAATGTTTTATGTGATGAGGGTGAAAAATAAAACCAAATAGGAGTTGACCGATTATCGGTTATTAAGCATTTTTGTGGTTATCAGTATCTGCCATTTTCAAAACCCGATTTATTGGAAGTTTTTGTCAAAGCCCTTTTTATTCTTAATTTGACGTTAATTTTCATTTTTACACTAGATATATCAGTTCAAAATATCGGTTATCAATCTACTTGATCTGTAATAATCAGCATCTGCCTTGAAACCGGTTGACCCCTAAAACCCCCAAAATTATTATTATTATTGTCATTTAAAAACAATCAATATTTTGCCATGTTATTTCATTCCATTTGAAATGTTAAATGTTTTATTTGATGAGAGCGCAAAATAAAACCACATTTTCAAGCATATTACAAATGAATGTCTTTACATTTTATTTTTTACAATGTTTTGCTGCAAATATTCTTTAAATGTAGTCAATATTTTGCCATATCATTTTGTTAGAAAAGTTTAAGTGATGTTAAATTTAGTTTAATTTTATGTATCGGTTCAAAAGAACAATTATCGGTTATTTAAATATCGGTTATCGGTTATTTACTTGATCTCTAATACCAGTATCGACCCTGAAAAACACATATATCGGTCCCCTAAAACTAAATATTCAAATATATCACAAAGTTATTTTAAAATGTGTTTATTTATTTGTCTTTTGCTAGAGAGTGCAAAAAAAAAAAAAAAAAAAAAAAACTACATTATTTTTTTAAATGACTTTTCAGATTAAAACAGCAAGATTCTTTTGCCCTTCAATTTTGTGTGCAATATGCATCAGATTGTAAGTTCACAGACTGAGATTATAGTAAGGAATATCTAAATAGGATGTGATTTGGTGACCTTTACCGATATAAACACTGTCAGTATGTTTACACCTTAAAAGGGCACATCGAGGGCACTTGTTAGCACCCTTTTGAACGATAAAATGGCAAACAGGACACCCTGCGGTTATATGGACTCATTAGAAAAGGAAACACACTTGTAAGACAAGATGAGGATGAAAAAAAGGAAGAACTGAAAGGATGGAAAGAACAGGTGGGGCAAATAGACACATACAGTATTAGTAGTGGTGCAGAAAATGAAGGAGGAATTATGGGTGAACTAAAGATGGCCGTTTTGCTCAGCGCTATGTTAATGCATGCAAATGATCTACGACCGCAAAGAACGAGAGATAGAGAGAAGGGGAAAGAAGCGTCTCAGAGGACAGGCTGCTGAGAGGGTAGTTTGGCATTCTGCACCTGTTTGGTGAGCAGTGATTGGCCGTAGGGAATACGCAAGAGGATGTGTTTCCCTGTAGCCGATCAGCTTCCTGTGTTTAGGAGACGTGTTTGACAAGGCTGAGGTTTGTCCTGCTCTGGAAGGCCTGTCTTACAGAAACAAGGCCATGTGACTTTAGCCCAGGGATGTGAAGAATCGGATGGGAGCGTGTTCAGTGAACAGATTTCAGGGAGCTTAATGGAATCTCATGGAATTCAATTTGCTCATTTTAAGCACTTTGGAAATGGTTGAACAACTCATACTTATGAGTTTTTAGTGCGTGAATCAAGTTCATATTATTCTGATGTAGTAGAACTTTTTAGTTCTGGAGCTCATCAGGGTTGAGCAATATATTGGTACTATATCATTATTAGAGGTTGACCGATATTGGACTTCACGATACTGATAGCTAGGTTGGACCACACTGGCCAATACCAGCTGTTATTTTTTAAAATGGATACTGAATGGAAACTAAACTATTTAAAAAAAGGACTGAACCATACTTTGTAAAAGAATAAATGTATTAATATTAATTGTATATTTAAAGGGTACATAAAATACACAGTTTCAATTAATCTCATGTTATTCCTGAGTACCTATAGAGTAGTACTGTATCCTTATTATCTCAAAAAAGTTTTTAGCTTTATCATATTTATAAAAGAAAAATACAGCTTTTCGATTTTTCTCTGGAAAAACTGGAGGTGCGCCATGGGCGGAGCTAAGTTTGACGATCACTTGCGCTGGGATTGCCAATAAAACACACATTTGATGCTGTTTCACTTACCATCTGCAGTTCTGAATCATGACCGGGATCTTTTATAGCTGGGACCGCTCCATCTTTCAGTATCAAACAATGTGCAAATCCAGCGTCGAACTGGGCCTTGTAAATGAAACGTTCGTCAGCAAACACACACTTGCAAAACTCCATTGCTGCCCCGGAAAAAGGAACTGCATCCACTGTTCACGTAATGTTATCTTTGCCTTACAACGAAAACCACACTTCTTTAGAAACATTCTTCCCGAGTAAATCCCTTGCAGAGTGCAGCTGAATGAATCGCGTTGATGTGCGTGCTGTCTTTCTCATGGTCTAACCGACTTTTCCGGGAGAAATGCTTATATAAGGAGTTCCACCATGGTCTACATCATTAAAGCCACGATCGAAAAAAAACAGCCGAAACTTGTACCAACCCAGAAGTACGATTTTCGGCAAAGAAATTCTCTGTCATTCGTCTAAATTATTTTTTTAAACTTTGGCCATGTTTAGCATGAAAATCCAACTCTTTAACACTGTAAACAACTCTGAATATATGAAACACCATTGTATCCCCCTTTAAAAATATCAGTAAATGTTGAAATTAACACACTAACAAGGAACAATGCTTGCTTTTATTATGCCAGCTTTTATTAATCTTAGTTAATGCTACAAATGGACTCTTATTGTGAAGTGTTACCATTTCATAACATCTTTTAAACATCTATACAAAAGCCGTAGTATTTAAATTTCTGTATAGTCTCACAGTTTAACTGCTTCTATTCTAAAACACTTGATGAATATCTAATCAAAATAGCAAAATATTTTAGTCACAAACTGAGCAAAAGCTCAGGGTCGCGTCCAAGAGATCTCATATTGGTTATCACACACACTGGACATGTCGCGTTCAATTCAAACAGCGTCCTAAAACTGTTTATTTAATCACCAAACGGACATAGGTTTACTTCAAGAATGATGAGTTTGAAGTTCAGTGTTTAAAACAACAGAGCAAACGAAAGAGAAAGCGCAATCTATATTATAGCTCTCTATGTGAAACATACAGACTTTATTAGAGCCACAGAAAGAAAAATGTTCAGCTAAAAATGCACAATACACACAATCTTCCAGCCCATGGAGAAGTCTTTATGTACATTTACAGGGATTTGGGACAGATGTGATTTATTTAATGTCGGCTGAATGAACACAGTTTGTTGTCTCACATCACTAGCTTTAAATATTCAACTTGCTGGCTAACAAATGCATTAATGTGATCAGCTGGATATAAACTAATGCAAATAGATTGTAACAATCGTGACATTAAACATTTGGGTTGGACTTACTGTTTTGGTTACATTGTTTTAACCTCTTGAGGTGCGGTTTGCTTCCTCTCAGCCTTGATAGCAAACATACTGCTGTGTTTTCTCTAGTCAACAAAGTACTTAAGTAATGATATGAAAACATGCACTATAGTTTGTTGTCGATGTTTAAATCCGCATCTGAAGTGTATCAGGTGTGTAAACCTGGGTGGGTCAACCTCTAATCATTATAGACCTATATACTTTATTTGAAATAGTATTTTAAAAATGTAAGCCAATATAGACTTCATTTGATCTATTTAATTCATCCTTGCTGAATGAAAGTATTAATTTCTATAAAAATAAATAAATAAACCTTATATGACTCCAAACTTGTGAACATTAGCGAATATATACTGGATGTTATATTGTTTAATTTCCTCTATTTTTCCTTTTAAGTTATCTGTCATCCTTTAACGCTCCTTTGAAGTTGAACTTTGAAAACATGAATAATTTAATAACACTGTTCATTGGCCTCAATATGAACATTCATTTTTCATACTGTACATTATAATGTTGTGGTGCCTAAATGCAATTGTAGCATTCAAAGTGATTGATTTTTAGTTTTTAGAGCTTTTTTTTAATTATTTAGTTAGTCATATAAATTGAAATATATATTTTAGTAACCTGACATCTGATATAAAATAAGGATGCATATTACATTTATGGATACAATACAATGGCATAAAACAAAACAAAAAAATAAATAAATAAATTATATATAACAATAATAAAAAAAAAATGCTTTCATGCTATAGTAAAAACACATGAATCACATAGATTATTTTAGGTTTAGTGAGATCTGGCATAAAATAAAGATGCACAATATTACATTTATAAAATAAAATAAAATAAAATAAAACATTATTTTTTTTATTTTTATTTTATTTTATCCGTGTGGTCATGAGTCTTCAAAATTCAAAAGTCGAAAAATTGTGAGCATGATAGCATGTTTCTTTATTATCATTCTGAATGCATTTTATATATTTTTTATTTTATTTTATTTTACAGTCAGATGTTCATGAGCTTTCAATGCTCTAAAATGGATAAAACTTAAGCATGTTTTTATTTTATTTTATTTTATTTTTTGGTTGCCTGACAAAAGCCTGACTCCCGAAAATTGTGTACAAACTTAGATTGCAGCTTGAAAACTCGAAAAGGTCATTTTCTGTGTCCAGTGTGCATCAGAAAATTCATGACTTCCATGTCTGGGAGCAAAAACAAAAGTTATAATAATCTGTCACAAACCCTGACACTTGGAACAATAACTTCTTATGAATCTGCAATTATCAAGTGTCATTTCTAAATAATTTGAGGCAACCAAATGACTTTGATCCTCTCGGAGATCCAATTGTTCATTCATATTGACCTGTGTCTGTTTCCCTCCTTGTGCTCTTATAGAAGAATAAGCTGTTGCTCCATTGTTCATTGTTCTAAAGGCTTTTTTCACAGTTAAATCGATCAGTTGTAGCGTGTCCCTTCTCTCACACTCTCCTCCTTTCCTTCTCTTTCACACTTACTGATTTCCCCCGTTCATCGACGTGTGACTCTTACAGCCACCGCTAAGGATTTCCTCTCATATGTCACACACACAGACACTCAGATGTGGCTCAGGATTCATTTTCACCCCATCAGTGGGAGGGACAGGTGTTGAAGTATCTGATAAGTGTGTGTGGTTTGGTCGGGGCTGATGAGAGACCTCTTTCACCCCATCTGGCTGTTCCCTAACTAGAGACTCAACCATATTCAGTTTAATATATCAATAAATGAAAGAACTGTGATGGGGAAAACCAGTCTGTGATAAAGTAACAAACTATAGATATGTTTGTTTGTTTGTTTTTCCCTAACGATCCACGACCATGTGAAGTGATTGTCGGAATTTGCTGGAATATTTGCTCTTTCTTCTGCAGTTTTGGACTGATTTGAGTATCCGTGTGTATTTTGCAAAATATAATTAAATAGTTAGACTGTGATAAATGCTGCAGTTTGTCAGTTTTAGAATCACTTATATTTTTATTTATTTATTTTGTATCAGTGTAAATTTACTCACTCAGCTGCTTCTAATCAAGATTCAGCAGGAGAAAATTATTTATTGTTTTTGAGGCAGAGAAAAATACAGTGTTAAGTTTTAATTACATATTTGCAATTAGTCACAGTGTTGCCATGTCAATTGCATTTATTTATTTATTTATTTTGTCCCAACCAGCTGTGTCCAACTGATAGGAATACTAATCAATTTATCATTATTTTAATGAAATTTAAATATGTACTCATCTTACTTTTTCAGCTGTAAATTGTGTAAATTCACATAGACATATTCACATAAGATTCAGTGATGTGTGTATATATATATATATATATATATATATATGTATATGTGTGTGTATATATATATATATATATATATATATATGTATAAATGATACTTAAATAATAATTTCAATTTTTTTTTTGTCTATTTTTTTTTTGTCTATTTTTTTTTATAAGCTTCAGTGTATTTTATTAATTGATCATTTATAAAATATTTTTTCTAGCTAAATAATAAATTGTATCATTTTATGTGATCATACATAAACATAAATGTAAAAAAGTCAAGTTATTATTTAAATTTAATATATAAATAATTAAACAATTAAAAAAAAAAAATTAAGTTTGTTTTTATTATGCCAGAATTATTTTTCCACCTTAACATTCAGTGTATTTTATGTATATATATTTTCTTATATATTTTTTATAACAATTTTTTTTTATTTGACTTTAAGTTTGTTTTTATGGTTATTGTTTATGTTTTTTATGGTTTATTTGTTTTTTATTTTTTTGTCACAATTTGTTTTTATGATCACTTAATATTTTTCCACCTTATAAATCAGTGTATTTTATGTATACAATTTAGTTTTATTTATTTGTTTATATTTTTTACATTTTAATTAATTAATTTATTTAATTGTATTATTTTATTTTATGTTAATGTATTTTATTTTATTTTTTTATTATATTATTTTGTTTTTAATTTTTATCTTATTTGTGCATTTTAAATAATCAAATTTTACTATTTAATTTTGTCATTGTATTGTTTTAATTTTAATTAATTACATTTAGTTATTTTATTTTATGTCATCATTTTCTAGTTAAGTAATAAATTGTATTAACATATATAATGTATAAACAAATCTAGTTAAATTATTTTGCAAAATGTCAAGTTAAAGTATTTTATTAAAAAAATAATAATAATAATTTATATTTTCAGGATCACATAAATATATTTACCATATATGTTGTTTTTCTTATATTTATATATTGTTTTTTTTATATTATTATATATATATATATATATATATATATAATTTTTTTTTTTTTATGTGAAATATATTTAAAACGTATTGGCACCTTAAGCTTTAGTGAATTTATGTTTACATTTTTTTTTTTATTTGATAATTGTAAAAAATCACATTGTATCATCATATATATTATAAAATATTTTATTGTAGATTAACTGCTTTTTTTGTTTGTTGCATGTCGTGTTTTTTTTTTTTTTTTTTCGTTTTTGCAGAAGAGGAGCTTGAACTACTTTAAAATTAAAGTAGCTTGTAACATGCACACTACAGTTGTAAAGTAAATTGTATCACTGTAAAAGCCTGAGTGTGAAACTCCCTGGACAGACTTGTTTATGTGTAGACTAGAAACTCTGTGTACTTGTGCAAGATTTTGGTCAATATCATTCCACGCTGCCCTGGACCTGTTTGTGGTGATGTTGCACCTGTGTGTGTGAGTGTGTGTTCAGGTGAGCAATTTCATGGTGAGAAGCACAGTATTGATCGGAGAGCGGAGGCCTTCTTAATGTTTAATGTGCTCTTTCTGTACTGGCACTATCCTGCATTAAATATTAAAGTCTTAGCCCTGAACGCCTAGTGTAAATACGACAGGCCGAGAGAGACGGCTCGAGCGCTCTCGGGTCGTGGGTCACTGACCTCACCTGCCAGCGGGTGAGTGATGCGGCTGTTGCCGCAGTGAAGGTTATGCCTGTGCTGTCACCGAAGCCGTGGCGCTCTGACCCGCTGAGATGAATCAGCTTATTTACACAGCTTTATTTAAGAGCCGCGACATCACTCTGGCTCTCAGGACCAAACTTCTGATTAAAACAGACTCTCTGCTTATTGCACTGCAGCTCTGCAGGTTTTGGGAGTGGAGTTCTGCTCCGATTTAATAAAACCGGGGAGCTGGTGCCTGCTCTAGGAAAGGTGGGTTTTTCTACAGTAAATTTAGAGGTAACAGAGATGTATGTGCTGTAACTGTGCCTTAAGGATGAAATGAAGATGAATTGCTTAATGAAGCTCTTAAAGGGATAGTTTACCAGAACAAACAATTAACATCAATTTGTTGTACTTTAGCTTTTTTTGTTTGTTTGTTGCTTGTAGTGTGTGTGTGTGTGTGTGTGTGTGTGTGTTTGTGTGTGTGTGTGTGTGGGTGTGTAGTAAATATTGTATATGCTCATTTTATTTTTCATGCAAATTATCTTAATGTTCATTTAAATATTGAAAAAAAGAAAGAACAACATTTTTGTACACAGTAGTGTATGTATGTATGTATTTATTTTACATTACTATTTTATTTTTAGTGTTTGGTTTATCTCTTTATCAGTTTTAATTTATTCTCTTTTATTTAATTTTATTTAATTGTAATTATTTTTTAACTGAAGCTTTATTACTGTTAAATGTATTTTTTTAGCAAATCTAAAAAAAAATTCTTTTCATAGTATTTTTGTTCTTACCAAAACCTGAAGAACAATAAGATGTTTTTATTTTATTTTATTTTATTTTATTTTATCCAGAAATGTATTTTTTTTTTATTAGTTTTAGTATTTAGGTTATTTTTTTAAGTTATTATTTAAGAAGTCACAAATATTTGTTAAATGTAATTAAATGTTATTTTTAGCAAATCTCAATTTATTTCCATAGTATTTTTGTTCTTTATTTTATTTTATTTTTTCATTCTTTTATTTTATTATTTTTTTAATTTTTTAATTATGGTTTTGCCATCTAATTCTCACTTAAAGTTAATATTTACAAAGATGAAACTATTATTGACACTGTTAAATGTAATTTTTAGCAGACCTAAAAAAAAAAAAATTGAATGCATTTTTGTTCTTACCAAAACATTTTATTTTATTTTATTTTATCCAGAAATGTCATTTTTAAACATTTGTTTTAGTTTTTAGGTTTGATTTATTATTATAGTTATTATTAAAAAAAAAATCACAAATATAAATTAAATGTAATTAAATGTAATTTTTAGCAAATCTCAAAATTTATTTTTATAGTATTTTTTGTTCTTCATTTTATTTGATTTTTTCATTATTTTATTATTTTAATTATTTATTTATTTTATCCATGTTTTATTATTAGTTTTTTAATAAACTTATTATTAAGTATAATAATTAAGTAGCAATGGATTTTGTTTTAGTTTATTTTATCATTAATTATTATTTATTGCTCAGTCAAGCTTGCACAGGGGTCATAATTTTCATGAATAAAATAAAATAAAATATAAAATAAAATAAAATGTATTGCAAGCTACTTAAATTTTTAAATAAAATTAAACTATAAAATGGTATACCAAACCACAAGCTATTTAAAATTAATAAAGCACTTTAAAAAGAAATGTTATAAACTATTATTAAATATTAAATATTTCAACAAAATGGCACGCAAAGACACAAGCTACTTAAAATTAATACAATATGTAAAAACTTAAAATGATAAAATAAATAAATAAAAAACATCACAAGCTACTTAAATATTTCAGTAAAATTATATTAAAATAGCAGGCCATGCCACAAGCGACTTAAAATTAATAAAATACTTTAAAAATAAATAATAAAATAAAATATGCATCACTTAAATATTTAAATGACATTTAATTGCAATAACATGGCAAACCACAAGCTATTTAAAATGAATAAAATCAAAAATAAATATTATAAAACCAATGACTAAGATAAAATAAATGTATACTTAAAATGATTAAAATTCATAATGAATATAGCTTCACAAGCTACTTTAAATAGTTTAATGAATTAAAATAACACACCAAACTACAACATACTTAAAATGAAAAAAAAAAAAAAATACTTAAAATAAATATTTAAATTAAATTATATTAAAATATCACACAAACTGAAAATAAATAAAAAATAGCATCACAATCTACCTAAAATAAATACATAAATGAGCTTAAAATAAAATGTAAAGTCACAAGATAAAAATAAAACCTTTTTTTGCTGAAAAAATAAAGACTGTTATGAGAAAAAGATTGCGTTAACACCTTGAGTGATTCTGTTGTTATTGATTGGCGATGACTGATGAAGCCTCTTTTGGAGATAATAAGCAATAGATCATTTATTCATTCATTGATTATGACATAATTGGGAGAGCGGAGAGTTAAGAGCCAATCAGAGACTCTTTACAGCTGTGGGCAGGGCATGGGTGATTACTGAAGATATTAAATGCCTAGACTGAAAAAAATGCACACCCAAACACAATACAACACACATTGTGGTTCAACTCTGTTATTAAACACACACACACACACACACACACACACACACACACACACACACACACACACTCAAACTCACACCATAATTCAATTTCTCTAAATAGCAGAGCCTGTGCGCTTCCTCCAGCAGCTGGTGTCTCAGAGGAGACAGACCTCTGTACATTACTTCCCTCAGGAGATACATCCTCCTCCTGAGAAATCACTCTCATTCGACGTGTGCGAGGAGGAACGGGCTGCTCGGTTCAGAGCTTAATGCTTTTTGAGGTCATATCAGCTTCAAGCTCATTAATATGCAACACATGGCCTATTATGAATTAGCATAATGGCACGAAGGGATCATGGAATCTTGTTAGGATGCAAAACGTCAACAAAGAGGTACAAAACGGAGCCCACCAGAGAAAGCAGGGAGTAAGAAGGTGCAAGCTCATTGAGTAGATCAAATATTTCATGCATAATAGTAAAGCCAATCTCATTTACACGCGGTGACCCTCTTTACCTCTGTCATTACACTCAAGGTTGCTTCCTGTTTTCTGTTCTCTTTGTGTTTAGGGCTGTACTGAACAATTGAACAAGCACGTCCAGCTGAAACTTGGCTTGTCGCAGTTGGTTACAATGCAAAAACCAGTCAGTGTCATTAAATAAGGAGGCACAATATTATGTTTCTGACTAAAATAAAATAATTACTTGTATGGTATAGATGAAAACTGATAAAGTTCACATTAAATAAGGATGCACAATATTATATTTCTGGCTAGAATAAAATAAAATAAAAAAATAATTGCTTGGATGGTATAGATGAAACCTGGTCAAGTTCACGAGAAATAAAATAAAATAACTTTATGGTATACATCAAATAAGCATGCACAATATTATATATCTGGCTAAAAAAAAATAAAAAAAATACTAATATGGTATAGATGCAAAAGTTCACATCAAATAGGAATGCACAATATTACATTTTTGGCTTAAAAAAAATGTTTTTGATGAAAACATGTGAAGTTCACATCAAATAATGATGTGCGATATTATATTTCTGGCTAAAATAACTTTATGGTATACATCAAATAAGCATGCAGTATATTATATTTCTGGCTAAAATAAATAAATGTAAAAAAAAAATACTAATATGGTATAGATGAAAACGTATAAAGTTCACATCAAATAATGATGTGCAATATTACATTTCTGGATAGAATAAAATAAAAAAATAATTACTTGTATGGTATAGATGAAAACTGATAATGTTCACATCAAATAAGGATGCATAATATTATATTTCTGGATAAAAAATAAAATAAAAAATACTTGTATGGTATAGATGAAACCTGGTCAAGTTCACATAAAATAAAGATGCACAATATTGCATTTCTGGCTAAAATAAAATACAATAATTACTTTATGGTATAGTTGAAAATTTTAATTTCTGGCTAAAATAAAACATAAAATAAAATAAAATACTAAAGTGGTATAGATGAAAACTGATAAAATTCACATCAAATATGGAAGCACAAAATTACATTTCTGGCTAAAATAAAATATAGTAAATTACTTGTGTGGTATACATTTTTGGCTAAAATAAAATAACTTGTATGGTATAGATGAAACCTGGCCAAGTTCACATAAAACAAGGATGTACAATATTATATTTCTGGCTAAAATAAAATAATGTTGTAATAATAATAATAATAATAAGTCTGTATTTAAGAGACTACTTTTTAACATTAAAAATCTTACCAACCCCAACAGTATTGAACAGTATTTTTAGTACCAAATAAAATCTATTTTGACTCCACTGACTCATCACTGAGCTTGCAGTGCATTGTGAGGTTGCTATTTTTAACTTAAGATGCCCTTAAAAGATGCATTATTTTGCTGTCTACAGTTTTGGAACCATTGAATATGAGTCTCTGATGCCTAAAAACCCAAGTATGCCGCTCAGGACTTGAAAATTGTGTCTGCATAGGCTACAGAGTACATGTTTAGACCGAGGAGCGCTGATGAATTCGATATGTTGTGTTTGAGAAAGTTAACTGAGCATTACCGGCTGCCACTGCCTTGGATAAAACTTTATGAGCCTTATTGATGCTTTATAGCGTTTGACAATACGTGTTACGATTCATACGAACGAGTCGTGTTTTCTTGATCAGCCGGCGGTGAGTTATTGACGGCCAGGGAGGAGAGTGTCACGTTATCGCAGAATTATACATCATGTTATGAATCCATCAGCAGGAAGCTCGAGTGCTTGTCATCAGCTTCTCCTCATCTATCTAAACAGAGAGCGACGCTTTCTTACTTCATCATCTCTTTCTTCCTCCTGAAATATGGAGAAACGTCAAAGGAGAGTGTATGATTAACTCCGGTGAGATGGAGATACGAGGGACGCGGAGAGTGGAAATGACAGTTGGCTTCCGGTGCGAAGCGTCGGATTGTATTTTGTGGAAAAAGTGGATATTCTTCATCTTTTTTCTCTCCGGTGACATCACTCATTACTTATTACCATCCCGGTGTGACAGGCTTCGCTTTGAGCGGGACGCAATTAAATCACGGTGCGTCGTGTGTGTGTGTGTGTGTGTGTGTGTGTGTGTGTAGCAGACCCAAAGGGAAGGGTAGAAGGAGACTGGCCGTTGGTTGGTTTGGGAGTCGGATGTAGATCTGTTTACACTGATGTGGTTTGACTTTAGAAACTTGTTTGGTACTTTAACGATGTCACAGTGCTGGAAACCCCTACAGCGCGGCAAAACTGAAGTGAACCTCATCGTACTGACATGTGCTGTGTCTAGTTTACTCTTCAGAGCCTGTGCGTGCCTTTTTTTTTTAAACAATTACGCATGTGTGCAAACGTGAGTATAAAACAGTATGGCGAACTGAATACAAACAGCTCATTTTATGAAACGGGTGCTTTTGAAGCTCTATTGGTTTTCATTTTGATAAAGTGATTAAAGAACGTGTTTGAGCAAAGACTATAGAATACCCGTATAGTTTTGAATGGGGAAAAATGCAACGCTCATTATGGCGCGAAGCCCCGCCTTCTTAACGAAAGAGCCAATCGTTGATTAGTAAAGTCAGCGCGTCACTGCAGCTGTAGTAATATTGTAGTACCCTTTTTAAATAATCATGTTTCAGATTTTAATTAGTTTAAAATGATGGAATAGGTTACTATTTTGAAAGAAGAGAAAAAGCTCTGACCTACATTGTGTATTTTTGCTATCATGGTAAAGAGAAGCAATAAGACAGACCAATAATTTTTAGGAAAATATAAAATAATAAAAAATATATAATATTAATTATAAATAAATAAAAGTATAAAAAGAATAAAAATTATAATAATAATAATATATAAATAAAACTTTATTTATTTATTATGTGTGGACACAATACAATATTAAATCAACTAAAAATTATATAAGTAATAAAACAAAAATGCTAGTTTTATTGGCGTATGGATAATTTAATATATTTTTCTCAAAATGTGCATTTTTGATTATATAGTAAGGAGATACTTAAAACATAAAGACAGACCAAAAGTTAGTCTCCATTAAAATAATAACGAAACTATTAAAATGTTTATTGATTTGATTTATTTATGTGTAACAAAGGTACTATAAAACAGTTTTCTTTCTTTTTTGTCTGTAAATGTTTGCATCAGCTATTAAAAAAAACCTGCACATACTGTATATATAATTGACAAAGAAAAATTGACCTTCAATGAGAGAAAAAAATGAAGACAAGAAAGAAAACTAAGAACAAAGACTATAAAACAGTTTTTCTTTCTTTTTTGTCTGTAAATGCTGTCATCAGCTATTAATGAAATAATTTTTGTATGCACATGCTATAGTTACACAAATGGCTCAAATGGTTTTTTTGAGCCATTTTGTGTGTGTGTTACTTCTGCTTTGATGGACATTGATGTTAAAGTCAGGTATCAATCCAGGTTTTTTATCGCTTGCAGCCATCTTATCAGCATTTTGTGGAGTGGGTGTATGTGGATTATTCTCCCAGCTAGTCAAAGATATCTCCTCTGATAAGGTCAGACAAGAGCTGACCACTTTAAGGACACAGCCAGCTTATCCTATATCAGTCTTCAGAAACACAGGGCCACTGTGGTGCAAAAGTGGCACAGCAGAGAGTTTGTATTCTTGATCAGTGTCACATTTTGGATTCCTCTCTCATCTGAAACGCCCAGCTCAGTTCTTTTATGTTAAGATGCAACATCAATATTCATGATCCCTCACAAAACTTTTTGTCTGCTTTACAGAAACATTAATGGACACCCGGACCGCCACAGCAGAGCTCGGGTGGACAGCGTACCCTTCGTCAGGGGTGAGTGTGTGTCTTTGAATACATGAACACATGACCTGCAGAACAGCTCACACACTTACGGTGTTAAAACACTTACGGTTCTTCTTTTATTTTCAGAAAAGCACTTTAAACTGAAACCTCCTTCTATTCACCCTACAGCAACAGCTTGAAAGAAAAAGAGCGATGAAACGCTTTCAGATTAGCTCTAAAATACACCATAAAATGTGTTTGTACTACAGGTTCTGTGTGGTGAAATGGTGAAATTAAGAGATCAGCGTCACACACAAGCACACACTTCTTTCTCTTTTTACAAAAAGGCACAAAGCGAAACCTTCATCGCAATCGGCATGCGTGTTTCACTCTGCAGTTCACATTTAGAAGAACTTAATGACATAATGGGTCCACTTAAAGTAAAAAAGCACCTCTGAATCGGTCTAAACGGGGTCCGGAGGAGAGCAGGCTACTGTAATGACAGTCTCAGCACTGCTCAACCTGCAGAGAAATATAAAGGTTTCATTGAACTCTCAATAAGGGCACAAGAAATTGTGAGGTTTTGTAGAAAGTCATACACGTGGGCTTGTTCGTACTGTTGCTGTTGTCAAATAGAAACCTCTGTTAGCCCAATAGCACAATAGCTGCCACAATAGCTGTGGCAGGCTTCTGTAATGTTATATTTGTTGCCCCACCCACACTGAAATCTCATTGGTCTAAAATAACTTCACATCACGTTACTATGCAACATCAAAATGCATTCTGATCATCTGTGATTCGTAACTTGCTTAATAAAGTGTAAATTAGCCATTAAATTAGTCCTATTCAATTGTAAATTAAAATCAATTAGGTAAATAAGAAATTGAATGGTATATTAAAAATAAATTACAATTCTGACAAAGTTGATTGTTTAAAGACGGTCTAAAAGTGTAATTTAATATGATTCTTTCTCACTCTCTGTTTGACCAGCTGTGCTTTGAAATTAATAATAAAAGTCTCCACAGATGGTCACCGGAGACCACACTTACACACACACACACACACACACAGGAGTATGACACACGCGTCTGACAGTGATGGACAGGGAATGTAGTGAGAGGAAATCTATTAGCTCGTCATGCTACAGACAGCCATATTCTTTACTCTAATTAGCGTGGTTTGCTGAGGCATTACCATTACTATTGCTCAAGCTGAAGGATTCAAGTATTCAACCATTTTTTTTTTCAGATAATGTATATTAATATAGGCCAAATCATTTTATTTATTTATTTGTTTTGTTTTATTTATTTGTTTTTATTTATTTATTTATTATAAAATTAATTAATTAAATATTTTTAAATTACATTTTATTTTTTTATTAATTTTGCCACTTTGTGGTGGCATGGATAAACACTACTCACATTATTTATTTATTTATTTATTTATTTGAAAAAAAAAAAAAAAAAAAAAATATATATATATATATATATATATAATATATTTTTTTTTTCCTATAAATTTTGGTGGTGGCATGTTTTTCATGCGACCACCACCACATTATTTATGTAGTTATTTTATTTATTTATTTATTTATTGTAATATTAATTAATTAATTATATATTTTTTTCTATTAATTTTGTCACTTAATGGTTGCATGTTTTTCATGGATAAACACTGCTCACATTATTTACTTATTTATTTTAAAATATTTTTTATTATTATTGAATTTTATTTGTGTATTTTTTTTTCTATTAATTTTGTCACTTCATGGTTGCATGTTTTTCATGAATAAGCACTACTTACATTATTTATGTAGTTATTTTATTTATTTATTTAGTTCGTTTATTTTTTCTATTAATTTTGCCACTTCGTGGTGGCATGTTTTTCATAGATAAATATTACTCACACACATTTATTTATTTATAAAATATTTTTAAATAGAATTTTATTTGTTTATTTTTTTCTAGTAATTTTGCCATTTTATGGTGACATGTTTTTCATGAATAAACAGTATCTATTTATTTATTTATTTATTTATATTAACTTTGTTACTTTGTGGTGGCATGTTTTTCACAGACAAGCACCACTCACATGTTTTTTTTTTTTTTGTTTATTTATTTATTTTAATTTATTGATTAATTAGTTATAATATTTATTTATTATTTAATTATTAATTAATAATTTAAATATGTTTTAATATAATTTTATGTGTTATGTCTATTTTTTCTATTCATTTTGTCACTTTGTGGTGGCATGGTTTTCATGGATAAATACTACATTTATTTATTTATTTATTTATTTATTTATTTATTTATTTATTTATTTATTTATGTTTTTTAATTAAATTTTGTTTATATTTCTATTAATTTTGACACCTTGTGGTGGCATGTTTTTATGAATAATCACCACTCACATTTATTTCAGGTAATGTATATTATTATACTAATTTTATTATTATTAATTTATTTGTTTGTTTGATTGTTTGTTTTATTTTTTCATGTTTGTTTCATGTTCTTATGGATAAGCATTACTCACAAATATTTATTTGACTATTATTATTATTTAAAAAAAATAATTCAATTATTTAATTGTCTATTTTTTTTCTATAAATTTGTATTTATTTATTTATTTATTTATTCATTCAGTCATTCATTCATTCATTCATTCAATTATTCATTTATTTATTCAAAATCTTTTTAAATCAACCTTGAATTATTTATTTTTTCTATTCATTTTGTCACTTTGTGATTGCATGTTTTTCATGAATAAACGCTACTCATATTTATTATTTACTTACACAAATTTTATTTGTTTCTTTCTTTCTTTCTTTGTTAGATTTATTTTTTAAACTTTGTAACTTTGTGGTGGCATGTTCGAAATGGATAAATACTACACACAAATGTATTTATTTCAAATATTTGTATTAAATTAAATGTTAATTGTTTATTTTTTCTATTAGCTCTGTCATTTTGTGGTGGGGTGTTTTTCTCACACAAGCACCACTTACATTTATTTCAGATAATGTATGTTATTATACAGATAGTATTTATTTATTTACTCATTCATTCATTCATTCTATATTACAATTCTATTCTGGGATCAGTTTTTCCCCCTCTCTATTGGACTATATATTGTGAGCCATTATTTTGTTTCGCTGAATGGAGTTGTTTTGTCTCTCTCCACTTCTTTTGCGATTTCTTCCTCTTATTCTCTTTTCTCCTCACTTCATTCTCTCTTTTGGGTCACATGTGGAGGTTTAACCCCACTCGTCCTTCACACGCACTATTGACTGCGTTCGCGATTCATTCACACCATTTGGCGAGTTCTCACAGCTGCCCCCTCCAGCACACCCGCATCCATCTTTCTCTAATACATCTTGCTTTCCATTAGCCCCCCTCTCCTTTTCACCTAAAGAAATCCCTAAAATCCCCAATTCCCTCGCAGACCTCAGCCGGCCACTCCTGCTAAAAAGGCTCACGCACGCATCCTGAGCTGGAATGGCCGATTGTTCCCCTCTGTCTCTGCGATTACCTTTCACGCCTGCTCGCCCCGTCCCTCACCCAGAGGTCAGAGGTCGGCTGCTTCTTCAGCAGTCCATATTTAATTCATCATCCCAGTCTGTGTATGTGTGCGTGTAATGCTCTCTAGAGACTTAGAGATGTGCTCTTGATTATACGATGTATGTGCTATACCATTCTGCTGTCACAGCAATCGTACTTTAGCATGTGTGAACGTATTGATCGTGTGGGGACTGGGTGATTTGGAAGGGAAAGTGGACACTCAGTCCATATGAATCTGCATTAATTGTCAGGGCTGTGTCATGTGAGAGGATCTTAGATTCAGCCTCTCTTCTTTTTTTTTTGCACCAACAGCAGCGCCACTGGATGTTTATGACAGTCGCATGCAAATATGCGAAACAAATTTAGCTGAGAGACAGTGTCTGTGAGTTTGTATCTTTAACCTACAAACCTAGAAAACTTACTAGATGTCTTACTAGAGCATCATCATTACTTTTGCTTAAAAACACACACAAACCTTCTGAAAGGATCTGAAAGGAACTTAACACTTTGGTGCTCCTCGCATGGCATTCAAAAATTGAAAGATGTTTATTTGTTTTTTTTATTTCTTGTGTTGTTTTCTTTTACTCTTTTACTGAAATGAGTATACTATACTTTAGTATAGTATCAGGAAGATTTTTTAAATGTTTTTAAAGACATTTCTTATGCTCATCAAGGCTTCATTTATTTAATCAAAAATCCAGAAAGCTGTAATATCATGAAATATTTATTTAATGTAAAATAACTTTTTTTCTATTTTAATATATTGTAAAATGTAATTCCTATGATCCAAAGCTGAATTTTCAGCATCATTACTCTAATCTTCAGTGTCACGTGATCCTACAGAAATATTTGAATATGCTGATTTATTGTTGAAAACAGTTGTGCTACTTAATATTTAGTTGGAACCTGTGATACTTTTTTCAGAATTCTTTAATAAATAAAAAGTTTAAAAGTAATAAATCAGCATATTAGAAAAAATTCTGAAAGATCATGTGACACGGAAGACTGGAGTCAGTGGAGTAATGGCTGAGGAAAATCCAGCTTTGCATCACAGAAATAAATAATATTTTAAAATATATTAAAACAGAAAACCATTATTTTAAACTGTAATAATATTTCACAATATTACTGTCTTTTCTGTATTTTTGACTAAGTAAATGCAGCCTTGATTAGCATAAAATAATCCTTAAAAAATGTATTATTTAATGTAGTGTACTTTTAGGGGATTTTATTGATGTTAAATAATATTTATGCAGTAGTTATAATTGATTTTTTACCTGTTTACCACTTTTTGAGCATAGACTTTTAAATGAAATTACATTAATTCAAACTTTGTCTGTTATAAATTTTAAAAGCTTTGATGCACAGACATAAGTCTCTTTTTAAAGAGGATACTTGGCAAATTATTGCTGAATTGGAGGGAAAAAAACAAGCAAACAAACCAAAAAAAGGAAATTCAGAAAAAGTTATGACAGTTTAAGTTTTTTTTTATTATTAAAAAATCTAAAAAAATACTATTTTAAAATGCATTTTAATTTTGTATACACTTCCAGTCATTTTTATTAGGATTTTAATATACAATCAATATACACTACTGTTCAAAAGTTTGGGGTAGCATAAATTTACATTGTTAGAAAAGATTTATATTTTGAATAAATGCTGTTCTTTTTAACTTGTTATTCTTTAAAAAATCCTGAAAAAAAAAAAATTGCAGCACAACTGTTTCCAACATTGATAATTCTAATAATAAATCAGCATATTAAAATGATTTCTGAAGGATCACGTGACACTTAAGACTGAAGTAACAGCTGATGAAAATTCAGCTTTGCATCACAGGAATAAATTATATGTATTTATATGTAAAGTATATTAAAATAAAAAAACATTATTTTATATTGCAATATTACTGTTTTTCTGTATTTTTGATCAAATAAATGCAGCCTTGATGAGCAGTGTATGAAATTGGAAATTTTATGTTATACTCTAAAATCGCAAAAAAACACAAAAAAAACAACAACAACAACAAAAAACCATATATATATATATATATATATATATATATATATATATATAATAAATCTAAACAAGCTGTGTTCCAAATTTGAAGTTGATGTATAAAAAAAGAGCTTTCAGTAAGATTTTGTTTGGGTGCAGTACCAAACATTTCCACTAGATGAAATCTGTTTCCATTTTTTTTTTCAATGTGGTCATTTTTGACAGAATTTCTTTCCCGCCACATAGCAAGTGCCAAAAACATCCTGTACCATTTTGATGTAAAAAAATGAAGTCTACGTCATTTTTCAACATCCATTTTTCAGTGTCATATGATCCTTCAGAAATCATGCTAATATGCTGATTTGCTGCTCAAGATATTAATAACATTTGTTATTACTTTCAATGTTGAAAAAAGTTGCTGCTTAACATTTTTCTGTACACTGTGATACTTTTTTTTTTTGAAGAACAGAAAATTCAAAAGAACTACATTTATTTGAAATAGAAACCATTTGTAGTAATGTAAAAGTTACACTATCACTTTGATGCATTTTATGTGCTGTTAGAGCTCCACTGTTGTTGTTGTTGTTTTTTTTTTCATCCATTGAACACAAAAAGACAAAATGTTTTTAACTCTACTTTTTGGTCATTTTTGAAGCTTGACAGCTTCTGTGCTTTCATTGAATGAGAAAATGCTGTCTCTGTGCCTCATGATTCCCTTCAGTGGTTTCTCTGGATATACCAATTGAGAAGCCTGGTCTGCAGTAGCATAAAAAAGGCTGCTGTGTGTGTGTGTGTGTGTGTGTGTGTGTGTGTGTGTGTGTGTGGTAGATTAAAAAAGGCCTTAATTGAAGTCTACCCAGTCTTTTTGCTCTTCTGTTCTTTTGAAAGCAATTTAGCCCTCCATCCTTCTCTCTGACAAGCTAAACAAGGACGGTCACTATCTTTTGCTGTTTTCTCTCAGCTCAATCACAGCCGTCCATGTGCCTGCAGCTTTTCAGATGCCCTTCGTTCCATTCCCTCTTTATTCATCTTTCATTTTACCCTCTCTTTTCTCATCTCACCCACTCATTCTCGCTTTGGGAAGTCTTTTGCTTGGCCCCACACTGCAAAGAAACCTTTACTTAATCAGTGTTTTTGTTGTTGTTTTTTAAATACACTCTTGTTCAAAAGATTTGCCAGTAAGAGTTTTTTAAATGCTCACCAAGGCTGCATTTATTAGATAAAAATCCAGTATTTCATTTAAAATAGCAAATTTCTATGTGAATATATTTTAAAATGTAATTTATTCCAACATTGAAAACATTGAAGTTTTTGCTGGCACCAATATTAAGCATTTGCAGCAATAGTACTATAAGTGTATTTCTATATAGAGTCAGAGTATGAGGGCTTCCAATCCTGCTGTTGCTTTGCTATAGGTGCTGCTTATGTGTGCAGTGTCAAATAGGTGTTATTCTAGCAAGTACGTACCTGCCGCTGACCCCTTAAATGTGCCACATTTCCACCTCACTAACGAATGAGCAGCCTGAGATTCATTCAGCAGATAAGCCTGAAGAGAACTCACCGTAGTTGCAGACACCATCTGTCTGTTGCAGAATCATCTTTGAGAAGTGAAGTCCAGACATTTATTGATGTCTAAGAGCAGATATTGTACAGACGCTGCATATTTCCTTAGGGACAGCCTGCTCTCGCTTTTATAATAAAATCTGTTGGTAAAAAAAAGAGAAAAGACAGAACAACTGGAGGACACACAGAGAATCTTTCGTATGGTCGGGATGTATTTCGTCAGTGTTATTTTTCTCAACCGTCTTCACATAGAGTTTTTCCACTGCCAAGAGAGGCGATATTTCTATTCCAAAGAGCAAACATTTTTTACATGACTGTTGGCCACCCTCTCTTTAAACTTAAAGTTTGTTTATTTAATATGGGATGCAAATGATGGAATATTAAATTTAAATGAACTCTGTTATGATTGGTTAACCTCTTCTATTACTTACAAACTGTAGTCCATTGCTGATTACAAATTACATGATGAAAACTCTAGTTAAGGTTGAGGTCAGAAGTTTACATCCCTCTTTCAGAATCTGCAAAATGGTAATTATTTTACCAAAATAAGAGGGATCATACAAAATGCATGTTATTATTTGTTATTTATTATTTAGTACTGACCTGAATAAGATATTTCGCATAAAAGATGTTATACAAATTGTCCACAAGAGAAAATGATAGTTGAATTTATAAAAAAGTTTACATCCCTATCATTCTTAATACTGTTTTCTTACCGGAATGATTTACAGCTGTGTTTTTTGTTTAGTGATAGTTGCCCATGAGTCCCTTGTTTGTCCTGGACAGTTAAACTGCCTGCTGTTCTTCAGAAAAATCATTCAGGGCTCACAAATTCTTTGGTTTTCCAGCATTTTTTGTATATTTGAACCCTCTCCAACAATGACTGTATGATTTTGAGATCCATCATATGCAATTATTAGAGAAGGTTCAGACGCTCACTGATGCTTCAGAAGGAAAAACAGCGCATTAAGAGTTGGGGGGTGAAAACTTTTGAACAGAATGGAGATATGTAATTTTTTTTCTTATTTTGCCTAAATATAATGTTTTTTTTTTTCATTTAGTACTTGCCTTCAGAAGCTACAGAAGATAGTTAAATGTTTCCTAGAAGACAAAATAAGTTACATTTACCCCAATCTTCAAATTCAAAAAAATTAATGCATGGGTTTTCCTTCTGGAGCATCAGTGAGCGTTTGAACCTTCTCTGATAGTTATAATATATAGTTAGTTAGTTAGTTAGTTATAATATATATATATATATATATATAATGTGTGTGTGTGTGTGTGTGTGTGTGTGTGTGAATATCTATCCCCAAAAACACCCACCCCATTGTGACAAAGTTTTGCACCAACAAGCGACGCTCAAAAATGTAAAAATCTACCATTTTCATTTTTTCAGTGTGCACTGCTGGTTTATTTTAGGATGAACTCAAGGTTAAGTGTAGTTTTGCACCAAATTATCAAGAGAAAAAGCGAGAGAGAAGGTGGCACTCGTGTACACTATGTCGTCTCTACTCGTGCACATTAAGAGCACTGTTCTCCAAAGAGCGATGGCCCGCACTGGCACTACACAAAGTGCAGTCCCTCGCACACTTCAGGGTGCGGTACGCATGTGTTTTAAAGTGATTTTTCGGTGTTAAGTGCTTTGGGTCGCTTAAGAACCCAAATGGACGAGAGTATGCGTTTGTAAAGTCTGTCGGCGATGGACTTGTAGCTCGTTTTGAGTTAACGCTTAGTGACAAGTGGCAGCGCGCACAGGCTTTTTTCCCCCCCTCTGTGTGAGAATAGATGTTCTCGCAGCATTTTCTGCCTTTAGATCACTTAAGTGGATGTACACGAGAATATCTGCCCTTCTTTCTTGTATATTTAATGTCTTGTTCTCTTTTATAGTTAGCAACAGCGCTACGTATACACACTACTCAGCTGAGGCCACTTTGAGGAGGTGATTTAATGTCCTGTCCTAAAAAACAAGACAAGTTTTTCCATAGACTGAGTGTCCCGCTGTCTATGGTTTTGACTGCAGGCATAAACTCTGGTCCACTTTGCAGTTTATAAGAACCGACTGAAGCAAACTGCTCAAAAACTCTGACAGTCTGAATATCTTTGGTTCCTCAAAAGTGGTTATTGCATTTACTTGGTGTCTATATGTAATGTTACAGCAGGACCCAACTGCAACTTCTAGGCTGGAATGGCGAAAATTTTAAAGAAGTTAAGAAATTTCCAATAAGTTAAGAAATTCTAAGAAAGTAGCAAGAATTCTTAAGAACTTAAGAATCAGCATTTTATGTGTTTTTGTGGTTGATGGAATTCTTGTGTATTGTGTTTTGCAGCCAATCTCTCACATTGAGCCAATACATGCTTTATTGTTTCTTTCTTTTGTTCCTTTATTCTTGCTAAAATTACTATACATTTTTAGAAGCCAGATTTTGTTAACTGTTCTTCGTATATGGCTATATGGCTAATACAATGTACTATTTCTACACAAAAGAATCACTGATTGCCTCTGTAACAGAACGGAGGATCTCATTCTGTTGGTGTTGAGCTTTCAGAAATGTTTTTTGGTCTCTTGAACTTTATACGAAGAACTCAGGTTTTATCTGTGGTGAAACCTGTTCAGCAGATTTTTGAGCAGATGATATTTACAACCCAAAATGTGGCACTCTTAGTTTAATTACCATATTTATATGCCTTCTGCAAATTTTCCCACACAGTCAATGCGGTCAATGTGAAAAAGTAACAGACTCCCTGTGGGCAAGGGTCGTTTTACTTTTAGAGATGAGAGAAAGTGTTTACTTGCCTCTTTTAGTCAGCTAATTACACCAAAACATTATTTAAGCAGGCAAATAAAGCTAAATGCCAATGCCAATTCAGAATAGCTCTAGCATACTGTAATATGTGGCAGAAATAACAGCATTTTATTTTGAATTAAATCTGTTTTGCACAGTGTCAGACTTTAGCTTAGTGACTTATAAAGGGGTGTGGCCTGCAGGCTAAATGCTTGTAAGGGGTGTGTGCTAACATTTATGTCTTTAAATGGGTGTGGTTTAGGGCTAGAGGGGTGTGGCTTGAGGGCTAGACACTTGCAGAGAGGCGTGCTATAGGCACAATAGCATGTGACTTGTGTGCTGGACGCTTCAAGAGGGGCGTGACTTCATGGCTGAATGCTATTGGATGACTTAAAGTTTGATGCTGTACCTCAAGCACACTGTAAAAATAAGATTCTTGGAAGAAAACACAAGTATTATTACAGTCTTTCTACTTCAAAATTTGATGTTAGGTTACACTTTGGATTAGGCAGCACTATTCACTAAACTGCTAGCTTATTAGCGTGCATATTATTATTGTAACATTGGTTGTTTATTAGTACTTGTAATGCACATATTAATGCCTTATTCTGCATGACTATATTTTAGATCCCTTAACCCTATCGCTTGCCTAAACATAGCTATTAAAACAACTGGGGTCAACTAATTATCGAGACCGATGTGAAGCATTTTTATGGTTATCGGTATCCTAAAAAAAAAAAAAAAAAAAAATTTAAAAGTGTTTAAAGAAAGTTTTTGTCAGAGCCCTTGTTAGTCTTAATTTTGACATTTATTTTCCTTTTTACACCAGTTGTGTTATTGGTCTACTTGATCTGTAATAATCAGTATCAACATTGGCCCTGAAATCGGTCAACCCCTAACAACAACTACTTTTCTAACAATCAAGCAGTAATAAGGAATTTGAGGAAAAACTCTTTAGTCTAATAGGCATCCAGTATTTACTAACCCTAAACCCTAACCCTAATTAAAAAACATTTTTGTCAGAACCCTTGTTGTTCTTAATTTTGACATTCATTTTCTTTTTTGACACCAGACATATATTTGGTTCAAAATATTGGTTATCGGTCAACCTAATGATCGGTATCGCATTGGCCCGGAAAAACACATATCAATCAACCCCTAACAACTACCTTACAAAAAAATCAATAAGTAGTAATTAGGAATTTATTGAGAAAAACTCTTTAGTCTAGTAGGCATCTGATATTTACTTACCCTAACCGTAATTTAAAAGCTTTTGTCAGAGCCCTTGTTATTCTTAATTTTTACATTAATTTTCTTTTTTACACCAGACATATATATTGGTTCATAATATCGGTTATCGTCTACTTGATCTGTAATAATTGGTATCACCATCAGCCCTGAAAAACGCATATCGGTTGAGCCTTAACAACAACTACCTTACTAACAATTGAAGAAAAATGATTTAGTCTAATAGGCATCTGATATTTAAGCTATTGTCAGAGCCCTTGTTATACATAATTTTGACATTTATTTTCATTTTCACACCACACATATGTATCAGTCCAAAATATCAGTTATCTGTCTTTTTGAGCTATAATAATCTGCATCGGCTCTGAAAAACACATATTGTTGACCCCTAACAAGAACTAACTTACAGACAATCAATAAGCAATAATTAGTCATTTATTGAGGAAAAACTCTTTAGTCTAATAGGCATCCAATGTTTACTAACCCTAACCCTAATTTAAAAGCATTTAAAGACAGTTTTTGTCAAAGCTCTTGTTATTTTTAATTTTGACATTCATTTTCATTTTTACACCAGACATACAGTATGTATGGGTTCAGAATATTGGCTGTTGGTCTGCTTGATGTGTAATAATCGAAAAAAAAACAACAACAACAACAACAACAAAAAAACATTTTTATTCAGAAAATGAATATATATATATTAATTTTCTGAATAAAAATGTTTTTTGTTGTTGTTGTTGTTTTCGATTATTACAGATTGTCATTTGTAAAATTGAAAAGGAATGTCAATTAAGAATAATAATTTCTATAAATCATTTTAAATTACTTTATTGGCAAATCAGTTTTGAAAATGACCATGATAATCGGTCGACCCCTAGTTCATACCAACATAAAATGGGTGTCTATTAAAAAATATGCTGCATTTCTATTACATATTTTATTTAAATTTAAGCTTTGGGGCTTTTGTTAATAGTCCTCTCTTCTCTTATAAATATGGTAATTAAACTAAGAGTACTGCATGTATTTTTGTAATAGTGAGCTTTGAAATTCTTGCAGCCCACCATGTTTGTGAAGGCAGTCGGAGGAACAGGAAGTTCTGCTCTTATTGCCTTTGAGAGTTCGGTCTCATAGTACAGAGGACCTTGGCTCAGTGCTTACTGTTCGAGGCCGTTTGCAGTTTCTCTCTCGTTGCTCTAATAAAAGTGAACAGCCTTGGATTTGCTCAAGAGCACACAGGGTCTCTGTAACCATCACGACTGCCTTATTAAGCTTCAAAGGTTGCGGTTGATGACCATCTGGATAAGAGATTTTTCTTTTTTTCCCTCCACGTTAGAGATCCAAGTGAGAAATATTTCGAAGAAATGTAGTCTTTTTCAAGCTGTCTGTTGTTTGCTGTCTTTTGGTCTTATTTGGACAGTCCTGTCTCTTTTTCTCTCTCAGCAGGAGGGCGATATGATGAATGGTTGTTTATGAGTGCCATCATGTTGGAGTCCTAACAGCAGTAGGCACTGGGTTGTTGGGCAAATCTCTCTCTCTCTCTCTGTAACTCATGGTCATTAACACAATACATTAAGCGCTAAACCACCCCCTGTCTCAATCTTTTATGCCGCTATAACATGATAAACCAAACATGACACATTTCTACAGCATTTCTAGGGGGGCTTCTAGGCAAGTCAGTCAGCAAATGTTAAAGAATAGGAAGCTTGTCATGAAATATTTGATATAAAGCGGTCGACTTGGTAAATCCATATATTTGTAGGAAGTGTCTTGAATGCCTTACTCTTTTAGAGTGAGAAATCATATTTGTAGGCCATAAACTGTTAGAATAGCCGTACAGCTATATTAGAGTGAGGTTAAGAGCCAGACATCAGTGTTTATGGTGAACCTGAGTCGAGGGGTAATTATTTTCTTCAGTGCAGGTAGGTTAGGTCTCTCCACCACTCCTGCTAACCCTGTTTACTCTCATCTTGCGTCTGAATTATTCAGCTTAAAAACACTCTTAACCCCCACACACATATGTGCCGCGAAAGCGAAATATACCTAGCCGCACATACACCGCTATTTAAAGCCTTGTCATAGATGGGAAATGGATGTTGGGATCCTGGAGAGTTCCATTATTGCTGCGGTGACGGATGATGGAATACCTTTGTTTTGCTGCTGCTTTTTCTTTCTTCCTTTTTTGCTTTAAATCTCATGTGCCTTTCTGAAAATGACAAGGTTGGAGGCCTAACCAGTTAGCGTGTGTGCTTTGACGTGTCGCGTCGTGGTGCTCAAGTGGGAAATGAGAGGTCAAGTCTCGGTTGCATAATTTCCTCATTCAGTTTTCCCCTCTTTTTCGCATGATTGCCCTACAGTCACTATCAAAAATGTGGCAAAATATCAGGATATGAGGAAAACGGGACATGTGTTATTTCTATCCAACACTATTTTAGAACGTCTTTATCTCTTAAGCATTTTTAGTTTATTTGGATGGTTCATTTTGACAAACTGGTTCAGAAAGTATTTCACCAGATTTTTGAGTAATCACTCATTAGTGTTCTCAGTAGTGGAACATTTATTTATTTATTTATTTTGAAGTTCTGTTTTCTCTTAAATGTATTAAAATAAGTGAATTGTATGTTTAATATGAGAAATATTTCTTATGATTCATTTTCTCTTTTGTTTCCCCAGTACAAATATCTAAACATTCTTAAATCAAGATATATTTACTTGAGATGCAAAGTCAAGTTTATTCTATTTATTTTTTTTTTATATTACATTTTTACTAATTTTGCAAAATTAAGTGAGGTTTATACTAAAAAAAAGTAAACTTAATTTTTAATATTTTCTACCCCATTATTTTGTTTTATTTTATTTTATTTGATTAATTTTATTTTTTTAGTTAATTTTTTATATATATATTATTTTAACCCTGCAAAAATATATCCGATTTATATATAATATTTAAGAAAATATTTTAGAAAATATATCCAGTATTTTAAAATAAATAAAAATGTAATAAAAATAATACTGGAAAAAAGATATCCTATTTATATACTCATATAAATATATTTATTTATTACATATAAAAAAGATTGTATGTGTGTGTGTGTATATATATATATATATATATATATATATATATATATGTGTGTATATAAATTTATATATATATATATATATATATATATATACAATATTTTTTATATGTAATAAATAAATATATTTATATGAATATATTGTATGTATATATATATATATATACATACAATATTTTCAGTAAAAAAATAAAGAAATAAATCATGGGGAAATATATATATATATCCACTTTATGTATTATATTTATATTAAATATATCCAATATTTTTAATACATAAATATTTATATTAAATATATCCAATATTTTTAATAAATTATAAAATTATTATTATTATTTTTTTTATTAATTTATGTTTTAAACATATTTGTACTAAGGAAAAGTTGCTGTACAACAAATGATAATTATTAATATTAATATGTTTAGATGTATTATTTATTAAACTGCCAAGTGTGTAGTTTCTAGCTTTATTTGCTCCTTTAGTAAATTCAGTTAAAACTTTTAGTTCATTTGCAAGAGACTTGATTTTTTGTTTTTGTGCATAAATTAATGATAAATATAAAGATAAATATTGGTCTAATCTTCACTGAATAATGATATGGTCTGCACAGTCAAGTTTATTGATGTTTTTATATGTTGCAGGGCAGTGTAGAAAAATGAAATGTTGTGAGAGGAACAAAACAACCAAAAAGTTGCTTCTTGGGAGTATCTTATTATTGATCTAATTCTTCAAATGGTAACTGTAACTAATTCTGAGGAGCTTGTAGCTCAGCTTTAAAAATGCTTTCTAAGCTCCATAAATAAGTCATGTTGTGCACATATTTGGTTTGTTGGCCTTTCATATTTCATAGTTTTTAACTATGCAGTCAAATCCAAGTGTGCGGCTAACTGGATCCATGTGCTTAATGTTCTGTCCTCTCTGACTGTGTCTGAGATTAATGTGTTGGGTTGACAACAGGTCCAGTTCTTGCCCAGAACAGTTAAGAGATACTTTATTGATCCCCGAGGGGAAGTTTACTCAGCGCTGTAGCATGAACTACACTGGATAATGAAGGTCTCCGAATTAAATCTGTAAAAGCAGAGAATGTCTTTCCCACATCTTTCTCTCTGATGTATTTGTGACCCCTCCTGCGTCTGAGCGGACCTGTAAATCCCAGCCGGAGAAGCGCTCTGCTCCAGTTGAGATCCGTGCTGATGAAAGCGTGCGGTCCAGGAGTTTATGAGCGTGATCATTATAGTGCAAGCCAGAGGGCTTCAAAACAATTTTACTTTTGTCCTGCACACTGGACAGTTTTAATGGCTTCATCACCATTTTATAGACAGGCTGAGATTGCGAATCCTCAAATTGCCATTTCTGTCGACCTCTTTCTTGCTGTTTATTTGTGTGTGCCTCCAGTCTTGTGGAGGCAGTTTCTTGTTATGTGTGTTTTGTGTATGTGTGCATTCAGGGGAACATTTCAGATTGCTTACATTTTGTTTAAAGTAACTAATTACATCCTAACTAATTACATCATTATTGCTTCTCTTTCTCTTTCTATTTATGTGTGATAGTTGCTTGCAATGCATACACTGAGTCGTGTAGATCTGTTATGGAAACAGGATAATTAGGGGTCCAAGCATAAAATCTTTTATCTGTAAGAAGCAAGTATACAGTAACTCACTATTGAACTAGAGCTACATCATTTTCTCAGTACAGGAAATATATCCGGCTCTTCTTAATGATTAAAAACATGTTTAAATTTGTGATTTCAGCATTTAGTGAAATCAAATAATAAGGACATATTCATTAAAAACTATTAAAGCTATTAGAAATGTTATATACTGGTTAAAATTTGGGCATGGTAATGTAGTACCATGAAAGAAATATATAAAATAAAATAAATAAATAAATAAATGTATCGATTGATATATATATATATATATATATATATATATATATATATAGAGAGAGAGAGAGAGAGAGAGAGAGAGGATTTTTCCAGTATTTATGTATTTATTTAGTTATTGATTGATTTAAAATATTGGATGCATTTACATCGTATATATTTTTTCCAGGATTTATTAGTTAATTTATTTTTTAAACATTGCAGATATTTTATATAAATATTATATTGAAAATATTGTATTTTGTAATATAAGTATTACATATAATTGATTGATTGAATGATTGATTGATTGATTTTATTTTGTAGAAATATTAATATATTTTTTTTCAGGATTTTTTCCAGGATTTACATATATGTATTTATATTTTTAATGTAAATATTATATATAAACTGGATATGGATATGTATTATGTTTTTAATTTTTTTTTTATTGATTTATAAAAAAAAACATTGGATGCACTTTATATAAATTAGATAGTTTTTTTTTTCTGGGTTTTATTAATTTATTTTTTAAGATATTGGATGTATTTTATACAAATACTGTATATAAATTGAATATATTTTCCCAGGATTTATGTATTTATTTATTTGTTCATTCATAGATTTATTGATTGAAAATATTGGGTATTTTCTTATATAAATACTATATATAAATAGAATATGTATATACTGTGTGTGTATATATATATATATATATATATTTATATTTATTTATTGAAAATATTGGATTTTTTTTATATGAATATTATATATATATATATATATATAAATTGTATTATTATTATTATTTTTTTTTTGTTCCAGGATTGATTGTTTGATTGATTGATTGAAAATATTAAATATACTTTATATAAGTATATAAATTAAATATATTTTTAAAATATAGTTGTGTGTACATACATACACACACATATATATATATATATATATATATATATATATATAAATCCTGGAAAAAATAAAAAATTATATATATATATATATATATATATATATATATGTATGTGTGTGTGTGTGTGTATATATATATTTTATTTTTTATTTTTTCCAAGATTTATTTATTGAAAATATTGCATATACTTTATATAAATATAATATAATATAATATAATATAATATATAATTGTATATATTTTTCCAGGATTTATTTATTATTGATTGATTGATTGATTGATTGATTGATTAATTGACTTAAAAATATTGGATATATATATATTTTTTAAATTATATATATTTTGGATTTTTTCCCCCAGGATTTATTCATGTACTTATTCTGATCAATACAAAGTTCAAACAGCATTTTAACAGAAATATTTTGTTTTGAAAATGCCTTTACTGCAACTTTTGATCAATTTACTTACCCCAAACTTTTGAATGCTATTGTCGTAAAGTAGTAATGTGTTTGCATTGAAAAAAGTAACTCTTCTATTACAGAGATTCGGAAGATAACATTACATTATGCCAAATGCCCATAGCGATTATGACTGTTAGTGTTGATGCGAGAGCGCGTGCGTATGATATTATGTGCAAATCTCTGATGGTATAACACAGTTCGAGATGTGATGTATGAGCTGGTACTCGGCTCTGTCTGCCGTAGCCTGTGGCGTGAGTCGGGTTGAGTGATTGTGGTCATTTCAGCAGACAGAGAGACAAGCGTCCCTAGACCAGGCTGGGGAGGGGAGGGAGGGACGGGCCCAGCGCCCTGCTGTATTAATGGCAGCACCGTGCCAGATTGGACGGGTCCATCTAATACAGATAAATCATCATTACAGAGGTGTGGGGGTGGAGGGGTGGGGAGTTGCTTTGGCAGTCAGGAGAGAAAAAAAAGGCCCTTTCATTTGTGCCCAGGATCTCTGTAAACTCATTCATCATGCCAGCTATGTTACACTCCCACCCCTCTACACCAGTCCCACCTCTCACTTCTCACTTCTCTCTCTCTCTCATCCCTCCTTCTTCTCCTCCAGAGCAATGCCTTCCAGCTCTGCCGTCTCTGAGGAGGAGATGAGACACTCCTTCCTGCTACTGTCAACATTTAACAACAATATGCATTTATATTTATATTGATTTAATGATTTAATATATATATGACACTTGATTATGCTATATTATTAAAAAAGGATGCACAGTAAGACTAAAGACAGTTATTAAGGAAGCAGAAATGGTCAATTTCTGTTTCATGTTGTCTTTTTAAGTTGAAAAGCATAAATGGGAGGGCGGAATTTTCCCCCCTGGTTTGACAGTCACCATCTCGTTAAATTACCGGAAAGAACAATTCAACCTGATGCAATCAAAAGAGGTAAAATGACAGTATGTATAATTAAACGTGGAGATATGAAATTGCTGTGAAAAATCATGACAGATGTGTCACGCAATGGAAATTGCACAGCTCTGGAGCGCTATATTTTGATTTACCACCGTTACGGACAGCGTTTCTGCTTTTTATCTTGTTTTCTCAAAATTATTTATTGAATCGTGATGTTGCGTGGAAAGTTCCATTCATCCCGTGGGCGTCTGCTCGCATTAATCTTACATTTAACCAAAATAAATCGTGCGAGAGGCATTATTTTAGAAGTACAGAATTAATTCTAGTGAAGTGGATTTGCTTGAATGAACGAGTCGGCTACAGATGGCTTTTTATGATTGCTTTTTTATTATTTGTTCTTTGCGTTCCCTGTTTTATTAAATTAAACACGAGCCTGCTGAATACTTTTCAATGTAGCATTAAAGGAATAGCTTACTCAAAATTAGATTTCTGTCATCATTTACTCGCTCTCATGTTGTTCCAAACCCTTGTGACTTTCTTTCTTTCTTCCAAAAGAAGGACTTTTGAATAATGCAACTGGTCACTCTTTTCCGTGCAATTAAAATGAATGGAAACGGGAGCTTTAAAATGTAAAAAACGATAAAAAGGCATCATGAAAGTGTGACTTGTGCGCCATATGCCAAGTCTTCTGAAGGCATACGATAGCTTTGTGTGACGAAAAGTCTGTTTTTTTGGTACTCTTTATGATGCTTTTATGGCATTCAAGTCCATAATTGTTATTACTTTTTTTTTTTCTTTTTTTTTTTGACAAAAAAGTGTGAACATTGTGTTCCTTGGAAGAAAGTATGCTAGATTTGGAATAAAGAGTAAATAATATTTTTTGGTGGGTGAACATTTCCCTTAATTTTCTCATTCTTATGTTGTTCCAAATCTGTATTATTTCTTTCTCCTTCTGAACACAAAGGAAATTAAAGCTGCAAGCAGCATTGAAAGGACCCTTACACTCGGGCTCACTACCACCCAGTGGCTTCAGGCAAACGGTGGGCAATATTCATTTAAAGTGGTAAATATAGAAGGACTATGTTAAAATCATTTAAATGTGCCAAACTTCCTGCTAACAGGTGGTGGCGCTATGACTGTAACTGGATATTGGCATGTAGATGTCTTCAAGCCAGGACTTTTATCAAACATATGAAGTCTGGTGCAGATTGAACATGGTATTTTTGAGTTAGTGCAAAGCATGATGTATCCTTTAGATATCTTCAGGCCTGGACTCTTACCAAACGTGAAGTTTGGAGCAGATCGGACATTGCATGTTTAAGTTAGTGTAAAACTAGTAATTTTTTGTTGCCAGCAGGTGGTGCAATAATAATAACTGAATATTGGCCATTAAATGCATTCAGGCCAGGACTCTTATTAAACATGTTAAGTTTGGGTCAGATTGGACATTGTATGGCTGAGTTACAACAACTTCCTTTTCCATTTGTAAAACCAAAGCCACTAGAAGGCGAGCCTGCAACCATTAGCTGTAAAAGCATAATGGCTAAACAAACAACTTAAAATAAATGGCTTTTTAGAGAAAACAGCTTATCATTTAATGAATCGACAGTGTATCGGCTAATCTTCAAAGTGCTTTACACTAAACAATACTATTTTTAGAGTTTACCACAAAAAACAATGCTGCTTTATTAGAGAATTCACTGACTTTTTGCAACAGGTGGGATTTATCTTACGACACTTCTCGTTCATTCCTATGGTATTCGTAAATGACGATTGAGTGTTGCAACTCTGACTGAAATTCAGTGATGTCAAGGCCGTAATATGATTGGCTGTTAAGGGACACGTGATTCAAGTTAGCCATTACGCTTTCTCCAGTAGTAAGTAATATAGACCCACTCATCTCCCTATAGACCAATTATCAGTTTGTAACCATTTGGGATGCGCGCGCAGCATGGTTGCAGAAAACCTGGAAGAGATAGCCTTTACGGCTAGAGAATGACACACATGTGGCACAAAATACTAAAAAGATTATAGATTATATTGGTTAGATGTCATTTTCAAAATGTTCACATATCCACATATTACAAGAACGTGTCACCCAGTGATAAGCACTGTTATTCAGCTAAATTGAAGTTAGATAGTGGGATAGTCTTACAGATCTGAAACAGGGATGACATTTTTTTGTGGGCGGTTTAGTGGCAGTCTATGGAGCCATGGATTAAAAAGTAGATTTTATATTTCAAAATTCTGACTTTATTTTCGCAATTCCGAGATTATGCCTCACAACTCTAATAAGGAAAAACAACTCGTCATTCTCTCTTTTTCTCTCGGTTCAGAGTTTATATCTCACACTTCTGGCTTTTATTCCCTCAGAATTAACAAACTCACTAGTTCTGTTAAATTGAGTTATAAAGTCTGAATTAGGAGATATAAAATTGCATTTGCGAGAAAAAAAAGTCAGAATTGTAAGATAAAATAAATAAATGTTATGTAAAAACAGTAATAGGTTTAAATAATATTTCGTGCTGTAGCTGTAGGGCTAATACAATACATCCCCTATGAATAGCATATGTGAATATTATGTAGACCTATTGTTTAAATCAAATGTATGCTTTAAAAGTAGAGTAATTATAGCAGTTTTCATTCATAGTATGTCTGTTTAAACGTCTGCGTTAAGCTTTAAAAAAAGCTTTATTTGACTGCAGTATTTTATAAAAATGATTTTGACATCAAGTTTTTCTGCAACCACTATGCGTGCGCAGCTGCAGCTGACGTCACTGTGATGTCTACTGATAATTGGTCTATAGTAAGCAATCTCTGGCGAAACATCGACATTTGTCAGGACGCCACAGACATGCCCTTCAAGAAAAACTCAAGATCTTTGCAATTTAATGTCACAAAGGCTTTAGATTAGACTGACCAAAGTTGATCTGGAAAAAATCTCTAGAAGGAGTTCATTAAAATACATGAATATACATCATGAATTCATACATCAATAAAATGCATGAAAATGACAAAAATGGCACAAAATGTCTGAAAAATGTAAAATAACTGACTTCCTTTTGGGATTTGGATTTTGTATTAGGAGACTTTTTTGTAGGTATTGGTGTGTTACATGTGTGTACCAAATTTTCGTCATTTACGTGAAATGCAGCATGTTGATGAAATTTTATAGGTGGTGCTATCGATCCATTTTGCCACACCAACCTCTGAAAGCTATATCAGATATACATTTTTGCCACTTCTGGGACGTGTGAAAAGTTTAATGAGTTTTGGAGCATGTTTAGGCCCTCAAAAATGTGATTCATTTTAGAGAAGAATCAGAAGAATAATAATAAACGGAGCAATTCCAATAGGGTCCTTGCATCATCATTTGGTAAGAGTCCTGGTGCGAAGAAGAAAGAACTTCATACAGGTTTGAAACAACATAGGGGTGAAAACATAGTTTCAAACCTGTATGAATTTCTTTCTTCTTCTGAACATATTTTGAAGAATGTTGGTAACCCATCAGTGGCTGCTAGCCATTGGAGAACATTATTAAAAAAACTAAAAAGGATGTCAACGATTACCATCAAATGTTTGGATACCAACATTTTTCCAAAAAAAAAACAAAACAAAACACACAGATTTGGAACAACTTTTGGTGAGAAATTTTTGGGTGATTTATTTCAAATGTGTTTTGCTTTGTCTCACATAAATTTTTTGCTCGGGGAGTAGAAATTATACTCTTTTTGCCAACACTTCACGCATCGATTTTTTTTTTCTACCTCCTGGCTTTCAAGCTGCCACACGGACGCTGATCCATCACTGTTGAGATTAGATTTACTCCAGTTTCCCTTTTCTCCATTTCTGCTTTCATAACGCACGCAAACGGCAAAGATATATACATTCTGATCTTAGCCCATCTTACGATTTCAAGGTTTACTTGGATCAGACTGTTATTCAGTGAGGGTCTGTGAGTGAGCAACCCTCTAGAGGCCACACACACTTAGACAAAACAAACAGTGCCCACACAGGTACACACACACACGCTTCCCGTACCGATACCGTAAGTTTACAGCCCTCAAGAGTCCACTCGCAAACCGTGTGTTTGTTTCCCTCTCCCACGGCTGTGCCACCTCGGGGGAATTCTGGGATATCGTAGGATGGTTCATTCGGTCAGCCTGCTCTGTGAAAAGGCACAGATTACCCACAGGGCCGTGCGGCGGCGTGCCTGTTATGCAGCTTTAAGAGTGAACTGAATGGTTCAAGCAGCAAGCGATCACGTACGGGCAACATGACCCTACTTTTACCTCACAGCTGTCCACCGCTGGGATTGAGGGATTTAGATCGGATCAGTAGTAAAATATCAGGCTTTTAAGTGCGTGGTGTAGATATATGTGTTTGGACAACTAGGGTTTAAAATGAAAATTTGAATTCATTTTATAACCCTCATGTGGATTCAAACTTTCTTTCTCCTGTAGAACCCAAAAGGAGATGTTGAGTTGAATGTTGACACTGCTCTTTTACATACAGTGACCTGGGACCATCATGCGCCAAAAAGGACCAAAAATAATGATAAAAGTATTTAGATTTACATATTTTAAGTCTTCTGAGGCCACATGATGACTTTGTAAGAGGAAAAGATACTTATGATCACACTTATGATTCAAATATTCTATGTGAAGACAAACACATTTGATGAGGGCAATTAAATAATGATAGATTTTTTTTATATATATATATATATATATATGTGTATAAATAAATACACATTTTAAATAATTTACGTATTTTTGAAATATTTTGGTAATTTTTATTTTAAATATTGCATTACATTTTTGCTAAATCTCCTAGAACCCTTTTCATTTGAGATTTTTAAAATGATGCTATTATTTATTGTATAAATCACGCAAAATCACTATTTTCCAGACAATATTTTAATAATTTATCTGAAGTGCTGGGATAATAAAATCATAAAATAAATCATTTAAAATAATTCATGTATTTTTAAAATATTTTTGAAATTTTTTTTTTTTTTTTACATTTTGCATAAACGTTTGGCAAAATGTTCCAGAACCCTTTTCATTTGAGATAAAAAAAGATGTTATTAATATATAGTTAAAATGTAAAACTTCTCTGCAATGACATTTATTGTGTAAATCACACAAAATCGCTATTTTCCAGACAATATTTCAGTAATTTATCTTAAGCACTAGGATGAAAAAATAAAATAAAATAAATAAAAAAGCATTTTTTAAAAAGCATTTTTAAATCATTTATATTATATTATAAATAATATAAATAATTGTAAATAATATGTTTTACAAAAAATGTTGTTATTTGTATTTTTATTTTCAAATTTACATTAAATATTTGCAAAAAATCTCTTACAACTTTTTTAATTTGAGATTTTTTAAATTGTTATTAATATATATTTATAAGGCTGTCAAAGTTTAACTGTAAAAACTTTATGTAAGTACATTTATTGTGTAAATCATGCAAAAATCAGTATTTTCCAGACAATAATTCAGTAATTTATCTTAAGAAAAAATAAACATTTTAAAAAGCATTTTAAATAATTCATGTATTGTTAAAATATTTTTATAATTTGTATTTTTCTTTTTAAAATGTTCTCCAGAAACCCTTCTCATTTGAGATTTTTTTTTTATTATTGTTATTATTAATATACATTTATTAGGCTGTCAACATTTCACACAAAATCACTATTTTCCAGACAATATTTTAATAATTTATTTTAAGTTCTGGGAATAAAATAATATAAATACAATTTGCTAATTTAGCATTTTGTCTTTTAGAATATAATGCTTTTTCTCACACAGTGTAAATGGGTGTTTATATGTGAAAATATGCTGATGTGTTTAAATTTTAGGAGGGGAGGCTCTCTTATCATATTTGGGGTGTTCTTGGCATCAAGAAAATCTGTTGTAATGCATCAAGCTGTCAGCCTCTTTTTGTAACTTTTAATTTTTTAGACCGCACTGTCCACAAGCATCAGCAGAACTGCCTTCAGCAGTAGTCTGAACTCAATGGGTCTCTCTCTTTCGTTCTGCCTGTGCCATGTTTCACAATCAGCCAGTGGTGCTGTTTTACCAGGGTTGCAGAAGGGCAGCCATATACTGCTCCACTTACTTCTAATTGTAATTCGATAGCGCATAATCTCAAATTTGTTACGCATCACATTTTATAATATGGTAATATTGTAATGGTAAGTGGCTGGCCGCACTTGGCCTGGACCGAAGCAGATGGCAGCGGCTTCCTCGCCCACCTCAGGTGATTAGGGAGACAGATTTTGCGATCTGAAACTCAGAAAGAGAGGCCATAAAGGTTTCATCATCTCAGAGACGGGGAGAAAAAAAAAGTTTCAAAGTGATGTAGTGTTTAAAAGCTTTTAGATGGTTTTTTTGGGTGGGGAATATGGGGTTGGAGAGGTTTCTGGGAACTCAATTTGTATCAATATTTTATGAAAGGCAGAAACCTGTCTGAGTTCAGGCCATGGTTCCACATCGATAGCATCAAATGGACCAGCAGTGATATTTCTCATCTTTATTCCACTTCAGCAATTGCCTTTTGCAATTTTAAGTTGAAACAAGAGGTTTTCACACCATTGGCCTCAGAAGGGAAAGTTCTCTGGGTGTTAAAATGCACATTACTGTGTATAATGTATTTACCAGTTGACAACAATCACGTGATTCAGTTCACCCAAAAGAATCAATCAGATTCGTTCACTGATTTGTTCAGTGACCCCTCCTTTAGGTTACATTATGCCTCTAAGTGGAGACGTTTTTTGAGGAAAACATTCCAGGTTTTTCTCCATATAGTGGACTTCAATGGGGATCAACAGGTTGACGGTCCAAATTGCAGTTTCAATGCAGCTTCAAAGGGCTCTACACATTCCCAGCCGAGGAATAAGGGTGCTATCTAGCGAAATGATCGGTCATTTTCCAAAAAAAAAACAATTAATTTCTATACTTTTTAGCCACAAATGCTTGTCTTAAAATAACTCAACCTCACGCATTACATAGTCATGTTGGAAAGGTTGCGAGTGACATAGGCGGAAGTACTGACCCAGCGAATGTGACAAGAAAGTAAAACTTAAAAAAAAAAAAAAGCTTATTTTGAAGTTGGATGAGAAAATGAGACAGAGTTTTTCACCCTACCCTAACTTTTTAAAGCCAGGGTACACAGACGAAGAACAAACCACGCGTGACCTTTCCAACATGATTACATAAAAAGTAAAAAATGACCGATCATTTCACTAGATAAGACCCTTATTCCTTGGCTAGGATCGTGTAGAGCCCTTTGAAGCTGCACTGAAATTGCAATTTGGACCTTCAACCCATTGGTCCCCATCAAAGTCCACTATATGGAGAAAAATCCTGAAATGTTTTACCTCAAAAAACTTAATTTCTTTGTGACTGAAGAAAGAAAGACATGAACATCTTGGATGTCTTGGGGTGAGTAAATTATTAGGATTTTTTTTATTCTGGGAGCAAACTAATCCCTTAATAATTAATTGAATTATTTACTTACAACATTGTAACCATTTCCCCACAAATAACTATTTCAGTAGTTTCAGTAACATCCTTATGGTCATCCGGCATTTAGTTTCGTGTAGCCAGACTGACGGCAGAAGGCCTCTTCGAATGCCTAAGGCCTGCCCTTTAGGCCATATGACTGACAGGTGAAGCAACCAATCACGTTTCGTTTTGTGCCGCTTGATGTTAAGGGGCGTGGACATGTCGCCACAATATCAGATATTTTTCCAGAATTTTTTCCAAAATCCAGCATTTAGTTGATCTTAATAGGCGCTTGACGTAAACACAGCGACTTCCTTCTTTCGTGAGGGGGCCTGTCTCCTGGAAATCCTGTATAATCTAACTAATCCGATGACAACTTCAAAACTCCTGAAGTGTTTCCAGTTAAGTGTGCCATATGCATCAGACTTTTAGCCAACGTTCCGTGGGCGTGACGTCTGAGCCTGAGACTATCGCGTTGACTAGGCGTTGTCCTTTCTGTTGTGCTAAACCTCATATTGTTTTTCTTTTTCAGTGGGAGGAAGTAAGCGGCTATGACGAGAACCTCAACACCATCCGTACCTACCAGGTGTGTAACGTCTTCGAATCCAACCAGAACAATTGGCTGCTCACCACCTTCATTGCACGACGCGGCGCTCAGCGCATCTACGTGGAGATGCGTTTCACCGTCCGAGACTGCAGCAGCATCCCGCGGGTGCCTGGATCCTGTAAGGAGACCTTCAACCTTTACTACTACGAAACAGACTCCGTCATTGCTACCAAAGGTACAGCGTTCTGGATGGAGGCTCCGTATTTGAAGGTGGACACCATTGCTGCGGACGAGAGCTTCTCGCAGGTGGATTTTGGTGGTAGATTGATGAAAGTCAACACGGAGGTGCGGAGCTTCGGGCCGTTGTCTAAAAACGGCTTTTATTTAGCATTTCAGGACTATGGCGCATGCATGTCCCTGTTGTCCGTACGTGTGTTTTATAAGAAATGCCCAAGCGTGGTGCAGAACTTTGCAATATTTCCGGAAACCATGACTGGGGCAGAGAGCACCTCGCTGGTGATCGCTCGTGGGATGTGCATCCCGAATTCTGAGGAAGTGGACGTACCGATTAAGTTGTACTGTAATGGCGACGGGGACTGGATGGTTCCAATTGGGAGCTGCACCTGCAAGGCGGGATTCGAGCCGGATAACGGGAACGTCTGTCGAGGTAAGACATTGGGCTTCAATAGAAATGTATAATTACTAATATGTTGTAGGTAGATAGATCTTTTTTCAGTTCATCTTCGTTAAAAAGACTTGAAACTATGAACTTCCATTTTAGTTGAGGTTTATTCTGGTTTGTAGACCAGTATGGTATAGCCATAATATTTAACAGCAATATGTTTTTCAATCGAAGACTTCTTGCTGGTTAAGCTAGTAGCAAGTGCGAGAAACCATTTCCAAAACCCAACATTTGCTGGTGACCCAGTGACTAAGCTGGTCTTTTTTTCTGAGCTCTAGATCAAGAAGGTTTGCAAGAGCTTTGACGAATGAACTTCCTGTGAATTGCATTGTGAGATGCGCAGATTTGTGATTATTTGAGAAGCAGATTTTGAGTTTGAGTTGACTTATTTCGGATTAATATGGCAGTGTGGATACGTGTTTGCAGTCGAGAGAGAGAGCAGAATGCAGGGTTCATGATTGTTGATGTTGTGTAGAGTGAGGCAAGGGTGAAGCTTAAGTCAAATTTGTCGATTAAATGAACGTATTGGTCAACCACTATTATAAAAATTAAAATGTAATAATATTGGTTAAGGTTGTGCTATTCTAGTAGGCAAATCAGACCTATAAACCCAGTTTCTCATTTTTCTCTGTTTAGTCACTGTCTTATTGTTCTCTCAAGGTCTGTGATTGGCCGATTTGGCCTTCACTCAAGGCCAGTGCCATACTGGCTCCCTCAGGACCAAATGTGTTGAGAAATGATAAGATTGATTGACAGCCATCTGTCTCGATCAATAAACAGATACAACACTTAGCGTGGGAGGGCCAACTTTGAGGACCACAGGTACCATAAATACACACATGCACAGGTAGCGGCCTTGTTTAGTTCATTGGCAACCTCAGGCAAGGTCTTCTTATCAACCAAGAGATGGTCATGATGTCCATGGAGTCCAGGTTAAGACCTGTTTCAGACGGCAAATCCCTCGAAAGTTGGCTATTGCAAACTGGAAATTAATTTTAAACAGTCCAAACCAAGTGCAATGTGAAAAGCAAGCAGGTTTTTTTTTTTTTTTTTTGACACATTTAGACACAACATGTATTTTATTTTATTTTATTTGATTTGATTTGATTTATGCAAAATAATTATGTTTACATTTGTATAATTTATATATATAAAAATATATATATTTTATTAGTACAGTTATATAAAAAAAAAACAAATGTCCCATAGGGGTTGGCTGATTATCAGCACATATATTAAGCTTTTGTTTTGGTTATTGATATTGGTTATTTTCAAAACTGATTTGCCAATAATTTGTATGTAAAAATAAAATATTTTATAAATACAGTTTTTTAAAAAACAAATGTCCCCTAGGGGTCAACTGATTATCAGCGCTGATATTAAGCATTTTTATGGTTATTGGTATTGGTAATTTTTTAAAACCGATTTGCTAATAAATTAATTTTTTACCTAACATTTATTTTGATTATTTTATTTTATTGTATTTTTTTACTTTTTTTGCATAGCAATTATGGTTATATTTGTGTAATTTATATATAAAAATAAAATATTGTATAAATACGGTTGTATAAAAAAAACAGATATTGAGCATTTTTATGGGTATTAGTCATTTTCAAACCGATTTGCCGATATAATTGAAAAGCATTTAAAGTTTTTGTCAAAGCTCTTGTTATTCTTCATTTTGACATTATTGTATGTGACAAACACATATTGGTTGACCCCTAACAATGAAGTGTATTTATTTATCTTTACTTTTTTCACATTAAATATTATTTATGCTTAGGTTAGTGATTTTTGTTATTATTACACATACCTCGGTCTCTTGTGTGTTAACATTAAACTTAGGAAACATGAAAATGTATTTAACTTTCATTTGAGGTAAAGTTTTTTTTTATTATTATTATTGATTATTGATTTGATTATTAGAGATAAATATTAATATTTTACCTTTTTACATTTTGTTTTCCTAAATAAATTCTTACATTTGTCAATCAGGTTAGATAATAAGTCAAGAAATATGTTAGAAATCATCACTGATGTTGTTTTTTTCATATAGAACATTAATTATGTTTAGACTGGTAAAGTATTTCCTTTCCAGTGATATTACATACACCTGGGTCTTAACATGCACATGCAAGGAAACATGCAAATTAACTATTATTTCAGCTAATATGAACTATTTAACTGAATTCATTAAACAAACAAATGAAGTTACAAACAATATACCTGTAAATGGACAGAATCATACCAACATTTGCTGCAAGTGACAGAAAAAACTATGAAAATGTGTCGCTAAAAGCGTGTCGTGTTGCGCCATTTGAGGACACAGTGTCGGATGTCTTCAGGAATGCTCTGTGATCTAGAAGAGGTGATAAAGTTGTCAGAAACTTTGAAGATTAAAGAGGGTTGAGGTTTTGTCGGGTGTTAGCGTCTGGTATAAAGTCTGTCAGCTAGATGTGGCCGCGGTTTTTAAAAGCCAGTGTGTTAGCGGATTAACGATTTCGCACACAGCAAGTCACCACTAATTACTGCCGCTTTGATCTGCGAGTTCCCATAAAGGCTTTTGATGGGCTAATATATTGCAGTCTGAACATGCACACACATGCGCACACACACATCGCATTCGTATAAAGTTTCCATAAATTCCCCGGGGTTGATTTTACCAGCACAGGCAACCTGGGGTAATAAGTATTCCTTTAATGTTCATTAGTCTGTTTTTGTTGATGGCCGTCTGGTTTCAAACCTCCACACCCCCCTCTGCTTTCATTGGTCGATTCGGACCTGGAGAGGGTGATTAGAGGTTGATTAGAGTAATTGGTCTTTTGGGTTAATGAAGGTGTCTGAGCTATTATAAATGTGTCTCAATGGAAGCCTGAGCAGCTTACTGCATACTGCACTGTATACACTGTATGCTGCCTACTGATTTCTTCATATAAAGCAAACAATAGTAAGCTAGTGGTGACATGAACTCATTTTGTTTATCAAATGACCTCGTTAGAACCATATTTAATGTAATGAGTGGTGTCCAGAAGTAAAAATGAATATTGAAGAACATTCACATGGTTAAGAATCAAGTGTATATAAACTTTTAAACAGGGTAATTTTTATAAATTCAACCGTTGTTTTCTCTTGTGGACTATATGTAAACATCTTTTATGTGAAAAATCTTATTCCGGTCAGTTTTAAATAAAAAATAACATGCATTTTGTATGATCCCTTTTATTTTGGTAAAATAATTCACATTTAGCAGATTCTGCAAGATGTATGTAAACTTTTGACATCAACTGTATTTACTTGAGTTGTTGTATTTTCTGGTAAATTTATCAAAATTAATTGAGATTTATGTTTAAAGCAAGAGAAAAACTGCAGTGGGGTAAGAAAAATGTTTGAATTAAAGTTATATTTATTACAAATTTATCATATTTGTCTCGTTATAATTATAAACACCGCCTAATTTTGTAAGAAAATGAATGTTTGCTTTTCAACAAATGAACCATAAGTAATATAATTTTTTTTGTTCTCATTTTAAACATAAATCTCACTTAATTTTGATTCATTTCTCAGAAAACAGCACTTACTGTATGTGCCTTTTGATCTTAAGTAAATGAAAAATTATTTAAGAAACTACTGGGAAACTAGTCGAAAAAAGGTTGAATAAGAAAGTGCCAATTTGCATACTTCACATCATGGTTACTGTAAAAATAGTATGAGTAGTATGCTAGTTTACTATTTAGAACACAGCCAGTGTGTCTCCAGGAAAGTTTATCTCATTCCATCTCTTTTTTTCTCTGTTACCCACTTTCCCTCATTCCCTCTATCTGTCTAAGGCACAGCTGGGTTTGCTATTTCGACCCTGCTCGGAGGGAGTCTGAATAATCACTGTGTGTATACAGTATGTCCGCGTATCTGTGTGAGAGAGAGTTGGATTAGATCTCACCCTCGGGGTGAGAGATGATGGCTGTCACCCGGAGTAAAATCAGCATATTAATAAAATAACCTCCCCCATTAGACACAGCGCTCGGCTCACTCGAGTCTGATTCAGTAGTAAAAATGGTTCAGGCCGAGCCGTGACTGTTCTGGGGTGCAGATTGGGCTCTATATTCTGCCGGCGTGCGTCTTGAGAGCTCTGACAGAGGGGTGAGAGGCCGGACGACCCCTCACAGGCTTCGGAATTGAACAGAGATACACTCACCGCAAGAGCTGTCCGAACTGACACACACCTGGAGAGAGCGGACAGCTCTATACAAACACACAGACACACACATATACAGCTGAAGTCAAAAGTTTACATACACCTTGCAGAAACTGCAAAATGGTAATTATTTTACCAAAACAAGAGGGTCATGCTAAATGCATGTTATTTTTTTTTATTTAGTACTGACCTGAAAAAGACATTTCACATAAAAGACGTTTACATATAGTCCACAAGAGAAAATAATAGCTGAATTTATAAAAATGAGCCAGTTTAAGAAGTTTGCATACACTTGATATTTAATACTGTGTTGTTACGTGAGTAAACAGCTGTTTTCTTCAGCATTTTTGTGTATTTGAATAATTTCTAACAATGCAGCGATTACAGAAGGAAACATGATGCGTTAAGAGCCTGGGGGTGAAAACTTTTGAAATTTGAAGATCAGGGTAAACTTAATTTATTTTGTCTTTTGGGAAACATGTAAGTCTTCTGTAAGTAAAATTTCCGTAGCTTCTAAAGGGCAGTACTACATAAAAATATTGATATTTAGGTGAAATAAGAAAAATGTACACATCTTCATTCCATTCAAAAGTTTTCACCCCCCAATCTTAATGCATTGTGTTTCCTTCTGAAGCATCAGTGAGTGTTTGAACCTTCTGTAATAGTTGCATATGAGTCCTTCAGTTGTCCACAGTGTGAAATGATATCAAAATTGTACATTTTCATTCATTGGTGGAAAGGGTTCAAATACACCAAAATACTAAAAAAAAATAATAATAATAATAATAATAATAATAATTAAATGCATTCTTGGATACAAATATTAATTTGTTTCAATTGCATTTATTTAAAAAAATATATAATAACTTACTGGCCAAACGTTTTAGAGGTAGTATATCTGCATTTATCTTATTATGTATTGTGTATGTGATATTTTGATTATTTCTATAACTGCCATGTAGCTGCAGACTTAAGCCTACAACTTTATATACACAATGCACAGACTGACACACACAAAGCATGCGTGCATGCGCTCTATATATACATAGACAAAAGTCTTTCAGCACTACATAAACACACACCTACGGCTCTATATACAACACACAATCAGGCATAGGCAAACACAGCAGAGCTCTATTAAAACACCCATAAACAAGCACACACATGCTAGTCTTCGAGTGCAGAAACACTCACGCTCTGATACCATTAGGTACAACAAACAGCTCAGGTTTGGGACATCTGGAAGATCCCACTCATCTAGCTGAAGTTTGTTTACATCTTTCAGACGGTGTGGTCCAATCTCTGTTCCACGGAGATGATCCGGCATGCTTTTCCCAGAGAAAAGAACCCTCTTCCCCTCTAAGATATCCTTCGTAATGACCCAGAACAAGCGCTAGCAGATGGGGGCTGTGTGTTGAGGATGCAGATTTGTGTACATGATGGTTTTCTGATGCCGGCTGCCAAATTTGGGAAGCAAACAGAGGATATCTGGACAGCATGGCTTTTTGGTTCTTCTGAATTTGAAGAAGTACATTGGTGTTTCACCGATTGTGTGTTAATCATAGAACAAATCACCTTCTGTTTTGTTTTCTGATAACCGAATCCCTCATGTCTGTAATTGCGGTGTAATATTATTATGACCTTTGCTGAAGTTGGTAACTAAAGCTAGATTTATTTTTTTTTTACTGCCTGGTCTACCTTCATTACCAGCCAGTACATGAAATCACAGATGTCCTTTGTTAATAATTGTACACCAGACGCTGTTTAGAAAGCCAAACCCTTGCGAATAGTGCTGCAGTCTGTGTGTGTATGTGTGTGTTTGAGAGGGTCTGCCTTTATAAAGCTGCTTTTGGACAGGAGTGAGGAGAACTGTGTGGCTGACAGTAGTAATTTAGACTCCAGCTTCTCTCTCTTGCCAGAACAGGGCCAAAAGAGATGTCCAGTCTGTGTGTGTGTGTGTGTGTGTGTGTGAGAGAGAGTCTCTGTTGGTTTCTTTGCACACATTGAAGGTTGTCTTGCGATTAAATACGATTATAATTTCTTCAAACTAAGTGCTTTATGCTGGTTTCAACACACAAATTCAGTGACTACATTCCATAACCAATTTCAATATATAAACATATATCAGTCTAGTATGTTCAGTTGTGTAACTGCTCACACACCCGTTTTGTACTTTTTCCCCTTCGGAAATCTGTTACTTTTTAACCTAAATGGTGTTATTATTATTATTAATATACAATTACAGTATTTAATCATTTTTAACTGGCTTTTATCTTTTTATTTTATTTATTTATTTTTTTCTTTTTTTTTTTTTTTTTAGTTAGCAATTTTGTAATGTGATGCATTTTTTGTAATGTTTTTTTCATTCATTTTTTTCACTGTGTGTTTGTTATTTGTATATATTTTATTATATATATAAACTATTTAGCTTTAATTTATTTAATTTATTTATTTTTTTGTCATCTTTATTTTAATTAACAAAAATTACCTTGAATGTTTCTAGTTACACTTAACAATAACAAACCTATTTTATTTTATTTTATTTTATTTTATTTTATTTTATTTTATTTTCAGAACCTTAATTCTGAAGATTTACTCCTTTAGATATATGTGCTTTACTCCTTTATATATATTTATTTATTTTATTTTATTCACAGAACCCTTAACTCTATGGATTTACTCCTTTAGATATATGCAATTTTATTTTATTTTACTTTATTCACAGAACCTTAACTTTATGGATTTACTTCTTTAGATATATGCAGTTTTATTTTATTTTTTTATTTATTTTATTTTATTTTATTCACAGAACCCCAACTCAATGGATTTACTCATTTGGCTATATACAGTTTTATTTTGTTTTATTTTATTTTAGTTTATTTTATTCACAGAACCTTAACTCTATGGATTAGTCCTTTAGATATATGCAATTTTATTTTATTTTATTATTCACAGAACATTAACTCTGGGGATTTACTCCTTTGGATATATGCAGTTTTATTTTGTTTTATTTTATTTTTACTGAACCTTAACTCTGGGGATTTACTCCTTTAGATGTATGCGGTTGTCACTTTCAGAACTTTGCAGTGGCTGTGACCTCTGTTTATCTCTTTCTCCCTCTCTCTCTCTCTCTCTCTCTCTCTCTCTCTCTCTCTCTCTCTCTCTCTCTCTCTCTCTCTCTGTCTCTCTGCTCCCTCTGTTTGTCTCTGTCTCTCGTTTTCCCTGTGCTCTCTCAAAAGTCATCGAGGACACGCGGTTTGAAAAGTGAGTGTGTTTTAATGCTGGTTAATTACACATTTGAAGAGCGCAAACAAACCCTCCCCTCGGCGCTGCCGCTCAGAAGTGTCACGGCTCCATCTCTGTGATCTTGGTGTTTACACCATGTACACAAAGCTTTAAAAACAGAAGAAGAGCACTTCACTAGCTTTGCTCTGATGGAGAGAGAGATTTTTGGCTTCATGTTGGGGGAGGATCAACGATGACCGTGTGTTCTGGAAGAACACTGGATGCCTTTTAACAGATACTTTCAAGTGGAACCTTTGAGCTTTGAGCTACAGTGAAATCATGGGTTCATGAGATTCTGAACACCCACTTCCATAAACACACAGTTTATTAGTCTTTGATATAGCAGCAACACTCGTTCTGTTGCTCAGACTGAACACTGGAGGTTTTCTATCTATCTATCATTTGTTCTATCTACCTATCATCTATCGTTTGTTCTATCTATCGTTCATTCTATCATTCGTTCTGTCTATCACTCTCTCTCTCTCTCTCTCTCTCTATATATATATATATATATACACATATATTTCATTCTATCATTCATTCTATCATTCGAACTTTTGTTCTATCCATCATTCTATCATCTGTCGTTTGTCCTATCTATCGTTCATTCTGTCATTTGTTCTATCATTCTATCTATATCTCTCTATCTATTGTTCACTCATTCTCTATCTATCTATCATCTATCTATCTATCTATCTATCTATCTATCTATCTATCTATCTATCTATCTATCTATCTATCTATCTATCTATCATTTGTTTTATCTTTTGTTCATTCTATCATTTGTTCTATCTATCATTCTATCATCTGTCGTTCATTCTATCTATCGTTCATTCTATCATTCGTTCTATCGTTCTATCTATATCTCTCTATCTACTGTTCACTCATTCTCTATCTATCTATCTATCTATCTATCTATCTATCTATCTATCTATCTATCTATCTATCTATCTATCGTTTGTTCTATCTTTTGTTCTATCTATCTACCTATCATCTATCGTTTGTTCTATCGTTCATTCTATCATTCGTTCTGTCTATCATTTTCTCTCTCTTTCTCTCTCTCTCTCTCTCTCTCTCTATATATATATATATATATTTCATTCTATCGTTCATTCTATCATTCGAACTTTCGTTCTATCTATCATTCTATCATCTGTCGTTCCTTCTATCTATCGTTCATTCTGTCATTCGTTCTATCATTCTATCTATATCTCTCTATCTATTGTTCACTCATTCTCTATCTATCTATCATCTATCTATCATCTATCTATCTATCTATCTATCTATCTATCTATCTATCTATCATTTGTTCTATCTTTTGTTCATTCTATCATTTGTTCTATCTATCATTCTATCATCTGTCGTTCGTTCTATCTATCGTTCATTCTATTATTTGTTCTATCATTCTATCTATATCTCTCTATTGTTCACTCATTCTCTATCTATCTATCTATCTATCTATCTATCTATCTATCTATCTATCTATCTATCGTTTGTTCTATCTTTTGTTCAATCTATCATTTGTTCTATCTATCATTCTCTCTCTCTCTCTCTCTCTCTCTCTCTCTCTCTATCTATCTATCTATCTATCTATCTATTGTTCTATTGTTCTGTCGTTCTATCATTCTATCATTTCATTCATTCATCTCTATCATTTCTATCATCTATCTTTCATTGTATCCAACTTTTCGTTCTGACATTTGTTTTTTTACTATCAGTCTGTATTTTTCTGGAATGTTTCTGATATTTGAGACTGAAGTTGCTTCTAAAAATAACAAACTCCATTAATTCTTCTGAGCTATGAAGAACATCCTCCATTTTTGTCGGGCAAGTTAGCATTCTTTATAGTTCTGACGGATCCGTGTCTGAGAGTTGAATGATCTGGCCTGCGTTCTCCTCTGAGCTCTGCTTAATGTGTTCATATTTACTTCAGTTATCTGGAGCAAACCGCATGTTCTTCTGGGTTCTTCTGCTTCAGCGGCCCGTCAGGTCAGCAGTAAGCGTGGGTCAGTCATTGATCGGGTCAGGGTAATGGTTTGGAAAGCCTACACCAGCACCAGAGGCCCCGTACGAGGCCCAGAGCCAGAAACATGCAGGGGAAAATCTGTTTCCCAATCAATCAAACTGCTCAGCACACAGGCCAATGATTGATCGACTGCTAGTTCACTGCTGCACGCTTTGGTTCTGACCCAGAAAAGAGGCTTTATTCCCCCTATTTTGACATTTTGTTTCACCACAGATAATCGCTCATGTTGTTAATGAATGAGCAAGTGCAAAATACTATTTTCATGTCTTTTTGACTGACTACAACTAAACAAGTAAGCCTGATGGGCTGGTTGTGGGGTACAATCTCTGGAATTGTTCAATATGCATTTTAAAATGGTCAAAACTAGAAGATAAAAGTAGTTCACCTCAAAATGATTTTCGTTACTCACCGTCATGCCATTATAGTCTCATATGACTTCCATGAGACAGGAAATGAGATCAACAACAAATTCTCATAATTTCATGACACAAAGCTTCAGAAGTAGTATAGACTATTATTAAGCTACTTTTATGCTGTTATTGTAATTCAGATTTGTGGAAAAGAGAAGCCTGGATGTTCTGCTTAATATGTCATTTTGTGTTCACTGGATGAAATGAAGTCATACAGGGATTGACATGAATGTGAGTAAATAGTGACATTTTTGGGTGAAATGAAAAACAAGCATAAATCAGTCTAGTAGTTATTTCTGTGATGTTAATATGGGTTATTTTAAGGTCAAATGGTTAGAGCAGAGGCACAGTCCACTGAAAGAAAAAGAGAAGTGCAAATTTCCTGTCACTTTAGATGATGTTTTTCACACACGTCAGATTTGCTCGTTTAGCTCACCCATGCTGCCTCAGGCGCTACAAACAGCTGTCATTTTAATGCTGACTGACCTGCAAAAAGCACTGACTAAAAAAAACTGTGTGTGTTTGTGTGGGACTCTCCTTGTGCACAAAAAGTATTCTCGTAGCTTCATAAAATTATGGTTGAGCCCGTGATGTCAGATGGACTATTTTAACAATTGTCCATACCTTTCTGGGCCTTGAACGTGGCATTGCTGTCTATGCAGGGTCAGAAAGCTTTTGGATTTCATCAAATTAGTGTTCTGAAGATGAACAAATGTCTTACAGGTTTGGAACGACATGAGGTTGAGTAATTAATGACAGGATTTTCATTTTTGGGTGAGCTGTTGCTTCATGCTGCTTTCTAAGTGATTTGTATTGAAGAAATTGCAATACAAAACAAGCTGAATTGAATTTATTCAGTGTTAAACAATAGCTATTGATGTCAAATCAGTCACTTGAGTTCATGAGGTTGTATTTTTGTTATTATTCTTCCTTAGAAGGCAGCTGCCTATGTAGACAGTTATATTATGGTGAGGAACTAGCACAGAAAACGTCCCGGTCTGGTCCGTGTGATTGTAAGAGTGATAAACAGAGCTCTCACTCAGTGTGTTGTGTGTGTGTGTGTGTGTGTGTGTGTGTGTGTGTGTGTGTGTGTGAAAGAAAGAGGAGAGGACAGTTGGGACCCATAAATACACACGCCTGTGGTGTGTGCGTGTATATTATTATCTCCACTCTCTCTCTGACAGCGCTGATTTGTAGATTGGCTGATAGTCTGTTGTTTGTTTGGTTATTTATTCAGGAGTAGTGCTCTCCATTCTCTGAGCTGTCTAGTGCATATTTAATGCTCTGCTTTAGGAGCTCGTATTACCTAGCGTTCCGTCTTTTTTAGTCTGTGTGTGTACACAGCAGTGCAAATGAGACAGGGCTTTCTAAGAAAGATGTAAAACGGGTCAGAACTGAAGAAATAAGGCATGAAAGTCTGTGAGTTTCTGTGATTTTAGCCATAGCAGGAGTTTTGTTTGGCACAATGTGAAGTAAAAAGAGCAGAAAAGCATCTTCACAAATCACTTCTGGGTTTTTGATTCAGTTGAGACCTCAGAGGCCCAGAGGAAAACAATCCAAACAGGCAAAAGTGCAGCAATCAAAGTACCCATGATAAATCCAGTGCTTTAGCAATAGTAAATCCATTTCGCTCAAATAAAAAATTTATGGTTTAACATAAAACACGATAAAGCTATAAGCCACAAGAGATTTTGTTAGTAATTTCCCCACAGTTATGGGTAATAATCATTTTTTACTCAGTATTTTTGTTGTTATGAAAAATCTGACATATTTTCTGTTATTTGAGAAGCAAAATTGAGTAAGATTGTGTGTATATATATATATATATATATATATATATATACACACACACACACACACACACACACACACACACACACACACACATATATAAATGTTTTTTAAAATGAAATGTTTTCTTGTGATGGCAAAGCTGAATTTCTGTAGCCAGTATTTCTGTTTGCATTTATTAATGGTAATTATGTGTTATTTGAAGTTGTATTTATTTATTTATTTATTTATTGTAGTAAAATATGAACAAATATACCACAAACATGTATTTATATAAAATTATTTTATTTTAAAAAATTGTGTATTTGTGTATTTGACCACAAAAAAGTAAATATTTATATAAATAATAATAATAAAATAATAAATATTTTAAAAAATTATATAAATATTTACAAAATACAAAAAATACAAAAAACATTTACAATATGTGTGTGTGTATTTTAAAAAAATATATATATATTTATATAAAAATAAATGTTACATTTATTATATATATATATATATATATATATAAATGTCTATACACACAACACAGCACAGTATAGTTGCAATATGTGTGTGTGTGTGTGTGTGTGTGTGTGTGTGTGTGTGTGTGTGATTTTATATAAACATTTTTTGTATATTTATATGAAAATAATAAACCAAAAATATAAAAAAAAATACAATAAAAAGTACACACAGTATATTTACAGTATACTCACTTGTCAACTAAATGTGTGTCTAATTTTAATGTTGTTTATATTTTTTCCACACATTTGTGTATATCGACTCTTTTTGGACACTGCAGCTCATTCCGTCTGAATTTGTAGGCAAAACCATTAGTTTTATAAATACGCATTACTGGCCACATATTCTAGGCCGCATATTTTCATTTAGTGAGTCATTTAGTCTGTATTTTTCGTAGTTCAATGAACCCATTCCTGCGCTGTAGAAGCCGAGTGTGTGATTTATTTCACTTTGCTCTCGCAGGACTGAATGTCGCACTACGTTTTTATTCTTTTGTAATTGGTTAACCGTGCTGAAAACGTATTGCCACGCTTGAAGCCATTGTGTGACGGCCCATTTCTATGCAAACCACATGCCTACATAACATTAACACACACACACATAGAGGCTAGATGGCCTCATTCATTGTGTGTTGTGTGCTGGCAGCGTTCGGACAGGCCTAGTTGACCCTTTCACCGCTTCTGTCATTGAATGGGATGGAGGGGGCGGGTCTCTAATTCTCTCTTCTTCTTCATAAATCACACCATCCCTCTCTTCATGGAGGATGTGAACGGCTGGATTTAGTCTTTTCCACAAGTCTCTGGTTCGGCATCGCTGAGCTCACAGCACGCAGCCATTAATATTACAAATATTCAAATAACTTGTATTTAACATTCATGGGAGTGGAGGACGGCGGAAAAGTTCATGAGCTGCTGACTGCTGAGTTACTGGAGAGAAACATGTTGAAATAGACAGATGGATCCATCTTGGCCTTCTTGATTTGAGGTGTAGTTTAACTGTATTGATCTTTTTTCAAATATTCCCACACTGACTTTAACAATAAGGTGGCTTTTATAAACAATATTAGATGCATTAAAACAAGATGCAGTGCTAAACAGAGATATTCAGTGACAAATGGCTTACATATTAGTCTATTTCTTACATCCTTTTATGTTCCTTTTGCAACTTGATGCTTACAATCCCCATTCCTTTCCTTTGCTTTTCTGTGGGTTAAGCTCAAAAGCTAATACAAGTTTACACAACATGAGGGTGATTTAATTTTTAGGTGAACTAACCCTTTAATATTGCTTCTGCCAAGCATAATTGCTTTTTCTGATAATTATGATCTTGTGCACAGATAATCTCTCAGTGATATCTAAAAATAGTTTCGATAATTATTAACACAGTATAATCTTTCACACTTATTATAGTTAACGGATGGAACAAATCAGTGGCATTCCTCCCTCCACTTAGTCATTATGGCAAATTTCTGTTGTTATTCAGTGTTTGGTTTGCTTTGAGATCCTCCAGTGACATGATATTTTGGATAAATATGAAATTTCAACTTTAAAGTTACTGTCTCCACTTGATTTGTTGGCCAGAAACAGGCTGGAAAGCAGGTTTTGAAAGTCACTTTTGATAATGTTTGGAAGGTGACGCATATCATTATTCTCACTTCAGGGATGCAAATGGCGTTGGTTAATTTAAATATTCATTCTGATAGGTCAGTTTACAAATGAGATTTGTTTTTCTGCTGTCAGCCTTTTCTAGCATTAATGCAGGGATTAAAACTAATACGGGCTGATTATATTTTTAATGGATCTGAATTATGCACGTTGACATTAGTCAGTTGATTAAAACAACAGATAATTTGATAGCTTTACTTGTTTAGTTTGTTTAATTGCATTTTTCAGGCTCTCAGTCTGTTTTTTTTTTTTTTTTTTTTTTAATTGTTGGTCTGTTCAGTATTAATCTTTTGTTGCAACAACAAAATAATTCTTACTAGAAATATGAGATATTGGTCATTTATATATTTATTTTATTCTTTTTTTATATTTTTTAAGTATATTTTATTTTATGTTTTAACATTTTCTATTTTAATTGTTTATCTATTTAACACAGATGTTTTGTTTGCAACAGCTGTATAATTATTACTAGAAATATGAGATATAAGGTTGGCAATTTTAATATTTATAAATTTATTTTTTAATATATATTTATTTTATAATAAATATATGCTATAATTAGTCTATTTAATACAGATGATTTCTTCCAACAGCAATATAGTTATTCCTAGAAATATAAGATTGGTAATTTATGTATTTATTAAATAAAAATAATTAAAATTTCTATTTTTAATTGTTGGTCTATTTAATATATAATTATTTAATAAATAATAATATACAATATAATTATTACTAGAAATATGAGATATACGGTTGGTCATTTTAATTTTTTTTTTTTACAATAATTTTACACATTTTTTAAACATTTTTGTATTTTATATTTTATATTTTATATTTTATTTTATTATTTTAGTTTTGTTGCAACAGCAATCTAATTATTACTGGAAATATGAGATATAAGGTTGGTCATTTTAATATTTGTAAAAATATTTTTAAATTAATTTTTAAACATTTTTTAAACATTTTTGTATTTTATTAATTTTTTTTTATTATTTTAAAATTCTCTTTTTTCATTGCTGGTCTACTTAATACAGATAGTTTGTTGCAACAGCAATATAATTATTACTAGAAATATGAGATTGATAGATTGATGAAGGTTGATAATTTGTATTTTTATTATTTTAATAAACATTTTTGTATTTATTTATATTTTATTTTTATTAATACAATTTCAGCTATTTTAAAATTCTCTGGTTTTAATTGTTTGTCTATTTTTATTACTGATATTTAGTTAATTTGATAATTAACAAAAAAAATGATTACTGATAATTTGTTAATTCTTACTAGAAAAATGAGATATTAAATTGGTTATAATATATATATATATATATATATATATATATATAATTTTTTTTGGTAGAATTTGGTAAAAACTCGTTTATAGGAGATATTAGATTGGTAATTTGTATTATTCTATTAATATATATATATATATATATATATATAATTGTGTGTGTGTGTGTGTGTGTGTGTGTGTAATATCTTATTTATTATTATTATTATTATTATTATTATTATTATTATTATTACAGATTTTAAAATAATTTATTTTTAAGGGGTTGCATTTTCATGTCAACATAACACTGTTATTTTCTGTAGAGAACATCATTAAAGGCAGCAGCACTGGCTGTGATGAGGCTGTTTGGGTATTGTGACTTCAGCCACATTCGAAAGCATTCCCACAATGCACCGGGGCTTTTCACAGCACGCCGGTTGGTTTGTATGAGCGGGAAAAGTGCAGAGAGGTATTTGGATTGTGAAAGAGAGTAGAGGTGGTCTTCATTCTGTGAGCGTCTGAATAAAGAAATCAGAAAAGGGCAGGAAGTCCGCCGATGTGTGGCGCATTCAGAAGCTTCCTTTCAGTTCCTCCTGAATCCAAACACGGTTAGAAGCGACATTAACACGCTATTAGAGTGTACAAACACACACAGCCTAATGATGGCCGTCCGCGCACTCGCACGCTGTGTGAAGTCACCTTGAAACCCAATTAAAGAGCTCTCTGACCTCTCTGAGCTCTGGGCCCCATTATGTGGCTTGAGAAAAGGCCATGGTGACAGGACAAATGAAAAAGAGACACAGAGAGAAAGAGACAGACGGGTTAGAAAGACTTCTGGCATGGGAGTGTGCTTGAATAGACTGAATAGGTGAAGAAAAGTGTGTCTTGCTCTTAATGAAGACCCACATCATCCTCATCATCCACTTCCTCTGGTTTCTTCACCATGGGCTGATTTTCTGCTCTGATTCATTAGTAAATCAAACTCGATCACACGTGAATAGAGACAGAAATTTGGAGATGCTCGCAGGATTGCTCAGTTTCTTGTTGGCTGAAGAAGTCTCACCACTGCTTGGTTTGACACTTCATATCCATTACTGGCTGCTAGGGATGGGTGATATATTAAATATTTGCAATGTATTCAGTGTTATTTTGTGTTGGCGATGTAAAACGGAGCAACATCATGAATATTGTGATGATATTCAGTCATTAGGTTTTTTTTAGGCCCGTGCCAGTAGGCTGATTCTGTGTCATGACTCGTGATTTTGAGAACGCTAAGACAGCGATATTATAATGGCGTGTCTGATTTAATCTCGGTTGCAAAAGTGCTGATAGAGTTGGGACGTTTGATTCATTTCCATGAATCAGTTATTTCCAACTGTCCATTTCACGTCCCAGCTTGGCATTTTGTATTGTTTTAGAGCAAGTAGATAAATATATGACCAAATGTATTCAGACACTTTTAAAAATGCTTGCCTTTGCAATATATAACTCAATATAAACAAATAGCATTTATTTTAAGAAGACAGTAGAAGGACTTTTCAAGCCATACTTTTCAGAAAGTTTGTTTGGTCCAAAATGTACAAACGTGACCCTGGACTACAAATCCAGTCATAAGTCCTGGGGTATATTCGTAGCAATAGGCAAAAATGCATTGTATGGGTCAAAATTACAGATTTTTCTTTTATGGCAAAAATCATTAGGATATTAAGTAAAAATCATGTTCCATGAAGATATTTTGTAAATTTCCTACCATAAATATGTCAAAAGTAATATGCACTGCTAAGAACTTAATTTGGACAACTTTAAAGGTTTTGTGGTCCAGGGTCACAAATTTACTTTATGTGTGGCTTAAAGGGATAGTTCATCCAAAAATGAAAATTCTGTCATTAATTACTCACCCTATTATAGTTCCAAACCCGTAAGACCTTTGTTCATTTTCAGAACACAAATAAAGATATGTATTATTAAATCTGAGAGCTTTCTGACCCTGCATAGACCGCAGCACAACTACCACGTTCAAGGCCCAGAAAGTTAGTAAGGACATTGTTAAAATAGTCCATGTGACATCAGTGGTTAAACCGTAATGTTCTGAAGCTACAAGAGTACTTTTGTACACAAAGAAAACTAAAATAACGACTTTATTTAACAATTTTGACACACATTCATGAGAGTACCACAATGCGTGTGTGTGGTGTTGCTGACTCAGGGGTCAGAAAGCTCTTGGATTTCATCAGAAATATCTTAATTATTGTTCAAAAGTTGATCAAAGGTCATACAGGTTTGGAATGACATGAGGGTGAATAATTAATGAGAGAATTGTTATTTTTTGGGGTGAACTATCCAGCAGTACATGTAGTAAACTGTGTGGAATGTCGTCTGGCTTTGAAATCTCACACACAGTTCATTCACTTCCTGTCAGCAGCTTTGTCCAGCATGTCATCATGATGGAATATGAACCATGTAATCTACATGTTAAACTCATGTGCCTCTTTGCCCTGGGGAGCTCATCTCCTCATCTCCAGACCCGCAGCCCTGGATTCACCCCATGGCTCGCTTTAGCAGTCACAAGCAGTGCTGCTCTCGCTGAGGTTATTCACAATGGAGAGTGGATTATATATGACACTTATTCAGGTATTCAGTTTAAATTGTTTTCAATGGAAATTAACTAATAGCTTCTATCACTGTTTTCACTTATTGTAAATTAAATTTGTTGCTATTTATATGTGGTGCAAACAGTATCTGCCTTTTATTACACCTGAAAAGAAGTTTTATTACGGTCGAAAAGAAGTTAAGGTTTTTGAGGAAAGCATTCAAGGGTTTTTCTCCATATAGTGGACTTCAATGGGGATCAACGGGGTGAAGGTCTAAATTGCAGTTTCAGTGCAGCTTCAAAGGGCTCTACATGATGCCAGCCAAGGAATAAGGGTCTTATCTAGCAAAACAATTAGTCATTTTATATTAAAAAACACAATCTAATTCATATAATTTTTTAACCACAAATGCTCATCTTGCACTAGCTCTGCGATGTGCATGTGCGACTTCACGCATGTCACGCACGTTTAGTTATTTGTCTGTGCACTTCAGTTCAAAAACTCATCTCCATCTCACCCTACAACTTCAAAATCATCCAACATCATCATTTTATCGTGTAGAGCCCTTTTGAAGCTGCAATTTTGAGTCCTCTATATAGAGAAAAATCCTGGAATGCTTTCCTCAAAAACCTTTTTTTTGACAGAAGAAAGAAACACTTGAACATCTTGGATGACATGGGGGTGAGTAAATTATCAGAATTTTTTTATTCTGGAAGTGAACTAATCCTTTTAACTGTCAGCATGCTAGAATCCAATGCTAGGGATCCAGACCCCAAAAGTGGAAGCATTTATGAATGCCGACAAATATTCATGAAATATTCAGTGTTGTTTGTCAGTAATGGCAAATTATTCAAAGTCTTAAATGTTGTGAAGTTATTTTATCATTAGGTTTTTTGAACAGTGTGCAGTGTGCCAAGACAGCAATATTATGATAATGTCTCTAATTTCATCTTAGTTGCAAAAATGCTAATAGACTTGGGGAAGTTTGACTCAGAAAGTTTGGCTCATGAAGTTTAGCTTATAAAGTTTTGCTCATTAAGTTTGAATCACTATTTCTCCCCTACAATCTTAAAGGAGACCTATTATACCCCTTTTTTACAATATGTAATATAGGTCTCAGGTGTCCCCAGAATGTGTCAAGCTTCAGCTCAAAATACCCCACAGATCATTTATTTATAATTTTTAAAATTCCTATTTTAAATGGAAGCAGAACATGCTGTTTTAGTGCATGTCTCTTTAAATGCAAATAAGCTGCTGCTCCCCACCCCTTTTTCCAGAATAGGGCTGTGCCTTTACAGCTTGTAGCTCAGATATCCTGCTAAAAAACATCTGTTTGGTTTTGATTATCATGTCTACACGGAAATCATGCATTTTAAAGGAGTTTAATCTTCTGATATAGGGTTTTCTGAGCGCACACATGCGACACACGCACACAGAAAAGCAGTTCTCTTTCATGTTTTATTGCGTTTAAACTGTCAAATACACACAAGTTTATGTTAAAAACACACAGGAGTTACAAAAACAGTCGGTTATGTCTGTAGGTAAATCGCATGTTTATATTAGATCTGTGTGGCAGCAGTATAATATACAGAAAATAAATCCTTAAATCCACTGCTCTCTTGTCTCCTCTGAGGCTGGGACTCTAAATAGTGTCCTGTGCTCCTCTGTGTAACCAACAGCAAAACTGTTAGCCTGCTTTGCTCAAACTTTTGCCATGGCATTAGAACTGGTACACCGCTGTCACTTGCAAAAACTAAATGGCGGCTAAATCCCCTTTGAGGATCCTTTATTTTTATGAGCGTGGAACATGTAAGAAAACTTAAGGACTTGTTCATTCCAAAACGCTTTAGTTTTTTACTCTTTTACATTCACTTGTCAGCTTTGGCCAGTCGTTTTATGTTCAAAGTGAGTTAAAGAAGCAAAACGCACATATCAAGCGACAGTCACTAGAACAGGTGGGCGAGGACATAACTCAATATTGTCACACCGGGGGTCCTCAGATCTGTAACCGCTACTGGGTGGTTGCTGGGACTCTCTCGGCAGTCGCACATCAGGGGCCCTTTTTGGCCCCGGTCTGGCAACGTCCACGCAGCCGACAGCATTTCAGTGACAAATTATTGATCACAGAGCGGCATTGAGAGAGACTGCAAGGATCCCCCGCCACGGCTGCCTACTTCAAATGCCTGCACAAAATATCAAATAGCTGTAGGAAAATGAAAGAGGCGAGGGGACGGTCGTGACTGTAAAAATCAGGAAAAAGGGAAATGAGTAGTATACTGATAATCCCTAACTGTGTTTTTGTTTACATGGCAGCTACTATTCATGAATGCTGAATTAGCATTTTTTTCCCCCTTCTTCTTTATTCCTGTCTGTATCGCTCTCTTGATCTTTTTTTTCGTTCTGGAGATGCATGTGTTGCCACAGCAGACAGCAGAATTGCATGTGTATAATCACAGTGTTGGAGTGGTTTTTACTCTACTAGAATCTATTCATCTGACAATTTTGCAAAAGTACTTTCTGAGGGTGTTAAAATAATGACTGTTTCCAAACAGGGTTACAGAACTCATGCTTTATAGATACACCAGTCAAACGTTTTTGAACAGTACGATTTTTTATGTTTTTTAAAGAAATCAATACTGCTCACTAAGCCTGCGTTTATTTGATCCAAAGTGCAGCAAAAAACTGTAAAATTCTGAAATATTTTTACCTTTTAAAATAACTGTTTTCTATTTGAATAAATTAAATTAAGATGTAATTTATTCCTCTGATCAAAGCTAAATTTTCAGCATCATTACTCCAGTCTTCAGTGTCACATGATCCTTCAGAAATCATTCTAATATGCTGATTTGCTGTTAAAAAATTTTTTTTTTACTATTATTATGTTGAAAACAGCTGAGTATAGTTTTTCAGGTGTCTTTAATGAAAAGAAAGTTTAGTTCTTACAAATTTTGGTAACTGTAGTTATTCTTTCCACTGAGAAAAACTGAGAGAAATATTTGCACTTTTTTTCAAAAATCATTTTAAATGAAGTGAAGTTGTGCTCATTAATACACTCAAGTGTGTTGTTTTTATTTTTATTTTATTACTTCAAGCTATACATCTAGATTATGACCCAAATGTAGTATTGTAATTGTTTTTGTTTGGAAAAAGTATTTTTTAGCATGTTTTTTATTGGTGGCAGGCAATAAATGTTCAAATCTGGGTTTCTGGCTTAAATCAAAGTGCAAATAAACATTTCGCCATGTTTTCATTGCTAAAATAGTTACATCTGTTGGGTATTTCTCCTTAGCTGTCAAAAGTCAAAGCCAGTCTGCAGATTTTGGACAGTCTGAGAGAGTTGACTGATTTCAATCCATCCAGTCTGAGTATATCAAACAAATTTGATCCATATTTAAGTCAATTTTAGAACACACATATTGTTTTTGGTATGTTATAAACACTTTGTGTGTTTGGAAAGTCTTGAAAGTCCATTAGTGTATGAATCTCAATTGTTTAGTGTATAATGGCCAGTTTTTCTCTAACTGTTTACAAAGTCAACAAGTGTATGAAAACATTTGTATATGAAATTGCATATTTCACCTATAAAAAAGGAGAAGTTCACTACTCACCCCCTTGTCATCCACGATGTTCATGTCTTTCTTTCTTCATTCGTAAAGAAGACATGTTTTTTGAGGAAAACATTTCAGGAATTTTCTCCATATAGTGGACTTCTATGGTGCCCACGAGTTTGAACTTACAAAATGCAGTTTAAATGCACCTTCAAAGGGCTCTAAACGATCCCAGTCGAGGAAGATGAGTCCTATCTAGCAAAACGATTGATTATTTTCTAAAAAAAAAAAATACAATTCATATACTTTTCAACCTCAAACACTTGCCTTGTCTGCTCTGCGTGTACACTGTGTACTTCGGTTCAAGACAGTTAGGGTATGTCAAAAAAGATCAAAAAAGAAGGTCAAAAAAGGTAAAATAGCGATGAGATGGGAGTTTTTCAACATACCCTAACTGTCTTGAACCGGAGTGCGTAGAGTTCACACAGAGCTAGACAAGACCGACATTTGAGGTTAAAAAGTACATAACTAGATGAGACCCTTCTTCCTCGGCTGGGATTGTTTAGAGCCCGTCGAAGCTGCATTTAAACTGCATTTTGAAAGTTTAAACTCGCAGACACCATAGAAGTCCACTATGTGGAGAACATTCCTGAAATGTTTTCCTCAAAAAAGCTAATTTCTTTACGGCTGAAGAAAGAAAGACACGAACATCTTGGATGACAAGGGGGTGAGTAAATGATCTGTATGTTTTTGTTCTGGAAGTGAACTTCTCCTTTAAATTGTTGCCCATAAAGAGTTTAAATAGAGTTAAATAGTAAACAGCAAGTTAGATTGCAAGTTTTTGGCACAGCATTATTAGTTTTTAATACTAATATAACTTTAATGGGTTTAGGTAGAAATACGCCTGTCAGAAATCTGATGTTTGTGAGTTTTTGCGATAACACGCGGTTATGTCATTCAATTTCATGCTTGGGTGTCCTATCTGATCTGGCAAAGCAGATTTATGGATGGGAATGCAGAACTATGAATAGTTTCCAAATTGATGTCCTTATGAGGCCTGGGGCAGAGCATTAAACCTGGTTTGGGTCTCGAAAAGTTTCCATACTAGTTTTGAGAAAAGAGTATCGAATTATTCTGAGCTGTTTTACAAGTTTGCAACATATGCCTGAACATTTAGATGCTCTTGAAGGTGAATTCTTGCAGAAACCCGACAACATCGCCTCGGGCGTACAAATGAGATTTATGGTGCTCTGTCGCACGGCAATAACCGTAATATTTCTCTTTCTTCTCCTCTCCGTCTTGTCTTTCTTACCATCCTTTGATTTGCCGAAGGCCGACAGAAGAGAGAAAGGCGGTGGAGATGTAATTTCAGATGGCATTATGGTTTGGGGTCTGTGATGAGTCTGTGGCAGCAGCAGAAAGAATTCAGAGATTTCTCCAGGAGCGTGATTGTCTGCTGGCAGATAAACGGACTCTTCTGAGGTTCCTCAGGGCTGCGGGGAATTTGCCAAACATCCATCAGAAACAAGTCCCAAAAACATTTAGAAAGTTGAGAAGGAAAAGAATAAGATGTGCGAATTACATTTTTACCTTTCACCACTTTGTAATGGGTGATTACCTTTGACTCTTTTTTCACAATTCTGTATGACTTTATATTTAATATGTTGTTAGCTAGTTTGTTTGTTTGCTTTTTGACAATATACATTTAACTCAAAAACTTACATTTAACTTTAAATTAACTTAATGCACCGAATACCTCTTTATTATTTTATTTTAATTTTAAGGTTTTTAAATTCTTGTAAATCTAAAAAGGTACAAAATAATCATAATATTTATAATTTTATTTTATTTTGTTTTATTTTTTGTTTTATGTTATTTTATTTTATTTTATTTTATTTCAAGACAGGTTCTTAATTTCTTGTACCTTTAAACAGGTACACAATAATCATAAGCTTTATAATTTTATTTTATTTTATTTAATTTTTTTATTATATTATATTTTATTTCGAGACAGGTTCTTTATCATTTTTATTTTATTATATTATTTTTTCAAGACAGGTTCTTAATTTCTTGTACCTCTAAACAGGTACAAAATAATCATACTCTTTATTGTTTTATTTTATTTTATTTTTATTTTATTTCATTTTTTATTTTATTTGGCATTTATTTATGTTCAGCATTTTTATTATTTTCTCTTATTTTTTTTTCTTTCTTTTTTAAATTTCTTGTACCTCTAAACAGGTACAAAATAATCATAATGTTTATTATTTTTATTTTATTTTATTTTATTATTTTTTCAAGACAGGTTCTTAATTTCTTGTACCTCTAAACAGGTACACAATAATCACAATTTTTATCATTCTATTTTATTGTAATTTATTATTTTATTTATCATTTATTTATCTTTAGCATTTTTATTATTTTGTATTATTTTATTATTTCAAGACAGGTTCTTAATTTCTTGTACCTCTAAACAGGTACAAAATAATCATACTCTTTATTGTTTTATTTTATTTTATTTTTATTTTATTTCATTTTTTATTTTATTTGGCATTTATTTATGTTCAGCATTTTTATTATTTTATCTTATTATTTTTTTTTTATTTTTTTAATTTCTTGTACCTCTAAACAGGTACAAAATAATCATAATGTTTATTATTTTTATTTTATTTGATTTGATTATTTTTTCAAGACAGGTTCTTAATTTCTTGTACCTCTAAACGGGTACACAATAATCACAATCTTTATCATTTTATTTTATTGTAATTTATTATTTTATTTATCATTTATTTATCTTTAGCATTTTTATTATTTTGTATTATTTTATTATTTCAAGACATGTTCTTAATTTCTTATACCTCTAAACAGGTTCAAATTAATCATGATTTATGAAGTGCATAAATTCATATCAACTTCATAACAATAGTTAAAAGTTGACAGCTTAAAAGAGTATACACTGACCAAAAATGGTATAATAAAATAAAATAATACAAAGTTGGTGTAGGATTTACTTTTTTAAAACCATTTTTAAGAAATTGCTAGTAATATTAAAAAATTAATTACAAGTGAACTAACAATAAAAAAACTTATAAACCATTTAATTTATTAATGTTTATGTACACTTTACTAATATATTATTAAAATCAAATGTTGTATTTGTTAATATTATTTAGCATTAGCTGACATGAACTAACAATAAACAGTTTAGTTTTTATTAGCTAATGTTAACAAAGATTAATAGATGTACCTTACTTGACCTTTTTGATAATACAAACAGAGCATTTTCTGCTCATTTGTTCTGCACAGCATTTTTTCCATGGTTTGATTATTTTAGATTTTTAGGAGCATTCAAAATGAACAAACTGTGTTTGATCTCTACTAAGTCAGATGGTCTTGAGTTGTGTAAGCTGGCAGTTCTTCATGCTTCAAAGTGGACTTGACTTTCCTGATCGGTAAAAAACCCCAGCCCGTTTTATTTTCCCTCTGTGGCAGAATGACATTTCCAAGATCTGTTTCTTCACACTGCCCTGCTTAAATTCCGGTTATCCGATGGCTTATCTCAGTTTATGAATGCGGCGGGCTGCGGAGGTGATAAGTCATTGCAGATTGAATATGTGTTTGGTCTTGGCGCGTTATGCGTTCCTGTTGAAGGTGAAAAGGCGGCTCACGGATATGGAGCAGCGTGTGAACAGCAGGTCTCACAGTTGACTGCTCTCCTCTGGGTGCGTCGCGTTGCTGAACTCTGTACGTCTCAAAGCTTTATGTACACACAGACCTCTGCTCCGGGCTGTCGACTTGAAAAACACCTTCTGTTTCTATTCAACACCATAGAACGCTTTAATTTTCCCTCGGCCTGGAATATTGTGGGAAATGTTTTTTGGAAATGCATTTATTCATCATTTGCGCAGTCCGCGGATGGTTTACAAATCTGAAAAGGCCATAAAAGGCGCACAATCCGGCATCTCTCCTCCCTCATCAGCCATTTAAAGAGGATTAATCACTTCTTCTTTCTTTTTCTCCCTCTCAGCTCTCGTCTTCGCCCAAACGGTTGCTGTTTTTCTAAGAGTCTAAAGGGAAGTAACAATAGGGGTCTTAGCTTTCTCTCTGGTAGAGCGGCGATACTAATGGTGTGTCATTTTGTGTACCGTCAGACTCTGTTCGTCTGGACGGGCAGACCTCATTTCACCCCACTGACCTTGTTCGTGGCCCCCGCGCCCCGGGGATCGGGCCCTCAGACGCCCCTCTGCCTTAATCTTCCGGAAAGCTCCTTAGACTCCGCGTTTAGACAGGCAAATCTCAGCCTACACAAAAGCAACCCATCTCAGGGCTGAGGAGTCACAGGACCCCAGTCGACCTACACTGGATCAAGGCGACAGAGGGTCTTACATGCCTCTCAGGAAGAAATTGCCCTTCTGAGAAGGAGCTGGCATAATCTACTGCGACGTTAAAAGAGGAGGTGTATGAGTGTGTGTGAGCGGCATGTAGTACAGCACATTTGTGACCCTGGACCACAAAAACAGTCATAAGGGTTCATTTTTTGAAATTGAGATTTACACATCATCAACTCTTTGAAAATCTGGAACCTGAGCGTGCAAAAAAATCTAAATATTGCGAAAATCACCTTTAAAGTTGTCCAAATGAAGTTCTTAGCAGTGCATATTGCTAATCAAACATTACGTTTTAATATATTTACGGTAGGAAATTTACTAAATATCTTCATGGAACATGATCTCTACTTAATATCCTTATGATTTTTGGCATAAAAGAAAAACCTATGATTTTGACCCATGCAATGTATTTTTGGCTATTACTACAAATATACCCATGCTACTTAAGACTGGTTTTGTCACATTTAGTCTTTTATTTATAGGTTCCTAAATTATCATTTGGAGATTAAAACATTCTTGATGTCAAATTAGAAGTTCTTCACATGAGTGTAATGGTTTCCAGTTCTATAAATGAATGAACTAGAGATATTTTTAAAGGTTCTCCATGGTATCAAGTTGTTCCTGAATGTTTGATGTTCCTGCCTCTCTCTGTATCCTTCTGAATCCCAGTATTAGGCAACATTGGCTGAAGTTTATTGTTTAAAAGGTCGTTGATCACATCAGTCTGATCTAACTGGGTTTGTGATGATTTGTGAGAACAATTGAATGTTTTTTGTTTTTTTTTTAAGGATGGGGCAGTGTAAATGTTTCTGAACATGACTGCGAACATGGAGGTGAAGTGTAAGTGTAGCAAAGTGCTGTTTTCATTTCTTTTATGAAGAGACAGAGCACTAAAAACAGCCTGTTTGGTTGTAAAGGTCGGAGAGGGTGAAAAGTGGTCATGAAAAAGCTAAATTATCACTTTTTAAAGCCATAAACCTTGAGTAAGTTTACAGGTAGACCACATGTGACCCTGGACCACAAAACTAGTTTTAAGTAGCACGGGTATATTTGTAGCTATAGCCAAAATGTATGGGTCAAAATTATCACATTTTTTTTTTTGACAAAAATCATTAGGATATTAAGTAAAGATCATGTCCCGTGAATATAATTTGTACATTTCCTATCACAATTATATCAAAACCTAATTTTTGATTAGTAATATGCATTGCTAAGAACTTCATTTAGACAACTTTAAAGGCAATTTTCTCAATATGCAGATTTTTTTTGCAGATTCAGATTCAAACAGTATCATTAAAAGATACTGGAAAAAGCTTTCAGATGTTAATTTTAAAATTGACCCTAACACCGTGTCTTAACTACAGGCGACACGACAAGATTCCAGCGACAAACAATTTGGGTGTCCACACCAGATGCGACGAGACAACGCGGCGCAACAGAATCAATCAAATATCACAGACAATCATAAGGTTGAGAACCAGTGTCTCAACTTGAAAAAAAATCTTTATAACAATTAGCATTTTGCAAATTTGCCCAATTTGCAAATGTACATTTTACTGCTTCAATTTACCTCTTATTTTCGAGTAAAATCTACTTACTATGGAAGCCCGTTTCCGCCACTCAATAATAAAAAATAAGGTAATTGTGACTTTTTATCTCACAATTGTTTTCTCACAATTTTTGAACATACAGATAAAAGCAATACATCATTCAAATCTATATAAGGCTCTACTTTTTAAATATTTGTATACACTCATAATAACAACAAAAGTTTGTGCTTTTGTAAAATAAAAACAGGGCACGCTTTCAGCTGTCTTGGTCTCTGTGATCTTGAATGAAACAGACATGAGAGATATATACAGAAATCTTAACATGTCTTCTTTTAAATTAAGTAAGTCTTAAGTATTTGATAAAGTAATTCATATGAAACCAACGCGATGTCCGGTCTTTCCTGTCTGATTTTATTATAGGCTGAAGACAAGGGGACAGGAAAGGTGTAAGTGAATAAATAGGAAAACAAAGTAACTTGTATTTGAAAAAGTAACTCAGATATTTTTTTGTTATTTAAAACTAATGTTTTACTTTACTAGTTACAAATGTAAAAACAAGTCAGAATTGCAAGAAAACACTAAGAATTGTGAGATACAAACTCGGAATTGCAAGAAAAAAGGTCTCGCAATTCTGACTTTATTGCTTGCAATTGTGACTTTATATCTTGCAATTTTGGATTTATTTCTCAGAATTGCGAATTTATATCTCACAATTCTGACTTTCTAGCATTCAATTTCAATGTTATACAATAATTCTGAGCAAAAGGAAAAAACTGCAAGTTTGTTTCACATCATTCTGAGAAAAAAATCAGAATTGTGACTTTATATCTTGCAATTCTGACTTTATTTCTCAGAATTGCGAACTCTCAGGTGCAAGTTTCAAGTGCATGTCGTAATTCTGAGAAAGAAAAAGTCAAAATTGCACATTTGTTTCACACAATTCTGAATTGTGAGATAAATGGTCACAGTTTTTATGTTTTATTCAGTGGCGGAAATTGGCTTCCATTATTTACCCAAGTTAAGTAAATTTAACAGAAAATATGTAAAAAAAATATATATATTTGAGTAATTTTTACTTCAAAGCTTACTTGGCAATACTTTAATTTTACTCAATATAGCACTGAATTGAACCATGCTTTTGAAGTGTGTCTGTTACTCAGAAACATCTAAGTAAATAATACAATATATCACGTAGACACCATATTTACATAATGTGACACTCACCCAAACACAGAGACTTTAATAAATGGTACACAATAAACAATGACGCTTACATTCTGTGGATAGTTTTTTAGTCTTATTTTGAGTAGAAAATGAACTCCAGATGCAGCAAAATTGCAAGCTACTAAACCTAACAACAAAAGCAATGCTAAAACAGTGTAAATACTATGACAGCGTTTTAGTGCCACATAAAAAAAAAAACTAAGATTGCAAGATTAAAGTCGTAATATTTTGAGAATAAAGTCAAAATTGCAAAAATAAAGTTTACTTTAAAGTCTGAACTTCTAATAAGACTTTACTCTTGTAATTCAACTTTATTCTCAAAATATTTAGAATTTATTCTCGTAATTTTGACTTTATTCTTGAAACATTATGACTTTAATCTCGGGATCTTATAAAAAAATATATATATATATATATTAGGGCTGTCAAATGATTAATCGCGATTAATCGCATCCAAAATAAAAGTTTATGTTTACATACTATATGCGTGTTTACTCTGTATATTCATTGTGTATATATAAAAACACATTTATATGTATATTATTTACACCTGTATACAATTTAGATTATAAATAAATATAAATATTTTATATATAAATCTAAAATATTTTTCCTGAATATATACATGAATGTGCTTGTATTTATATATACATAATAAATATACACAGTACACCGACATATAGTGTGTAAACATAAACTTTTATTTTGGATGTGATTTAATCGTGATTAATCGTTTGACAGCCCTAATATATATATATATATATATATATATTATTATTTTATTTTTTTAACGTGGCACTAAAATGTAAAATACAGCTGGAAAACAGCTAATTGCGAACACCAGCATCAGAAAAGTCGAGTAAGATTTACTTTACTTTTTTTTTTATTATTGCCTGAAAAAGTTGCTTTTGTTTCTGTAGCATTTACTTCAACCCAGAATCATTTTTATCAGTGTACCAAGCCTCTTGTGATCTAGCGCTATTGCTGTTGTACCCATGCCACTCTGATCTAGTGTGACAGCAACTGGGTTGTTTGACTTAGGATGGGACTTTTTGAATGTTTAGATGTTTCCCGTCTGTGTAACCGACCCTTATCAGGCCCAGACTGCGGGATGTGCCATCAAAGGCTATGCGGCATATGGAACTTATCGGACACTGCTGGTGCACTCAACGAACTCCTAACAAAGAGGGAACGGGGAAAGCCGGGTATCTGACCTTGTCCATCTGTTTGTTATCATTAACAGGTTTATTCCTTATTTAATTGTTAGTTCATTCGTTTGTTGGATGGCTTGAGAGACGCACACATGGTTTAATCCTCTTGGCCAGAGGCTGCGAGTCTTTGACAAAGTCACCAAAGTCAGCACGGCCTCAGGTGTGTGTGTGTGTGTGTGTGTGTGTGTGTGTCTGTGTGTGTCTGTGTCCGTGTCTGTGTGTACACTCACCTTCAAAGCTTGGCACATTGAAATATTCCGACATCCTTTCAAATATCAAAGAGAGAAAATCCTGCATACTGAGCTGCTCTGTTAATTAGATACTTCATTAAAGCGAACAATAAATTACCATTTATTTCAAAACAGATCTGAATTGGCCGGTTTTTGCATCGTTAATCAGTGCGAGCTTAAACAAACCTGAAATTAAAGTCAGCTATGTCCTTTATATAGTTATAGTTATATAAATAATGTGCATATGTTTGTTTAGGTATTTGTTTAATCTCAAATTAAGCATATTGTTGATGAGTGCGTCACATGTTAGAGTAATGCATAACATCATTTAATGTACGCATCAGAATGGCAACCTGACATTAATTTTAAATAAACACATGCAGTTGTTTCAGTAAATGTATGCATCTGTTTATTTGATTGGTTTATTCTAGAGACATTTGGAAAGTAACTGGCAGTAATGAATATTCATGATGGGTGTGTTGCAGAAAACATACTAGAGAAATGCTGTATTTACAAATCCTTGCGTCTGCTTATTTATTTGTTTGTTTACTATAGAGACATTTACTGGTAATGAATACAAGGTAAATTATTTATATATTTATTTATTTAAACAGACCTGAAAATAAAGCATATGTTACATAAAGCAGCCATTTCAATATAAAACTAAAAACTAAAAAAAGACATACCTGGAAATAAAGCATATGTTAAATAAGGCTGTCACTTCTATAAAAATAAAATAAAATATTATATTTATAATAAATAAAAATAATAATTAATTTAAACAGACTTATATAAATAAATAAATAAAATAAAGCAGATGTTAAATATAGCAATCTATTCTATAAATATAAAGCCCAAAAAATAGGGGAAATTTCTATAAATGTAAACTCCAAAAAAAAAAAAAAAAGAGAGAGAGATAAATGGTATTTATTTATTGGAAGAGTTCAGATGCAAAAGCCTCTAAATCCATCTGACATCTTTCTTTAAAAAACGCTTTTTTATCAGGCTTCGATGTATAGGTTTCTATGTAAGTGCTGGTACTTCTGATTGGACTGAGGCTGGGATTTCAGCGAGTTTGAAGTAAAAGTATTTGATGTATGTATAATATGTGTCAAGAGCGTTCACTCAGTATCATTATCTCATTTTTGACCGAGATGGCTTTTAGAGGGTTTTGCATCTGAACTCTTCATTTATTTATTTATTGTTGTACATACAGACCTAGACCTGGTAAACTCCAAAAAAAAAAAGAGAGAGAGATAAATGGTATTTATTTATTTATTTATTTATTTGTTAATTTTTATACATACAGACCATATGCAGTAATTTATATATATATATATATATATATATATATATATATTTTTTTTTTTTTTTTTTTTTTTTTTTTTAAAGAAAGAAAACATTTGTTTATTTATTTAAACAGACCTAGAAATAAAGTATGTCAAATAAAGCAGTCATTTCTAAAAATATAAAAATATAAATGTAGTCAAATTTGAGTAAAACTAAACAAAAAGGTGAGAAAAGTCTTATTATTATGTTATATATATATATATATATATATATATATATATTATTATTATTATTATTATTATTATTATTATTAATAAATAAATAAATTCATCAGCTTTTTTTATTGGTTTATTTAAAGTTAGCAATAAAGCAAGTCAATTCAAGTTAATAAAACAATAAATATATAAATAAATAATACATTTGCTTTGTTTTTACATCCTTAGTAAACAGAACTGAAAAAAAGAACAATTTCTAGAAAAATATATGCATATGTTTGTTTATTCATTCTAGAGACATTTGGACAATAACCAGCAATAATGAATACCAATAACAAGCATTTAGCAAAACACGTAGCAGGGAAACATTTAACATCAACACCTTAGCATAAAAAAAACATCAATCTAGAGATGTTTGGTAAATAACCAGCAGGTTTGTGCGAAACAAACTGAAGGAACGTTTAGCATCTTGTTCTTTCATCACCACCACAGAACGGCAAACTGACGTTTGTTTAGCTGACATCTGCAAGTCACCCGTCCTCAGACAAACATCTCGACACACCCCAGTCTGCAGTAAAAACAACACGCACCCGGATGAATCAACTATGCGTGACAGCACAGCAACATCAGATAGTGACAGAAGAGTCAAAACAAATAAACTAATCCAGCGCCAAATACGAGCGCTGCTCACACTGGCGGTGGCGCTTCTCTCGGGGGTAAACGGCAGACAGTATAAAGCAGTGCGAGCGAAGCATGTCGCTTTTAGACTCCTGCTTTCATCACCTCCGCTTCATATACAATAGAAGCGCTCACGGGCGGCGCAGGTAATGAGGTGGGAGAGGAAGCTTATTTAGTTAGGCCGAGAAAAGATGCGCTCGCTTTAGCTTATGTTCAGACTCGTACCTCGAATGCTCAAACACACAGACACAAAAATGGAAAAAAAGAGCTTTCCACATGGTGCGAAGGCCTGTCAGTGCTTATATTTTACAAAGCTAGGAAAACTTTTGGACCTGCACCTCCCTCCAGCCCCGTTTCTAGAGCATTGTTCCTGAATTAGTTTGTAATTGAGGGTGAGGTGGTTTTCCGCCCCTTCCTTTGAAGCACACAAATGCAGTGCTTGCTTTGTTTCTTGTGGTGCACACACAGCAAAGATCACTCAGCACTGAAGATGATGTACTAGAAGTGCTGTTTTCTTTGTTTTGTACAAGTGCACACACACTCTTGTAGCAAAGTACATCCATCACTTTGTCCCTCAGTCATGATAGCCACTGATAAAGGTAAAAGGTGCATGGCTGCTTTTGTCTGTATACATATATACATACACACACACACACATACACACACATGCAGACACACTACATATGTGACCCTGGACCACAAAACCTGTCATAAGGGTCCATTTTTTTTTTTATTAGATAAGCTTTCCATTGATATATGCGACCCTGATGCAGAAAACCAGTCGTAGCACGGGTATATTTGTAGCAATAGTCTAGGTCAAAATGATCCATTTTTCTTTTATGCCAAAAATTAGGATATTAAGTAAAGATCATGTTCCATGAAGATATTTTGTAAATGTATTAAAACTTAATTTTTAATTAGTAATATGCATTCCATCATTTGGACACATATAAAGGTGAATTTCTCAATATTTAGATTTTTTTTTTTTCTTTTTTTTGAGCCTTCCAGATTTTCAAATAGTTGTATCTCAGCCAAATACTGTCCTATCCTAACAAACCAAAAAAGCGTAAAAAGCTTATTTATTCAGCTTTCAGATTATGTATAAATCTCAATTTCAAAAAATTGACATTTATGACAATATTTGGCCAAGATACAACTATTTGAAAATCAGGAATCTGACAGTGCAAAAAAATGCCTTTACAGTTGTCCAAATGAAGTTCTTAGCAATGCATATTAAAAAAAAAAATGCTAATGATTTTTGGCAAAAAATAAATAATAATAATAATAATAATAATAATAATTTTGACCCATACAATGTATTTTTGCCTACTTAAGGCTGGTATTGTGGTCCAGGGTCACATATAGTACAAATGATTAATGTATTTTAATAGTATTAATGATTGTTGTTGTTGTTTTTTTTAGATACAATATAAATGTAATAGAAATTAATATAAACATTAATAAACACTTTTATTTTGGACACAATTATGATTAATCAGTTTGACAGCACTAATATACATTAAATTATATATTTATAATTAAAATGTAAATGTATGAGTGTAAGGAAATTACAAAATATGCCATTTATGTATTTATTTTGTTTTTGATCTAAATATATTCACCCAAAATTTATTTTGGAAATTTAGTTTTTTGCCCGTTGAAATACATTTCCTTCTTTCTTTCTTTCTTTCTTTCTTTCTTTCTTTCTTTCTTTCTTTCTTTTTTTCTGGAAATAAAACATATGTCAATAAAGCAGTAATTTCTATAAATATAAAACAAATTTTATTTATTTATTGTTTATTAACAATAAACCAAGCCAAACCATTAAACACATTTATTTTGGATGTGATTAATCATGATTAATCGCGATTAAGCGATTCAACAGCACTGATATACATGAAATAATAAATTTATAATTGTAATATATTTGTATGTGTGTAATTAAATGTTAAAATATATAATTTATATGTTTGTTTGTTTATTTTGTTTTTGATCTAAATATATTCACCCAAAATTGATTTTGGAAATTTTCTTGCCCCTAGAAATATATTTAGTATTTTTTTTTTCTTTAATATAAAGCATTGGTTAAATAAAGCAGTCATTTCTATTAATATAAAACTCAAATGGAAAAGAAAAGAAAAAAAATATATATTGTATCTTTTTATCATATTTATTTATTTATTTATTTATTTATTTATAGTTAACAATAAACCAAGTCAATTCATTAAACAATAATTTTGGATGTGATTAATCGTGATTAATCAATTACTAATCAAAAATTAAGTTTTGATATATTTACAATAGGAAATTTACTTAATATCATAATTGAACATGATCTTTACTTAATATCCTAATGATTTTTGGCATAAAAGAAAAATACAATAATTTTAACCTGTACAATGTATTTTTAGCTATTGCTACAAATATACCTGTACTACTTAAGACTACTTTTTTTGGTCCGGGGTCACATATATTTAACATTTATTAAGATCTTTTTGCTGCATGGGTAAGACTGTATTAATATCTGTATTAGTACATGCTAATAAATCGCAAATTTGTATAATGCACACCAGTTGGGTTTCTAGAATTTGCGTTAACATGTTAGTATAAGAATGAACCCTAAGTTCATTACTGGTCTCATACTGAATCTATTGACAGTTATTGTGTTAGGGGTGATTCTTGTAGTACAAGCGGCTTTCCAGACAATTTTAATCCAAAAAGCAATGGACGTTAATATACGCAAGTGCACTAGGACTTTCGCACTTAGTGTAGAAACAATATTGTAGAGTTCTTTTAAGTGCATGTGTGTTTTAGAGCAGGAGTGAGATAGATGACAGGAATTTTAAGCGTTAGAGACACAGACATTAAAGGAAATGGAAGGGAAGGCCGTGCGTGAGCATCTTTCGTTAACTGTTATGGATTAATCGACCCTCCCTTGCAGTTAATGAGCTGCGGCGCTTAAAGAGAGACCAGCTCTTAGCGAGACAAAGCTAATAGCCAAGGCGAGTTTTCATTACAGCGGCAGCGAGGTTTTTACCACCTCAGACATCAAAATACTTCTTTTAAAATTCACAATGCCACTCTAAGTGTCTTATAATTACTGAAGCTCGTTTTGCTCAGGTGGGCTGTCATTATCGGGACTGGAGAGAAGGGAAAGATCGATCGTATCGGTGAGCTGATTCGTGGGAGGAGAGTGGCCCTCTTTACGAAACCATTCATGGTTAATTGCTGCATCTCTTTTAGTTTTATTTTGGGCCGTTTTGCCGCTTTATTGAATGTTATCAGGAAAATGACATAAGTGGAAGTCACAGTCATATTGCCGGGTGAGCACAGGGTGACTAGATGACCTTGATAAAGATGTTGTAGATTGCTGGTAGATAGTTGGTGCTTGTATTATGTACAGTAACACTTCAATGCAGGTGAACCGTGTTCAGATCCGGCTCTTTGTTTATATTTCCTTTTGAGTTCAATGGCTAAGTCAAACAGGTTAGTAATGTAAGAACGTATGTTTCCACTAGGGCAAAAATTAAAAATAAAAAAAAGTAATTGCTTTTTATTTCACAGTTGCTCAGAACTGCAAGATATAAACTAGAAGAAAATCTAAATTTGGAGATGAACCTTTATTCTATTTCTTAAATGTAATCATGAATTCAGAAAAAAAAGTTAGAATTCTGAGTTTTTATTTCAAAAAACCTGAATTGTTTGATATAATGTCAATACTGTGAAAAATAAAGTCTGAATTATGAGATAAAATGGCCGCAATAATAACAACATGAGGGTGAGTAAATGATGACAGAATACATTTTTACGCAAACCGTCTCTTTAAGGCTATCAATTGCATTGTTAAATGACTATTTAAGACCTATATTTACAGCAATCAAGCTAACGTCATGACTAATTATCATGACAAATGGCATCCTGACAGTAAGTCCGTCGGGATGCACGCCATGGCTCATAAACGCAGGGCCGTCCCATCTGGTCACCGTAGGTGAGCGTGGTGGCTCAACGCGTTGTAGCACATGCGCTAAACACTAAACTACGGCTCTTATGTGCCGTATTATTTTTTTATCTGTGATTTCTGTGTATGTATCTTTGTTTGTATGTATTTTAAACCTCAATTGACAAGCATTAATGGAGCCAGACAGTTTTGTTTTGTAAATCAGCATGATTCTCTCTCCAGTCTATTAGCTGCAGGATGAGCCTATAAGCTCAAGAGGATGAGACTGTTTCTGTATGTTTTCAGTGGAGCATGAGGACAAAATGACTTTTTTTTCCTGGAAATGAAAGTGTAGTCATTATATAGTACAGGCAGAGGTTTTACAGAAAGAACACACCATACTCTGCCTTGGACCAGTGAAAGCTGTTTTGCTCTTAGATATAAAATTGTCTGTGTGTAAATGTTTCAGATGCTTAATTTAACAGTTTTATGAGAAGGTTGAAATGAATGTTATTAGATAACACTGTTGCTGAAAGGAATCATTTGGGTTTAGTACCATAATTTTGACTCGTCACAAAAATTTTAGGTTACGGTTTAGCGCTTACAGTGGAAATGAATGGGCTCAATTTTTGGAAGATTTGAAAGTGGAAATAAATGTGAAAATTATTTAATATAACACTTACATTCATTTTTTCTGTTAAAACGTGTATAAGCTGTAAAGCTGATTATTTTTACAGTTGTTTTAGGTGTTAGTTATACAATTTTGGAAACCTGGTTCATCCACTGAATAACAAATAAAAAAAGGTTATTGCAACATTTCTATCTCACAATTCTGACTTTTTTTCTCTCAGAATTGTGAGATAAACTCATAAATACACACTATAAAGTCAGAATTTTCAGATATAAACTGACAATTCTGACTCTTTTTTAAGAATTGCATGATATAAACTCGCAATTCAGAGAACAAAGGTCAGGATGGTGTTTATCTCGCAATTCTGACTTTATAACTTGCAATTCAGAGAAAAAAGTCAGATTGGCGAGTTTATATCTTATAACTTTATAACTTGCAATTGTGAGTTTATATCTCACAATTCTGAATTATTTTTTTAGAATTTTGATTTTGAGGATCAATTTTGAGGGAAAAAAGTCAGAATTGTAAGTTTTCATAACAATTCTGACAAAAAGTCAAAACTGCAAGATAAAAAGTCGCAATTAATATATATTTTTTTATTCAGTGACAGAAACAGATATAAAATGAAGTAAGCATTTTTTGTAAGCTTTTTTTGTTAGCAAGCAAGTTTTATCATCTAAAACTGTATTTTATTTATTTCTAATAAATGTTCTGTTAATATTAATAATTAAAAATCTTTAAAAATAATTAAATCTTGTTTTTTTTGTTGTTGTTGTTTTGTTTTTTTAGCAACAAATCCAGCAAACAAACAGTAGTAAGAAAATAATAATAGACTAAATTATAGCTCACTTAAAGGAACACTCCACTTTTTTTTTGAACAGATGAGTTTTACCATTTTTGAATCCATTCAGCCAATCTCCGGGTCTGCCGGTAGCACTTTTAGCATAGCTTAGCATAAATCACTGAATCAGATTAGACCATTAGCATCTCGTTCAAAAATGGCCAAAGATGTTCAGTATTTTTCCTATTTAAAACTTGATTCTTCTGTAGTTACATAGTGTACTAAGACCAACAGAAAATGAAAAGTTGCGATTTTCCAGGCTGATATGGATAGGAACTATATTCTTCTTCTGGCGTAATAATCAGGGAACTTTGCTAATGGCAGACCCGGAGATCGGCTGAATGGATTCAAAAATGGTAAAACTCATCTGTTCAACTCTAGATAGATAGATAGATAGATAGAGAGATAGAGCGATAGAGCGATAGATAGAGAGATAGAGAGATTATTTTGAACTTGGAATATAGAAAATAGTCCTGTATAGTGCATGTATATATGCTAGGGATGGCTCGATACCATAATTTTGACTTCGGTACGATACCAGAATGCAATACTTCGATATTGATACTAAATCGATACTGTAGTAAGTCATTTTAATAAACTAAAAATGTATTAGTTTCTTTATAATTTATAAATAAGTATTGACCTAGATTAATAAGTGCTGTAATACTGTTAGGTCAGCTCAGGTCAAGGTTTCTTTACTGTAAAGTGTTATTCTAACAGTCAGAATATTCAAAATCACGTTATTAAGTCTCTGTCTCTCTGATTGTTTTTAGATTTCAGACTCTGAAAGTTTTTACTCTGCTTTGAAAATACTTTTCAAGTGTCTGTACTTTATTAGTGTTTTCTTCACAACATTCCAAAGCATAATATTGTACTTTTTAATTCAGTCTTTCATATTAAATATTTAATACTTTATTGCATTAGAATTATATTACATTCTTACTTTTACTCAAATAAAAATAATTCTAAAATTTACTTGAGTACAAGAAAATACTACACTGTTAATATTCTTAATTATCAGAAGTAAAACAAACAACAACTTTTATTTATAAAATGTAGTTTAGAAAAAAGTATGACATTATGCTTTGGAATGGAGTAAAAAAATTTCCAAAGAAAAACACTCTGATAAACTACAAATACTTTTTCAATTTACTTGAGTAAAGTAAAAATACTTCACTACTGTCCACTATCATTTGTGAATAAAAGTTATACATTTTTGATTGATGCACTCACCTGTCGATCTCTAAATTAATGGAAAAGATCAGGATGAGCAAGTGACAATTGCTTGGTGACTTATAGCAATCCTTGCACACAGGTGCAGTAAGGTCAGTTTGTTCACCTTTATCATCAGTTTTGTATTCAAAATATAGCCATGTTTCACATCTACGGTCTTTATTCACTAGTTTTGTGCGCGTTGATGGAGTTTCATCTGTTTGACTATCCATCGCATTTTTCTTTTGTCACATTTACCGGTTTTGCAGCAATTTGGGCAGTACTGCCGCCTATAGGTGAACATCGGAACTGCAGCTTATGAAATATCGAACTGGGCAAAATGATGATATCGAACCGTTTGAAATATAATATATACCGGTATTTTTCCATTACCGGTATACCGTGCATCCCTAATATATGCATGTGTATATATTCAAATACACCTGTGAGCGTGTGTATATTCTTTGACTGAGATCAGCTGAGAGAAACTGAGAGAGGGGGAGTGATTTGGAGGAGGGAGAGAGTTCATGTCAGAACGCTGTATGAAGCGACATGCTGCCAGGCACTGTGTCGCACACTGCCAACTCTCAACTCTGCCAATGGAGGCCTTTAGAATACTAATATCGCTCCCTCTGTCCATCCTAATCTCAAAAAAAAAAAAAAAGGAAAATACAGAACAGAGGCATTTCGGTGGCCGTGTTTGAGGATTCAGTCATCAAGAAGACTTTTTCAAGTGTGAAACTGTTAGTGCGTACTGTTAGTTAGGAGAGCTGGGAGAGGCCGGTGAGTTGAGTGCTGTGGCGTTGCCGTGGCAACAGCCTGCTGAGGGCTGTCAGGTTTTCTATCAGGTCCTGTGAGTCACAACACATACGGTACAAACACACATACACACTTCACACGCTGAGATACAAATGTCAGTATTCTGCCATTTATTGTGGCTTTGGCATCTGCCTAAATGGATAATTTACCATGGTTTTCCTATAGTAAATTGTTTGCTTAATTATTTATATAATGTTTTTTTTTTTTTGTGTGTGTGTTTAATTATTTTCATTTTCATTCTTTTCTATTTTATTGTATTTGTATTAATGTCCAAATATTTGAAACTTTCTTCAGTAATAAAAGTGCATTTATTTTTATCACTTCATTGGCATTTTTTCCAAGAACAAAATCATTTTAGTTTATGCCAGGAACATAATTCTGGGTATTTTCTTTGAAAACAGTTTTTAGTGAAATTCAGAGAAAGAACAGTTTACTTTCCAAATATAATTTCACATGTCGTTTGTAGCAAAACAAGATCTTAGCTTGAGTGCGTGTGTGGTTTTGATGGAATGGATGTTCACTTGTTTGCTCTTGTCAATTCGTATAAAGCACGCTACAGCCTAGTGCTTTTACTCTCTGACAGATGAAATGGATGATTTAGACTTTGAGACTGTGGTTTGCGTGTTTTCATCAGGACATGTTTGGAAACAAATGAAGTGCATTAAATGACATGCATCCGCGCGCCGATGACGGGTCTGGGCTGAGCAGAGCAGAGCAGAGATAGATTCTGAGAAAAGGGATTTTAAGTCAGGCAGAGGTAATGACAGCTCCTCACATCTGATCATGCACACTCACTGTAATCCATTCTCTGTGCCTGTGATGGTGAAACTCAGTTTGGTCTGGTCAGCTCCATACATCACTGTCACACTGTGGTAAGAGGGAAAATACACAGGAATGGTCACACGCACACACACACACTAACTTGCACTTTTGCACAAAGATGAGCAAAAATGCACTCTAAGGCTGTTTCTCTCTCTCTCTCTCTCTCTCTCTCTCTCTCATACATACACACATACAAACATACACACTGAGGCTGTTGTGTGAAAAGCTGACACAGATTAGTGGTCTCTTAAAGGGCACTGTCACATCCAAGCCTCAAAGTCAGCAGAGGCCTTGACCTTTGACCCTGAGTGTGTCTGATGACAGGCCCTGTCTCTCATGAGCAACAGACTGAGTTAATGTGAGCGAGTCAGAAACACAAAAATAGACACACGCACACACACACACACACACACACACACACACACACACACACACACACACACACACGCAGTGCACAGCATGGATGGATGGATGAATGAACAAATTGATAGATGGATGAATTGACAGAAGGACAGACGGATGGATGGATGGATGGATGGATGGATGGATGGATGGATGGATGGATGGACAGATAAAATGATTGGTGGATAAACTGATGGATGGATTGGATGGAAAAATTTATAGACGAATGTATGGATGGATGGATGGATGAACAAATAGATGGATAGACAGAAGGATGGACGAAAGGATGGGTAGACAGATAAAACAATTAGTGGATAAATGGATGGATGGAAGAATTTATAGACGGATTGATTGATGGATGGGTGAACAAATAGATGGATGGATTGACAGATCATGATGGATGGATGAACAAATTGATAGATGGATGGGTTGACAGAAGGACAGACAGATGGATAAATGGATGGATGGATGGATGGATGGATGGATAGATAGACAGAAGGATGGACAGAGGGATGGATGGATGGAAAAAGATGAAACAATAGGTGGATAAATGGGCGGATGGATGGATGGATTGACAGAAGGATGGACAGATTAATAAATGGATAGATGGATGGATTGGTGGATTAATGGACAGATAGATTGAAGAATTTATAGACGAATGAATGGGTTGATGGGTGGCTAAACAGATGGATGGATGGATGGATGGATGGACAGAAGGACAGACGGATGAATAGATAGACAGATAAAATGATTGGTGGATAAATGGACAGATGGATAGATGAACAAATAGATGGATGATCGATGGATGAACAAATAGGTAGATGGATGGAATGACAGAAGGATGGACAGATGAATGGATGGATGGATGGACAGAAGGATTTATAGATGGATGGAAAGATTTATGGAGGATAAACAAATGGATGGAAGGACAGATGAACTGACAGAAGGATGGACAGATGGATAAATGAATGGATAGACAGATGAATAGACAAAACGACGGATGGAAGACGATAGATAGATAGATATAGATAGATAGATAGATAGATAGATAGATAGATAGATACCAAGCATTTGATACCACCGCATCTGTTCTCCGTTTTTGATTACTGTTAAATCTCATAAAACGCAACCATGTTGCAGAGAGATTTTGTGAATAGATAAAAGGAAGATCCACAGACGAGAGTGAAAAAAATAGACATTTATTTCAAGGTTCAACTTACGTAAGAGGCACTCAAAAACGCATTTTCTGATGGTTTTTTTTTTTCAGTGCTTGTCAATAAAAGAAGAACACAGAATGGCACAATTCAGTTCACAATGACTTTCCATACAGTTGCAAGGATAAAAAAAAAAAAAAAACTATTTCAAAGTTATTTCAGTGAAGTGTTTGGATGCTGAAAACACACTTAAAATGTATGAATGTCATTGAATTATATTGCATATTGTATAAAGTTGTATATTTGAGTGTGTGCGTACACATACGCACAGTGATTTTCGTCATTTTAATGGCAAAAATGCTTTCTACGCTTTCACCGTAAGACTCTGTAGATACAATATTGTCGGTGACCGAAAACATCAGGTGGTTCATGGTAGGCAACCCATTTTTTGACCATTTTGCGAATGAGCCGAAACACGGCCATGAAGCTTTTCACAAACCAGTGGGCTTTTAACTGTAAGAAAGCATGTTTTCAGTGGTTTTCACCCACTGTCACATGAAATATGAATAAAAGTTTTTACAGCTGAGAGCAAGCATTCTCACCATGCAGCCAACCATCACAAATACCTTCAATATGCAGTTAGCTACTAAACTGTTTGTGCCATTTAATGCATTTTGCAGTAATTAAAGTCATTCCTAAAGTGCTAACTTAAATTCTTGCTCTGCTGGTGTGTGTGTGTGTGTGTGTGTGTGTGGTAGATAGTGGCAACAACATTTGTAAAATTGTCAATTATTTAAAAATGCATCACATTTTACTTTGGTTCAGTTTTCTAAAATGGCAGCAGCAACAGAATTTTGCATGCATAGAGTCTAATAGGATGTCTATTGTCAGGTCAAGGCTCTTTGAAGCCAATTTTGTTCTAATGCAATGTTTATGCTAGAGGCAGTTTTGATAGGCCCACAGGCATTCACATTGATGAGGCAACCAGAAGTCTTTCATTTTGAGATTTGAGTTCAAATGAGACCGTTGAGTGGAGTTTGGCTTTATGCAAATCCGCAGCGACATGATGTGGCGCCTACCAATGGGAGCACAGACAATGTGGTTCACACTGCTATACAGTACAGCGACCTTAAACGATGTAATCGCTATTGGTGTGAACAGCCTTTCTGACTTCAACAGCAGTCTTTCTCTATCTCTCTCTGTTGGTTTCATCTGATAGCTGCAGATTTAATTTCGCTTATCTGCCATCCCTCTTTATGGACGAATGTATGCAGATCATGATTTTCATTAACATTACAGATGAAGAATTTCCCGGAAGGCTAAACGTTTTGCCTGTGGATGTGACTCACTTTGTAAGTGCTTGTGTTGTGAGATATTTGAAATTCCTTGAACCGAAGTTAATCAAAACGGCCACGGAAAAGGCCATGATGTTTTTTGCCCTCCCCGACCTTACACCCCCATTACATGAATATGCAAACTCATGTAGCTTATTTCCTTTAGAATTCATTTCCATTTTCAATTACGGCGTATGAAGTGCAGCCTCACGCTTTTATTAACGTACGTGTGCGAGAGAACTACAATCTAGACGTAGCACAGTTGTACTGCCTTTGACTTGCACGCGCCGTAAAGGAAGATAAAATGCAAACGGTTCCCTTGAACTTCAAATTGGACTCATTAAAAAAAAGAAAAAAGAGAGTTGTTTTCTGTGAGGCTGAGATCAGAGGGTTTTGGTTATGTCTTTTGCTTTGGTTTGTTTGTTTGTTGTTTGTGAGAGGCTATCGAAATTTGTGTGGGAATTACTGGGTGATGAAGCTAACACCGATGGACTCTGACTAAGCGGTTGTCTCAGCTTCAGACGACTCGCCTACGAAGCGTTCGCGAATTGTCTGATGCATATTTCACACAAAGCATCAGAGAATGATCTAATATGCTGGTTTGATGCAATTTTTGGCAGTTAGGAGGCAGGTAATCTATTCAGCGCCTGATTAGAAATCTTGCGTAATTGCCTTTTGATGTATGTTTTCTGAATGTTATTAGAATATAGAGGACATTAAAGGTCATATGCCTTATATAATAGAATATAACAAAAGTTACTGGTAGTACAATTAAAGATTACTCATTCTGTAGCTGGTGCTTTTTTCCCCTCCCACTCAAAAAATAATAATTTTCTTGGAATGTTAAAACTTAACCTGGAAAATAAGCTGTTTTCTGGCAATGTATATATATGCAAATCTACAAAAGTAGGCATGCACCATATCAACATTTTGGGTGATCTGTCAATAATTATTTTGAGGTTATTTCTAATATTACAATTCTGTGCTATTTTGTACAAATACACATAAGAAAACACTATATATAACATACATGAAAACAAAAATAACAAATGAAATCAATTTAAATTAAATAATTAAAATCTAAAATAAATGTAAAAATATAATATAAACAACGTTTTATATATACAAAAATACACTACAAGTCAAAAGTTTGGACACACCCTCTCATTTAATGTTTTTTTTTTAAGAAGTTTCTTATACTTATCAAGGCTTTTTTCACTTGATCAATGATTTACTATATTAATATACATTAAAATTTAATTTATATCTATAATTAAAGTTGAATTTCCAGAATCATTACTCCAGTCTTTAGTGTCTTATGATTCTTCAAAAATAATTCTAATATGCTGATTTATTATTAGTGCTGGAAAATATTTGCGCTGCTTAATATTTGTTTTTGAAACCTGTGATACATTTTTCAGGATTTTTTAATCAATAAAAGGTTAAAAAAAAGAACAGCATTTATTTAAAATAGAAAGGTTTTATAACAATATACACTACTGTTCTAAAAAAAAAAAAAGTTTGGGGTCATTGGGGTACATTTTTATTCTTTCTTTTTTGAAAGGAATTAATACTTTTATTCACCAAGGATGTGTTAAATTAATAAAAAGTGATAGCATAGATTTACATTGTTAGAAAAGATTTATATTTTGAATAAATGCTGTTCTTTTTAACCTAGTATTCATCAAAGAATCCTGAAAAAAGAATCACAGGTTACAAAAAAATATATATATTTATATTATTATACAGGAATAAATTATATTGTAAAGTATACTAACGTACAAATCAATATTCTATTTTGTAATAACATTTTGCTAACTTTTGGCTGGTGGTGTATAAATATGTATGTGTATATGGAGAGAATTGGCATGGACTGTTAAATATCCAATATTTACTAATACAAATCTATAATATGTACTGATAGATCATACATGGCTACTTGAAAAACACATATTTAAAGGGATAGTTCACCCAAAAATGAAAATTCTGTCATCATTTATTCATCTTTTACCCTCAGGTTGTTCCAAACCTATCTATCTTTATTTCTTCTGTGGAACACAAAAGGAGGTATTTGGAGATGTTTTTTTGTCCATAAAATGAAAGTCAGTGGTCACCAAAACTGTTTGGCTACCAACATTGTTCAAAATATATTTTTTTGTATTCCACAGAACAACAGGGTGAGTAAATTATAATTTTTGAGATTTTTGTTTGACATTTACACTAAAACCGGTCAAAATGGAAGCTTCTAAACTGCTTTGTAAACTGCTTTTACTCAGTACTGTGAATTACAAGTTGTTCCTTCAATCTTTGGTGATGTACAAACTGTGCCATGCTCACAGTACTACTAAATCTTTAGTTAATGTTTTCATGAATTAACGGTATTTCAGAAAGTGGAAGCTTCTAAACTGCTTTGCTTCAGGTTCATTAGCCGCTGTAGGGAAATAATGAGAAGAAAAACAACGTGCCGTAAACGGTAAAACTGTTAGCGCTACAAACCATTATGCTCATAAATATGATACTACATTAAAATAACATGGTAAGATACGGCAATTTGCAATATCAAGAAACAAAACGGAATAAAATAGAAGTCAGAGATCACCAAAACGGTTTGGTTACCAACATCCCTCAAAATATCTTCTTTTGTATTCCACAGAACAACATGAGGGTGAGTAAATTATAATTTTTGAACATTTTGTTTGACATTTACACTCAAATCTGTCAAACTGGACGATTCTAAACTGCTAGTCCAAAGCCTGGCGACACGCGAGTACATATAAACATGCTCAATCGAAAACCTGCTCTATTGACTGATGTTTCAGCAGCCATGCATGAGCGATGTTTCTTTTCCCCGCTCGCTGTAATGGCTTTATTGCTCTTTTGAGGAATAAACGCTGTTCCTCCCAGCCCGGCCTGAATGAGTCCGCCTGCGAGCTGGGCTTTGTGCCAGCTGATCTCAGCTTTCAGCAACATGGCTTCTCTCGCTACGGCTGAGATTGAACAGAAAAGCTGGGTGGATTTTTTTTTTCTTTCCGTGTCTGCTTTGACGGAACGCTGCGGAGAGACGTCCCCACGCTAATTAATGCGCTTAACTCCGGAGCCACGTGCTCCTAATGCGCAAGGTCAATTAGAAAAAGTTTGTAGCGTTAATGCCAAATTAAAACCCGGTCCCACGGCAGGTTCCGGGTGCTTTTTTTGCGATCTTTTGTTGTTCGTTGCTTTTTTTTTTTAACGCTTCGTTCCCTCGTTTCTTGTCCTCAGTTTCTCTCCGTCATCGTTTCTTTGCCGAGTTGACCCTTGTAGCGCCTGGGACCGAGAGAAAGGGCCCTGAATTAATTCATGTCATGCTGAACAGGCGCGAGACAATTAGCGGAAAATGTCGCAGTGAGAATAGCATTTTGCAGTGTCAGAAAGCCAGTGGACATGCAGGTTCGTGTGGGAGTATGTTTTATTTATGTGTGTGTGCTTTAAGAATGTGCTCTAAAGGCATAAAGATGCATTTTTAACTGCGTTTGTGTGCGTACACACACACTCTCTCAAGTTGACTGTGGGCTGTTCACAGTAGCTGATTCAGCTCTAGACGCTCCATATTAAACAGTAGCTTAAACTGTAAACAGCAGCCTGAGGGACGTTACGCAGTCTCACGTCTGTGCTCACGCAACACATTTATTGTGGTTTGAAAATGTGTATTTTACTTTTTACTATAACTTTAGTTTTTAGATTTAGTCTTTTGCAAGTATTTTTGTACACTTATTTTTGTAAATTATTTTCCCCCACAGTACTGTGAATTCCAAGTTGTTCCTTCAACCTTTGATGATGTACGAACTGTGCCATTCTCACAGTACTACTAAATCTTTAGTTGATGTTTTCATGATTTAACAGCATTTCAGATAGCAAGTTTGAGACATTCAACAATAATATGGTTTAGTCAATAGCTGTTTTATTCATCATAAAGCAGGGCTATGACCGCGTCACCCAATGGTTCTTTTTTATGCAAACAATCATTATCCACTGTAGGAAAATAACGAGAAGAATAACAATGTGTACTAAACAATAAAACTGTTTGTGCTGTGTTCATATTCGAGATAATACATTAAAATGATATTTTAAGACACCAAATTGCAATATCAAGCAGCAAAACGAGCTGTTCTGTACAGCTACAAATAACTGGACGCGGATAAGACCGGAAGCCACACCCATAAAACGTACAAATGGCCGCACACATTCTTAAGGAAAAATAAGGTGGATAGTATCAAAACTGTTACGTGTATTTTGATGTATTTCAGTAAAATTAACTGTTTATTATTTATGTAATGAATTATGAGCGACCCCTGCTGGCCTTATTTTGCCATTCACCGTTAATTTCGAGGCCACGCCCATCTCCCGCCACAAAAACTCTTCAAAGACGGTGATATTTACGCGTCTCTGTGTGGAATCTATCAGTTTCATCTCCCGCCACAAAAGCTGTTCTCATATGCGAGATAAAGTGATATGTACGCGTCTCTGTTTGGAATCCCTCAGTTTCTGACGTGTGGAGAAATATTACTGTATTTATTACATTTCTGTTTCAGGTATGGTACCGTATGTCCGTGAATTTACACTATAATGACTTGCAAACTCGCGGTGTGACATGAACCAGTCTGTTTTAAAGTAGAACATAAGAAAAAAATTGACATTTTTCTCACGCTGAGAGATAAGCAGATGTATGTGTGTGAGAAAATATCATATATGGTGTAAAAAATGGCACAGCAGATAAGAACAGTTCCTATTCTCTGTTTTTTAAAGAGGGTTTGCACTTACGTCACAATTTGGTCAGTTATAAGTAATACGCAGCCATACTGGTCATACTCTGATGTAAATAACAGTATGGATTGCGTATTTAATGTACTACTAAATACATTGTTCTGCTAATTTATGCTGTCTAAACCATCGAAAAAAACATAGAAAGCTGCTAAATCATATAGAGATGGATTTAGTAATTTGGAAAGGGCAAATATTTTGACAAAATAAAGTTAATAGGTGGTAAAGATACATACACCTGCCTAACCGGAAATGATAAGATCTAACACGAAAGCCAACCACAAACACCTTTTGTTCCTCAGACAGTTTTTTGCACTCTTCTCCTTGATTTGTTATAACTTTTGTTAGTTTATAGTACTCCAAATGTTTTTTCCCGGTCCTGACTTACTAGTACAGCTCAAAACATGACAAAAACTGACCATTTCAGCAGCAGTAATCAGCAAAATATGAGTTTCGTTCAGTTCAGTGGAATTGTTTACATTTAGTGGCGCTAATATGATGATTGATTGATGAGTGAAAACACTCTGTGTGTGTGTGTATATATATATATATATATATATATATATATATATAATATAATATAATATATATATATATATATATATATATATATATATATATGTATGTGTGTGTGTGTATGCGTATATAATTTACTTCAGAAACGTAACATCAATGCTTGTTTTTTTATTTATTTTTTGGTTTTAATATTTGCGTGCTCTCTCTCTGTCAATTCAGTTCAGTTCAACATGTGCTTTATTGGCACGACAATTGTTAGAATGAATTGCTAAAGCATAGTGTTTACATTGAATCTAGAACAGAAATATATGCAACAAAAACATGCATGTATAAAAAAGCAGAACAACATTTTAGAATTCTATGAACAATTTAAAATCCAGTGTTGTCTCTCTCTCTCTCTCTCTCTCTCTCTCTCTCTCTTTAACAGTTTATCTGAACAAAAACAAAATTAAACAATTAAACACAAAAGCTTGTACTTTGGCCTTAGATGTAGTTAGAGAAGCTTGTGAGATTTGTGTGTGCATTAGTGAGCGATGTGTTTGTACAGTAAAAAGATGTTTGTTATATTTCTGTCAGGTAAAACAAGTTCAGCCTCTTTGCAATGTAAACTCTTAACAGTCCGTGAAAGATCTGAGATACTGTTGTTTTGTGAAGCTGTTGGTATGCGTCTGTGTATGTGCTGACTGCCTGGTCGATTTGCAGGCTTCGATCTCATGGTTATCTCCTCAGGCTTCGCCTACAGCTACAGAGATGGAGGCCTTCTCAGACAAACCACAGCAGAAGCCTGAAGCCAGGCGTTCGGCTGTTGTGTGTGTTGTGTTTGAGCGCTCACCCTCAGGGGGTGTCTTTCAGCTACAGGTATTTTACAGCAGATGTTGGTCCACTTTCAGCGTTCAAGAGTCTGCAAGTTTGACGGTTCAGCAAGCACAATAATCTGCTACTTGTACTACTAGCACAAAATGAACACTCTTGTAAAACACGACCTTGTACGTCGAAATTAAAATTTACAATGGAATCACGTCCAAATATGTGTACTTTCTGATAAAAAGCCTAAATTCTGAAAAAAGTATCACAGTTTGTATAAAAATGTAAAGCGGCACACAATGATTATATTAAGAAATGTTTCTTGAGCAGCAAATCAGCATATTAGAATGATTTCTAAGGATCATGTGACACTGAAGACTGGAGTTTCCAGTTGGAGTTTAATTTGGGATATTTGTTGTTCTTCTAGTGTGAGGATCCATGTGCAGGAGTTTCTCGTCTGTTGTTTTGGTGAGCGTGAGTGGGCCGCAGGTGTCAGAGGTCATGGCTGCAGTGCTTGTTGTCGTGGTGACAAGCAGTGCTTGTTTCGTAACTGTGAGAATGTGGCGTTGTGCGGGATGAGTGCGGCGCTGGAGTGTGATTGTGTGTGTGCGTGTGTGTGTCATATGGGCCGGGTCAGAAGCTGTCCGTCAAACACCCACACCTTCACACATTCTGCTGCGTGTGTCTGTGTGTGACAGGGGCTCAGCACCAAATGTTCTTCTGATATGTGTATCCCTCAAATCACTTTGTTCTTTTCTTTCTCTTCTTCTTCTCTTCCTCTTTCCTTTCCTTTCCTTTCCTTTCCTTTCCTTTCCTTTCCTTTCCTTTCCTTTCCTTTCCTTCTCGTCTTCCTCTTGCTATTTCCTTTCCCCCTCCTCTTATTTCTATTGCTTCTCCCTTTCCTTTCCTTTCCTTTCCTTTCCTTTCCTTTCCTTTCCTTTCCTTTCCTTTCCTTTCCTTTCCTCTTCATTCTCAACTTAATTGTCTTCCTCTTTCCTTTTCTCTTCCTTCTCCTCTTCCTCTTTTTCTTCTCTTTTCATTTTCTTCTTCTCTTCCTTTTCTTCTTCCTCTTTCCTTTTCCCACTTCTTCCTCTTTCCTTTCCTTTCATTTCCACACACTCATCTTCCTTCTCTTTCCTCTTCTTTCTACTCTTCCTTCCTTCTTCTATTCCTTGTTTACCTTTCCTTTCCCTTCCTTCTCCTATTCCTCTTTTTCTTCTCCCTTTTCTTCTTCTTCCTCTTTCCTTTTCCCCCTTCTTCCTTCTCCTCTCCTCTCCTTTTCACACACTCCTCTTCCTTCTTTCCTCTTCCTTCTACTCTCCTCTTCCTTCTACTCTCCTCTTCCTCATTTTTCATCTTCTTTTTTCCTTCCCTTTCCTCTTGATTCTCCTCTTCCTTTTTTTCTTCCTCTTCATCTTCCCCTATCATTTCCTTTCCTTCTCCTCTTTCGCTTTCTTGTTCTCTTCTTTTTCCTCTTCCTCTTCCTCTTCCTCTTCCCCTTTCTTTCCTTCTCCTCTTCCACTTCCTCTTTCTAATTCTTTTTCTGTCTTCTCTTCCTTCCCTTCTCCTCTTCTTCATATTTGTTCTCTGCTTCTTCTTCCTCTTTCCTTTCCTTTCCTTTCCTTTCCTTTCCTTTCCTTTCCTTTCCTTTCCTTTCCTATTTTCTTTCCTTTCCTCTAATCTCCTCTTCTCTCCCCTCCTCTATCTCCCCCATATGTCTAATCTCCTCTCCACCCCTTATTTATTAAACGACTAAATGAATAAGTCCGCGGGTGAGTAGATGGATAGATAAAAGAACAGAGTAATAAAGTGGACCCGACCCTCTAAACTTTTAATGAGCTGTATAGCATCTAATTAATTTTTTCAAAGGCTGCGGATATTCAGGAACAGAGGTTTGATTTCACACGCGGCGCAGGTCACACTTCTTCATATGGATGGAGGGAGGGATGAATTATCCTGTCCTCTCTCATTAAAGGAGAGACACACTCCCTCCCTCTCTCACACTACATGTCTTCAATCTCACACCTCCATTTATTAATTTCTGCCATTCCTTCATTCATCCATCTTTATATGTAAATTGATAAGTGCGGCAATCACACCCGCATCTTAAATTCCCCATATAGCGCTTGTTTGCCCCGTAATTCATATTCATGAGCTTGATGCATATGCATGGAATGCAAATATCAGAGCTAAATGCGAAGAGGTCCATCCAGGTCCAACACGACCCAAAATGTCCCGTCTGTCACCGGCATAATGCCAGTTAATCAAGGTATTAATGGCAGATTACTTTGATCTAGTGCTGACATGAAATATTTCTTGGTCGAGAGCTCAAGAAATGTTGCCTGCAGAACTCAATGTTCCCCTACCTAAAGGGGTTGGTATTATGCACAGCATTTGCATATTGTGTAGAAATACTTTCTAGATACTTTGAAGGTACAAGACATTTTGTTTAATTCTAAACAACAGTTTGGTGCAAACCTAAAAAATAGACTTCAGAGTGAAACAGTCGTGTGGAATATGACTCATTTAGGATCGATATGAAATGTGCCTCCATTTTCTTCGTCTGTGTCAGCAGCAGCACACTGTGTTTCATCAGTTTATCAGATCACATCAAAAAAACACAGAGTCCTGATCTCTGTGGCCATGCAGCTGAACCAGCAGAAAGGGTCTGTCTTGTATAGCTGCAGAATTAATGATAAACGAGTACAGGAATCACCTCAGCTCTTATTCAGAGAGATAAACCCAGGCTGGAAAAGTAAGCAGAATTTATTCACCACCCTCTGCTGTAATTCAGAATCCCTGAATGGAAAAAAACAGCATGACCCTAGTATCTCACCCTCACATAGTGTGTTTTGGAAGCTGATGTGCTTATTCTCAAGCTTAACCAGCAAGACATACTTTTTGGTATGGCCTGCACAAAATGACCATGCAACTTTTCTTACATAAATAATGAACTATATAAGTTGCATTTTACATGTAAAATCCATGTGGCTCAAAATCTACGTCGGCAGGCTTAAACAAAAACTGGAGATGAAGGGCATTGAAATGGACTGGAGGTCTAGAGATGTGCTTTTGTCATGTCTGAGATGTTTACACAGGAAAATGCAAAATGTGCTTTGTGTGAATGTCCTCCTAGACTCTGTAAACCATAAAACAAAAAAAAAGATTCAGGGGAGCGGTTTGTGTCTCTAAATCCATTCAGAAAACACGCTTTGCCTTTTTCTTTGGATCAGGTTGGCTGATGTGTCTTGGGAGCACCTTTGCTCTGTTTCACTCATTTCACTTGAAACAAGCCTCGCAAACAGGAAATGTCTCACCTTGCTCTCAAATGAGAACAAAAACACCCTTTACTCTCATGAAAAAGTTTTTGTCTGAAGTAAACCAACACTGACTCCTTCAGACAGTGTTAGCAATGCACTGCAAAACAATATCATGTTCGAATTGTGGTGTATTGCACAGTAATAGAGGAGCATTGTGAGTTTCTTACATCTGAAGCTTATAATATAGTTTCAGTCATCATAATACAAAAAATACTGTTAACTCTACTATCTAAATCTATTAAACACAAGGTTTCAGATTTACCAAGCCAAGTTCAACCACGAGTGCTGCAAGTGTGAAATATTTCCTACTATTCTAGAAGAAATGGGTCTCCAAATTGTGTTTGTTTCAAGCTATAAGGTGTAATTCACAAGTCTAGAAGAGGTTAACAAAATAACTTACTAACAAGAGATTTCTCTCTCTCTTTAGCTTGTCCTCCAGGAACGTTCAAGTCCAGTCAGGGGACGGGTTTGTGTCTTCAGTGTCCGTCCAACAGCAGATCCACTTCTGAAGCGGCCACTATCTGTGTCTGCAGGAACGGCTACTACAGAGCAGACGGAGAGCAGCCAGACATGCCCTGCACCAGTGAGTCATTATATAATAATCATCATCATCATCATCATATTACTGTTATTGTCATTATCATTAGCATTAAACTGAAGCGGTCAGGTCATAACATCGTTCCAGAAGCAGTTTGAGAGCACAGGTCCGTACCGGCAGCAAGTTGTAGACCAAACCGAACAAGCTAATGAGATCTTCTGAGCCGACCTGACCTGAAAACACCATGCCCGTTTAAGCATGCCCACTTAGATTTCAACTAAAGTGGGTTTAAATGCAAAATGCAACATAAATAAATGAACAATCAAATGAATACATTTTATCATCTTTTTTTAACTCTTTTAATTTCCATTTTTAAACTCCTCTTACCTGAGTTTTTTTTTTTTTTGGATTGTGTCCGTCTTTCTCAGAATAAAAAAAAAATATATTTATGCAGGTATTATTATTGCAGCTTGACATAATCTAGTCTAATAGTCTTTTGTTCTTTTTTTCCCACTTGGAAGATTTTTTTTTTAATTAAGAAGTGTGCTATTGGTTTCTTAATGAGTTTACTTAAGATATTTTTTATATTTGGTAATTAACAAAACAATTTTCTCTCAGAAATTGCTAATAAATTTCACAGACAATTAAAAACCAATAGCAACATAAAACATTAAATGAAATTTTATTGAATATAATTTTAAAGTAAAAAAAGAAACTGAATATATAATAAAATATATAAAAACTTTGGTCAACTATAAAGGCAGATTTCAATTGTTGTATTTTGGAAAGTTTATCTATTCAGCTTTCAGATAATGTAAAAAAAAAAAAAAAATTACACTTACTTCCAAGGTCACAATTAAAAACCAAAATCAAAATAACACAATGAATATATATATATTCAATAGACAAACAATAGACATAAATATATATGCTATAATAAATATTCTATAATATATAAACGTACTTCAAGTTTGAAGTAAAAAATTGAAATGATCTTTGTTTTTAACAGTGTTTTATAAAACAGTAGACATTTGAAAATGTCTATATGTATAAAAATATTGTCTATATGAATTATTATACTGTGAATACTGTACTTTTTAAAAGGGTAGAACTGTACAGTTGCATCATTTCTGACTGTATATACCTTATAGGAATGTAGCTTATTGCTGAATTGGAGTGTGGGCAGAACTATAAAAGTGGCTTTTTCTGTTTGCAGTCCTGAAGAGCTGCCGAGGCAGCGCACGCTGTATTTGAAAATCCTCTCAGCATTTTAATTCACCATTTAGAGCTCAAAATGGCGTTTGGTGAAACATATACAGATGGCAATTTGCGATTTAGCCCAACACCTGCTCTGAGGAAGGCCTGTGCTAGCACCTGGTCATTTTAGTGTTTTAGACAGTGAGAAAATGATTCAAAATGACTATTTCTCTATGAAATGCTGCTTGTGGAGAATTTAAATAAAAGAAATCAGACTGCGATATGATTAACATGATGATCGATTGCTGAGAGAGAGAGTTCACAGGAATCAGTCATGTACTGAATGACATCATCTCAACCTCAGTGAGAAGAAAACACTATCTCTTCCATTTCTAGCACTTTTTTGTCCCTTCTTTCAGCTCCTCAGGGGGTTGAGTGGATGGCTGTCTCAGTCTCAGGCTCACTGTACTCCTGTCTCTCTCTCTCTGGGGGCTCGTGGTTCTCTCTGCAGGGAGTAGAGCGGCGGGACTGGTCCGAATCGCCTCGAGCCTTCATCAGAACTTAAATTATTTCCTCAGAAATGTCTGCTGGGAGTGTGCAAGTGTGTGCGTTGATGGCTGACAGCTCACTGGTTAATTGGAGGAAGCCGGACGGCACAGTTCTCAAGATTAATTCTCCAGGAGCTATGTGGCGACCGGCTCTGTTCTGGGGTTTGTGTGCGCGTGTAGATAGAGCATTTTCTCTTGGATTTAGCTGCTTCGATTGGCCGAGCAAGAGCAGAACTTGTTATCTGGGGCTTGGTTGGCGACAAGTCTGGGTTCGATGCAGCTAATGCGTCTAGGTTTACATGGAACAGCGGTTACTGTGTAACTATGTGGAAGTTTTCTTGGCCAAAAGTTAGCTAAAACTAACAAAAACTTCATTTGGGTCTATCTGGAAAATGTGTTTGGACTTAATGAATTTAAATATTTAGTTATTTACTTAATTATAAAATGTATTTATTAGAAAAACTAAGCAACTATCTTAATCATAATGTTATATAATTTTAATACTTATTTATTTTATTATATTGATTTGTTTTTCTGTTCTAAACATGCAGCTCTTAGGGGTACCATAGGGATGTGGGTAAGAGTTAGTCTCTTGACATAATAATTAGTTTTATGTTAAAACAGATAGATAAGAATATGTGTGTGTGTGTGTGTGTGGATAAAGCCTTCTTTCTTGGATTTAGCTGTTTCGTTTGGCCAAACAAGAGCAGAACTTGTTATCTGAGGATTGGCTGGCCAACAGAGACCAGTCTAGATTCAATGTAACTAATATGTCTAGACTTATATGAAATGTTGGTGTTTCTATGTGGGTTTATTTAGCTATTCCAGTGGTGCAAAATTATTGCAAAAGTTTGCTGAATCTGATTAAACCTGGCTTTAGGAGTGTCCAGGGACATCCTCAATTGTAAAACAATTCATAAAGTTAGCAAAGCTATTAAGTCTATAGTAACAGATCGTCTGCAGTCTTTATAATTAGCTGTAAATAAAAACAATGACTTTTATGGCTTGTTTTCTTTTAAAGTATGGACTCTATGTGTATCTGGAATGCACTCTTAGAAAATAAAGGTTTTTGTACAGACATTTATGTTTCCACAAAGAACCTTTAACATCTATGGAAATGTTTTGTTGTGGGTCAGTAATAATCGCTTTGTGTTTTATTTTGCAGTACAAATATATAAACATACTCAAGATACATTTAATTGAGAAGCAAAATGTATTTAGTGCTGCTAACTATTGACTTCCACAAGTCAGTAGCCACTTCTCCACTGTCGGGCCAGTGCTTTAAACAGGTCACGCGGACCTGTAGCACCAAGCCCAAAATTATGCTGTGTTTCCACCATAACATTATTATTGTAAAAATGCCAAGTTCTACCATGAAACTCCAAATGGTGCAGGCTGACAGATTGTTAGTGTAACTTATGATATCACAGAGTTATATGACTTAGCACAAGCTGACTTGTTCATGTTGCGTACGCAACCAATGGGCTTGCAGCTTTACATTTAAATGTATTCACTTGGGCATTTCACAGCATGCTTTCAGAGTTCCTCTGAAACCTTCCACCTTCCCCAGTTCCACCTGTATAGATCTGCTACGGGTTATTTATGGTATTTGTGCAGCAGCAGTATGTCTTAAATACTCACAGCACCATATCGCTATATACTTTGGCAATAGCAAGTTCCTTTACTTGCTTGCAGCAGCAGCAGCAATAATCTACAATTACAGCAATTCAGCAGCAGCAGCATAGCAGATCTATTCCGCCAAGACCAAACATATTAACATTGTCATATCCATTACCATGCTAAACTTTTCTGAGAGTTGTCAGGACAGAACTGGTAAAACATCAATCATAATGAAATATTTGTCAGGATTGAAAATTAGTCACACAGAAAAAGTGGTAGCTATTTACAGTTATTTCACAACAGAAAGAGGACACATTCAGTCGTGTCTGTGTCTGTTTAGCCTATTTGTAGTCACAGCAGCCTATACATCACATTTAGAAAGAATGATTATTTCTATAATTTTTTCGAAATGCGGCTAATGGCTACCAGCAGCTGTTAACATAATTCAAAATATCTTCTTTTGTGATCAACAGAAAAATGAAATTCATACAGGTTTGGAACAACGTGAGAGTGACAGAATGTTAATTTTTGGGTGAACTATCCTTTTAACTCAAAGGGAAAGCAACCTGCAGATGCTTTTTCTTGTTTTAAGCATAAACTCACTTTATTTTAATACAGTTTCTCAGAAAAATAAGACTTAATATCATCTGAAGTAGTTTTGCTTCTGGAGTAAATGTATCTTGATCTAAGAATGTTTATATATGGTATTTGCACTGGAAAAAAAGACAAAAATACTGAAGTATGGCACCAAAAAGGAAACCAAAAATGGTTCTTCTATGACATCACAGCAAATCCCCACTGTTGGAACCTTTATTTTTAAAGGGGACATCAGATGCAAACCAATGATAAAAATCCATTATTTTTTTTTAAACCCTCAAAAAACCTAATCAGTCTCTAAACATTATCAAGCTGTTTTGATTTTTTGAGAAGTATGACGTAATACTGGTCAGGCCCCGCCCACAACTGCTGAACGACTGTCCCATATAACCATATTTCCACCCTCTGCCATTTTCTCTGTGCTTGAGCAGTTGTAGTGACAACAGTGTATCAAAAGCTATGCAGGTGTTTTGTAGTTGGATGTAAAAGTGAACATAGGAGTCTTCATTTTCTCTCACCACCAAAGCCACTGAGGATGCAGTGGATTCGTTTGGTCTTTGATATTAGTGTATATTTGTTAATCAAATACACCAAAAATGGAAGAGGGCTGGGGTGAGTAGCTCACTATCATTTAAAAAGGCATTGTGAACAGAGCTTGATTTACAAAACCATTGAGGGATTTTAACCAAAGTACATGGCAGACATTTTATGAAGACCGTAAAGAATAATACCAACTTGTGGAAGATGGACATTTGATGTCCCCTTTAAAAGTGTAGGTTCATGTCCAGTTCATGTGAAACACACACACACACACACACACACACACACTTAGAGATACTAGAGCACTAAGGTGATTGCACTTAGATAGATCCCTGGAGAACCTCTATGGATTTCCCCAAGCCAGTAGACACACACATACACACACATAGACAGTTGACCTGCAAGAGTCAGTGTTGTGTGTACAGGTGCGGTGAACAGGACTGTAAAGCAGTGTAATTGCTTTGCTGCTGTTAATCCTCTGCCAGCGACGTCTGACTCGCTGTGATTCTGCTATGAGCTTAAGCCTGTGTACACACACAACACACGCACCCGTTAGCTTTCTTTAGTGGGAGTGCTACAAACCATCACACAGACATAAACAGATGTGCACACGCACACAGACACACACACACACACACACACAGACACACAAACACACACACACACACACACACACACACACACACACACACAGAGGCTCCAAAAAGTCAAACGTCTGCAAACAAATGATGCCTGAGCTTTTCTCAGACCTAGCTTCACTTTTCTGAGCCATTTGTTGCAGTGGTTTTTAGTGGATGCAAGTCAGTTCTCCTCAAGTGTGATTAGGTTTACATGACTTACCTTGAATTTTAAATTAGCTGAAGTTTGCCTATAAATACATATTTTTAGTTGCCAAATGTAGTGGGTTCAGTTCCTAAATAATAGATGGTAAGTTTGCAGTGTTCCACTGCTAGTTTTCTCATTAGTGCTGTTTCACTCATTAATGTCATTTCATATCTGTTGAGTGCCATCTTATAAGGGAGTTTACAGTTTAAGAAGGGGCAGAGAAAAGGCTCTAACATTTATTAATAACCAGGCTCATTCCAGTCTAAAATTCATTTTGAATCATGTTTTGGGAGCTATGACACACTGTAAATGTACAAAAGTCAGAATCTGACTAACTTCTAATTAATCTAATTAACTTCTATTTATTAAGATCTTTCTCAAATGACAAGTATCATAGATTATGATATAATATATAATCAGTCTTGCATATATACTCCAATTCTTTGTATTATTATCAATGATAAAACAGTTGTGATGCTTTCTCTTTCTGTGATACGTTGTTGTGATACTTTTTTTCCCCCTCAGGATTTGTTAATTTTGTGGAAACTGTGATACATTATTTTTAGGATTCTTGAAAGAAATGTGCCCTTTCTGAATAAACGTATTAATTTTATATAAATGTATATACATTTTATTAATATTTCTGTGATACTTTTTTTTTTTTAGTAAATAGAAAGTAAATAAGAACTGCAGTTATTTGAAACAAAAAACTTTTGTAATAAATGTTTTATTCTCACATTTGATCAATTAAACATGTTCTTGGTGAATAAAAGTATTACTTTTATATAGATTTATAAAAATTTATAATATTTCTGTGATACATCTTTTCAGGATTTTTAATGAATAGAGTTAATAAGAGCTACATTTATTTAAAATAGAAATCTTTTGTAACATCCTAAATGTTTTTAATGTCACTTTTGATCAATTTAATGTCTCCTGGCTAAATAAAAATATTAATTTCTTTGGACAAAAAAATAAATAAATTTTTTTTTGAATGATAGTGTGTTAGTGCCTTTAGATCGAAATTGCATCATAAAGTACTCCACTGAGAAAACTGAGAAAAAACTCAATAAAGATTGTGTAGCTTTTTGTTTTAAGTGTTGTAAAACAAAACCGATTTATCCTCATCGTCTAAGACAGGAAGTGGTAACAGCCGTCTGCTTGGCCTCTTGCCAGTGTGTCTGAGCGAGAGAGAGTTAAATGTGCAATAAATCCAGCAGCAGCAGCCAGTCGATTCCTTATCATCCACATGTCCATTTCCAGATTAATCTCCTCATGTCTGTCACTGGTCCTCAGTGTGTCTGTCTCGCTCATCCTCACATCTCTGACGCTTTGATACTCACTCACAGGATTTGGTTTTAATCTTGTAGAGAGCATCGCAAATGCTGTGTTGTGTGTGTGTGTGTGTGTGTGTGTGTGAGAGTTGAAACCGCAAGAAGTGGACGGTGTCTGTTTTTCATTAACAAAGGCAGTATGTTAAAAAAATTATTTTTGTGTGTGTGTGTGTATGTGTGTGTGTGTGTGCTTGGAGGAATCTATTCAGTCAAACTTCCATTGTTAAAAACAAATAAAACACATTAAAAATAGACATGTTTTCATACTGGTCCACAAGAAGCTACTGCTATTAAATGCACCAAGCAGCAATATTTGGCAATATATTTAATATTTAAATTATTTAATAAATTAGAATGTCATAAAATAAGTTGTTAGATTGACTTATTTTCTTCTTTGATTTACACCACGTAAATGTTTGGTGTTGGTAAAAAAAATTTATACAATATACATTTTTGAAAGCAGTCTTTTATGCTCACCAAGGCTGCATTTACTTAATCAAAAATACAGTAAAACAGCAATATTGTAAAATGTTATTATAATTTCAAAAAGCTGTTTTCTATTTGAATATATTTTAAAATGTAATTTATTCCTGTGATGCAATGTTGAATTTTCAGCAAGTTTTAGAAATAGTTCTAATATCAAGGTTTATACAAGGTGGCTAAAATTGCTTGAAGTACTTGAATTTGACTTTTTGAAAGGCCCAGGAAACCCTTGAAAATAGCAATATTCCTGAAGAGGTACTTGAAAAGTGCTTGAATTATTAAAAGACGATGTGTCTATGAAATAAGTGTTACATCTGTCCAATAAGCATGTATCTTTTTACGCAAAATTCACACAATTCAAAAAACATATTTTTTTCGCTTATTTCAGTTAATGTCATAAAACTAGCAAGCTAAGCCAATAGTAGTACTGACAGTGTCGTGTAAACATGGCTGAAGAGGTGAAAATAGGAACAATTTGAGTCAGTGTGATAGATTCAAAGTTGTGACTTTGACTATTCATTTTAAGCAATTCACTAGCAAAAGCCAGATTAAATTAAAAGAGCCATTCATTTTTACATTGCTTTTGCAACATTGTGATCTCCAATTTAAAAACAAATTGTAATTTTCAATTTATCCAGAATCATTTAGCTTTAGTTTACATGTTTATTACTGCATATAATTCAATAAAGTCCCTACTTGTTGCAAATCATTTGTTTCAGATCAGGACTACGGAGTGGGTTTATGAATCATTTGACATAGATTGGGACTTCAAATGGTGTATCGCAAATCATTTGATTCAGATCAGGTCTTTATGTATTGTGAATCATTAGGTTTAGGTTCTTGAATCATTTTTTGGAATGAAAAATTCAAATCGAATGATTTTCGACGCACAAAGTTTTGATCTAAGTCAGATGACTTGCGATATGCGATTTGAAGTCCTGATCTAAGTCAAATGATTTGCAAATCATTATTCAAATTGGGGCTTCGGAGCATGGATCGCAAACCATTTGATATAGATTGGAGCTTTGGAGCGGGTTTGCAAATCATTAGGGCTGTACTAGAATAGTCGAATATTCGTTCGGTGGGTTGGCATTCGATTTTCAATTCTGAGATTCGAATATTCTTTTTTTTTCAACACGTGACTTCCCCCGCGAACAGTTCTCATTTGCACTTGAACTTTGTTATAATGAGAGGATTAATTAGCTTGCAGAATTCAGGACTGAACAAAAAATCAGGCGTTTTGAGCGGTGAGTGCATTCTGATCAACTCAAACACAGATGGAGTCTGGCGTGAGGCGGCTGCCGTTTACTTTCGTTTTGTTAAAGTTTATTTTGTTATTAAAGTACGTTTGCAGTTTCCCGCATTCTTCCAAGAGTCTTGAACTTCGTTACATACATATATACATCTTCCGGAAATCATCCTGGTGACCTATTTTTTAAGTCCCTCGACCCACCCGATGGTCCCTACCCAGGGTTTGAAAACCAACCAGTCGTTTGGATGAACGATTCCCGACATAATACAAATGCAAACAGACAACACAGAGATTTCTGCCTTTATTATATGCTTAGCCCCTCCCACCGAAGCTTCGAATATTCAATATTGATTTCCATCGAAGCTTCGAAGCGCAAAAAATGGTATTCGAACCAGCCCTACAAATCATTTGACTTAGATCAAGACTTCAAATCGCAACTCATTTGATTTAGATGAACGATTCAATGATTGAGTGGTTCAAATCAAATGATTTACGATGCACGATTTGAAGTCCCGATCTAAACCAAATGATTCGCTATGCGTAAAGTTTTGATAAGTCAAATGATTCACGTTCTGCGATTTGTAAACCCCAGTCTAAGTCAGATTTGCAAATCATTATTTAGATTGGAAATAATTTGTTTTAGATCGGGACTTCATGTGGGTTCACAAATCATTTGATTCAGATCGGGACTTTGGAGCCCGTATGGCGAATCATTTGTTTCAGATGATTTCCCCTTAAACAGTAGAAAACATCAAACAATTAAGGCAGTACAGTTATAAAAAAGGGAACGTATACACAAATTCAAATCCCTTAAGAAAATTAACCGTGGTTTTACTATAGTAAAAGTGTAGTATACTTTAAAGTGTAATAAGAATAAATACAGTTTCTTCTTATTATCAGAGCAGTTGTGTGTGTATATACAGTATGCCAGTTTATATAGATAAAAAATGAAATGCATCAAGACTGCACCCACTGATGGTGTGGTTAATTTGCACACATTGCCTGTGTAGTTTTAGCACCCCATTCACTAAAGGAATTATACTAATCAGGTATTTGTGATAACGGGCCCACAAAATTAATGCTTATCACAGTGGGGCAATTCCCAATTTTACAGACTGTTCCTGAATACTTAGTTGTGGAGGATGCTGGAGATGTACAGTATGCTGAACTGGGCTGACCTTGTTACTTTCATTCTCTAATGCAGAGTAATCATATGCAAAATGTCGTCCTGCAGTGGTGGGTCTTTCCTCAAGAACACACATACTGTATGAGTGCAGCTGAATGCATATGTTGTCAGGTATAGTGATGTTTGTGTGTGTGTATGTAGTGAAGTTGCTCTTGGTGTGTGTGGATTTCCTTTGGGAACTGGCTAATTGTGTTAGGGCTGGCTGTATTTCATGGCCTCATTCTCTTCACACACACATCTTCTGGCCTAGTTCCAGATATGGCCCACCTCCTCTTTTTTTTTATTTGCTCTTTTTCTCCTCCCGTCTCTCGTCTCTTGCCTTTTTCCCTCCGCCTTTCTTAAGCCTGACTGTGAGATATAGTGAGTAAGACATCTTTGCTGTCGTAGCACCTAATCAAACAGTGCTTTGGGTGTTAACTGTGGTGTAAGCAAAGCCTTGCTGTTTGGATAGTGACCAGCTCACTGTCTGAATGAAACACTCTCTGCTAATGGAGCAGAAAGGACCGCTGCTTTATGGACCCTCACGGACCTTTTGAAAATATCACTGTTTCTGAATAAGGTAGAAAATGCAGTCTGTGACTGAGGAAAAAAAAAAAAAAACTTTTTGATGCTTTTTTTTTCTTTTCCTTTTCTTTTTCAGTGAAAAAAGCCAGTGAATGGAGGTGCTTTATCTTGAGAAAATGTTATCTCGAAAATCTATCTATCTATCTATCTATCTATCTATCTATCTATCTATCTATCTATCTATCTATCTATCTATCGTTCTATCTTTCTATCTATCGTTCTATTGTTCTATCGTTCTGTCTATCTGTCTATCTATCTATCTATCTTTCTTTCTTTCTTTCTTTCTTTCTTTCTTTCTTTCTTTCTTTCTTTCTATCTATCGTTCTGTTGTTCTTTCTATCTATCTATCTATCTGTCTATCTATCTATCTATCTATCTATCTATCTATCTGTCGTAATATCTATCGTAATATCTATCGTACTGTCACTCTTTCTATCGTTCTATCAACCTATTTTTCTATCTATCACACTGTCATTCTTTCTATCATTCTATCCATCTATCGTTCTATTGTTCTACCTGTCTTTAATTACATGTACATGTGTTTTGTTTTATTATCAAATAAACATTATTATATGTGACCCTGGACCGCATATAAATTGAAATGTATACATAACCTAAAAGCTGAATAAATAAGTTTTTCATTGATGTATGGTTTGTTTTGATAGGACAATATTTGACCAAGATGCAACTATTTGAATATCTGGAATCTGAGGGTGCAAAAAATCTAAATACTGAAAAAATGATGTTTAAAGTTGTCCAAATTAAGTTCTTAGCAAAGCATAACTAATCAAAAATTAAGTTTTGATAAATCTACGGTACAAAATGTTTAAAATATCTTCATGGAACATAATCTGTAAATAATATCTTAATGATTTTTGGCATAAAAGAAAAATCAATAATTTTGACACATACAATGTATTTTTGGCTATTGCTACAAATATACACATTCTACTAAAGACTGGTTTTGTTGTCTAGGGTCACATATTATATTATATTATATTATCAGACAAAACCTCACAAAGTTTATTGAAACTTTTTTTTTTGTTTATATATTTTGTACACATAGCTGTCAGAAGTCTGCTGTTCAAGTTTAAGCCTACTCCAGATTGGCTAATCATCAGGGTCGCCAGAGTTCGAGGTCAATTCTGTCATCGGCGCTCCCTGTTTAGGCTCCCAGTAGCCCCTGATCTATCCCACAAGGCCCTGCTTTCACAATAGCTCATTGTGTCTCAGTCTGAGTGAAATCATTCTTCTCTTGCTTCAAGAGCTGGAACGTCTCCTCGCCAGGTTTGATATTTCAAGGAGAAGTCACTCAAATGTTCACATGGAAGTGGCCGGTCATGAAAATCAAACTTGAATATTCGTGCCAGAGTTTTCCCTGGCTCTCATCTGGCTCTGTTGCGGTCTATAGTTAACATCACAACCTTTCCGTGATCTGTAAATCCTCAGTTCCTGGCCGGATGTTCTGTGCGCTGGGGGAAGTCATTGCTTTATCAGAAACACAATATGGTTTCTCCCTGCAGCTCTATAGTGGGAAGGCAAATGTGTAGGAATGGATCCAGGAGGTTGGGATAAAAAGCCATTACTAAAACCTTGTTTGTATCCTTTATTCTTATTGTCGATGAAAAGCCGCTCTCAGTGTTGAGTTAGTGGGCTGATGTACGGTCGCTCGGGGGCCGCCACTCTGCATGGTAATTATAAACAGTTACACATTGCTCTGGGACTGAGACCGCAGCTCCATTCTGTAAGACTTTCTAGGAGTCGAGTAGAAAATGTATATTTAAACTTCAACCACATGGAAAAGATTTACTGTCACATATCAACAGCTGACTTTTAGCACAAATGAAATCTGCTGTAAAAACTAAGAATACCAAAGGGAATTGAAACATTAATAGTCTTTTATGATCATCAAGGCAGCATTTATTTGATCAAAATGGAGAAAAAACTCTAATATTGTGAAATATTATTGCAATTTATAATAATGATTTTCTATTTTAATATGCTTTAAAATATATTTTATTCCTGTGATGCAAAGCTGAATTTTCACCGTTTTCAGCCATTGCTCTAGTCTTTAGTGTCACAAAATCCTTCAAGAATTATCATTTAATTACAGTGCCATGCCATTTCAAACCTTTATGCCTTTATTTTTTTCATGAAATACTAAAAAGTGGACCAAGAAGTTCACACAGACCAATTTTAAGCCATTTTTCATAAATCTTGGCAATTTGAAAGAAGCAACGATGATTTGTGAATCACTTGATTCAGATCTTTTCAATGAATCATGCACTCACAAATCAAATAGATTTTGTTCTTGAGTTCAGCTTTAACTGATTCAATCATGTGAGTAGAAAATCAGTTAAAAATTGTTATATACAAAGTTAGCGTATAACTTCAGAAAACTTTGAACATTTAGCCTTTTTTTTTTTTTTTAAGCTTGAAACCTTCACTCTCCATTCTTTGTAATTACACGAACAAGTGTGACCAGTACGCTTCTCTTAAATTTCACCTTTTGTGTTCAGTAAAAGACAGAAAGTCATATTGGTTTGCAGTGACATGAAGGTGACCAAATTATAATAGAAGTTCATTTCGGGGTGAACTATTCCTTTAAGAGAGGAGTGGAAATGCTAAAATGATTTTCATTTACCCATGAAAGAAAAGTGCTCTCATTCTTATGTACATTTTCTCATGCTTTAATTATTTCACTGAGGTAAGCATATCATGTAATTATATGTCTTCTAAAGGCATTAGTTTTTCAACTCACAAAATGAATCTAAAAAGAGTCATTTTCTATTATTCAAGTGCAGAAAGTGTAATTTAATAAAAAGCCATTGTACGACTTGTAATTACAGCACTGTAATTACAGTAATGCAATTTGAAGAGCCTAGACAAATGCAAATGTTATCCTTGCCGTTAGCAGCATCATTTTCATAGTTTGCTGAGCGTGTTCTCACGTGTCTTCATACTTTCTCATCAGGTGTTCCTTCTGGACCAAGAAACGTCATCTCCATTGTGAACGAGACCTCCGTGACTCTGGAGTGGCACTCTCCGCGTGAGACGGGCAGCCGCGATGATGTTGTGTACAATATTATTTGCAAGAAATGCCAGGCGGACCGCCGTACCTGCTCCCATTGCGATGATAACGTGGAGTTTCAGCCCCGGCAGCTGGGACTGACCGAATCCAGAGTCTTCATCAGTAACCTGCTGGCACACACTCTCTACACCTTTGAGATCCAGGCGGTCAACGGTGTCACCAACAAGAGCCCGTATCCTGCCCAGCACGTCTCCATAGACATCACAACCAACCAGGCTGGTGAGTGATTACTTTTTGATAAGATTATGCTTGATTAAACAAGCGTGTGCAATCGATACAGTCCACAGCAACAGAATTACACTGCTGATGGAGAACCGGTTTAGACCGCTTTACATTACATGTTTTATTATAATCAATGTTGTTGCTGGTACAAGCTAGTCAAGATGGTTATTGTTGGAGATGCATTGTCTTGACTGGTGCAGAATCTGCAAAATGTTCATTATTTTACCAAAATAAGAGGAATCATACAATGCAAGTAATTTTTTTATTTAGTACTGACCTGAATAAGATATTTGACATAAAAGATGTTTACATATAGTCCACAAGAGAAAATAATAGGTGACCACATTCAAAACTTTACATACACTTGATTCTTAAAACTGTGTTGTTACTTGAATGATCCACAGCTGTGTTGTTTTTTGGTTTAGTGATAGTTGTTCATGAGTCCCTTGTTTGTCCTGAACTGTTAAACTGACAGCTGTTCTTCCAAAAAATCCTTTAGGTCCCACAAATTCTGTGTCTTTCCAGCATTTTTATGTATTTGAACCCTTTCCAACAATGACTGTATGATTTTGAGATCTTTTCACACTGAGGGACTCATATGCAACTATTACAGAAGGTTCAGATGCTCAAACACCAAGAAAACACGATGCATTTAGAGCCAGAGTGTATGAATATCAGGGTAAATGTAACTTATTTTGTCTTCTTGGAAACATGTAAGTATCTTCTGTAGCTTCTGAAGGGCAGCACTAAATGGAAAAAAGAGATATTTAGGCAAAATAAGAAAAAAATGTACATATCTTCATTCTTTGCAAAAGTTTACAACCTCGGCTTAACACATCGTTTTTGTTTCTGGAGCATCAGTGAGTGTTTGAACCTTCTGTACTAGTTGCATATGAGTCCCTCAGTTGTCCTCAGTGTGAAACGATAGATTTCAAAATCATACAGTCATTGTTGGAAAAGTTTCAAATTCACAAAAATGCTGAAAAAACAAAGAATTTGTGGAACCTGAAGGATTTTTCTGAAGAACAGCAGGCCAAGCACAGGACAAACAATGGACTCATGAACAACTATCACAAAAAAAGAAACACTCCTGTGGATCATTCAGGTATCAACACAGTATTAAAAATTAAGTATATGTAAACTTTTGAACGGTGCCATTTTTATAAATTCAATTATTTTCTCTTGTGGTCTTTCTGTAAATGTCTTTTATGTGAAATATCTTATTCAAATCAGTACTACATAAAAAATAACATGCATTTTGTATGATCCCTCATATTTTGGTAAACTAATTAACATTTGGCAGATTCTACAAGGTGTATGTAAACATTTGAACTCAATTGTTCATATGCAACTGTTTATATTTTTAAAAAATATGCTGTTCTTTTTAACTTTATATTCATTAAAGAATCCTGAAAACAGTATCACAGGTTCCAAATATTAAGCAGCACAGTTGTTTCCAACACTGATAATAATTCAGCATATTAGGAAGATTTCTAAAGGACTTTTACTAATTCTAAACTGTTGAAAGGCGGTGTATATATAGAGAGGGAGAGTTTCAAGTTACTAAAATTATGAATTTATGCTGCTATTTAATAAATTTTTTTATGACTATTTTGAACTGATGCAATATGTTTTACCAATCCTTTTTTTAAACAAATGCCATTGTGCCTTGTTGTTTTTACCCTTTTTATGTTCTGTCACATACTAATGCTTATACAGTTCTGTTTCTACTTTCATTACATTTTCATCACCTTCACCAATCTAGTTTCTCATTTCATTCATGTTAAAAAGGCTCCAAGTGGTCGTTTGGCCTCAATAGCACTGATGGGGTGATATTAAAAGCAAAGTGTTCAGTTTCAACATTTAGAGCTGCTCGCTGGACTGTGCAGGAAGTCAAAATTGAAAACATCACCTAGTTTGACCCGAGCTAAAAGATATGCGTCCTCATCATTTCCTTGAGAGCTCGTCTTTCAGTTTTTTGAGGGCAGCCCCATCTTTCTCCATCTTTCTCCACCTCCTTCACTTCCCCTGTCATCTCAATTTTCTGCTTTCACTGAAAAGCTCTACAGAAGCATCACAGCAGTTGGTATGTTAAAAGTTTGTGCGGATCTCGCCGGGACGCATTCGTCTGGTTTGGCGCTTTCATCTTTATCAGCGGGACCAGTATGAAAAACAGCCTTGATCGTGTCACTATTCCTTAATACATTCAGCCCTGAAACGAGGGCACCCAAAACCGTAGTGCTGAGAGTTTAGCGGCCTCCATCGCAGCCCCCTTCCGGATCAAAGTCAACGCTTGTGGATTATTTAGCGTGTGGGGGAGATTTTCATCCTCAAACTGTGTAAATGTTCGGTTCCAGCTATGAGAGCAATTTAAGTTTCGGTGTACGGCAGCGTTTCATTCCCTTTGTTCGCTTGGTTTTTTACACAACACGACTTTTCATCTGGAGTGGTACTCACTCATGCTGAAGCACTTTCTATGTGGTTGCTAAAGTTTTCTGAGTGGTTTTAGCACATTCAAGTCAAAAGAGCCTACCTCAATATAATATACGAATCTCTAGCTATTATTCAGGTCCATTGGATTGCTTAAAAAAGCATAACTTGAGCATTTGGTACAGTTTTATGTTTGACTGATTATTAAAACTCAGGCTTTGGCATTCTGTAAAATATTTTTTCTTTAAGAAATAGTTCCAAAAATGAAATACTTTTTTGTTCTTTGAAATATTTATACAAATAAATATTATTTTGTTATTGGTTAGATTTATAAAATAGAAAATGTTTTTGTATGTATTTTTTTATATCAATGAAAAATTAGTTTAAAACAAATATAAAAATAGATTTTTTCTATATAAAAATGCAACTTTATATTATTTGGCTAAATTTCAAAAAAAGTATACATACGTATAAAAAAAAAAAGAAAAAGTTTTTTTTTTTTTTCCTATCTATATCTGTATCTATTTTCTGATATTCTAAAGGAGATATTTTTTCAAAAAATCTTGTGTTTGGGTGAATGATCCATTTTGATAAATTGATAAAAAATAATATTTTTACTAAATTACAAAATAATATTTATTAAGAATTTTTATATGATATAGGCAGTTAGATTTATAAAATAGAAAGAAAAATTATATCAATGAAAAATTACAATTTAACAAATATAAAACCCTTTTTTTACATGCACAGATTTTTCTATATAAAAAAGGCTTTTAATTAGGCAGTTTTTTTTTTTTTTTTTTAACATCCACAGAGTGTACTATATAAAAATGCAACTTTATAATATTATGCTGCCAAAGTTCCAGAAAAATAAGTATACACATAAAAATAATAATAATAATAATAAAAAATTGATATTTAAAGTTTTTTTTTTTCCACTCAAAAAAGCTTTTTATTTCTTCAAAATGTCTTCTTTTTGGGTAAACGATACATTATAGCAGCCAAAATTCTTGAAAAATAAGTATATGGGTCAAAGACGTTAAGATGTCCACATCAAAAGAAATGTACAAAAGTGATTTTATGTTCATAGAAAGCACATTAAATGTAAGTAAAGCGTCTACTTTTAAAGTTTCAAAGTTTTTGGAGAATAAAATGTAAAAATTTGGTTGAAATAATGTTACTTTGTCATTTAGTGTAACACAATATTTATGTAAAAATTCAAACAACATGCTTATTCTGACTTGTACATATTAAAATATATAAAATAATAAGGGAGCATTTTAAATTTTGTTGTGTTTTAAAATAGTAAAAAATTCTTACTGACAAATAGGCAAAACCTAGGATAGTGGCAAATTTAAAAAAAAAAATGTTGAATTACAACTAATTAGTATTTGGGGTGAAAGTAATTATCTTTTAATATGTCATAATTAGATTTTTGTTGTAAATGTGTCTGACAAGATTGTTACACTTAATGACATTAAAATTTCATTAAGTGTAACAATCTTGTCAGACATATTTTGGGCGACTTCTGTAAATGAGGGGAAAATGTATGATATTTAATTTTTGCTCAAACAAAAACAAAAATGCAATTAAATTAAGCAGAAAACTTTTTAATATTTTAGAAACACAACAAGAATTTAAAGCAGTATTACACTTATTGTTTTCATGCTTAAACCATTTTTCTTCTTTGACCTATGCACCTGTTAAAAAAAAAAAAAAAAAAAAAAAAAAATATATAAATATATATATATATATATATATATATATATTTATATTCCTTATATTCCTTAAATTCCTTATATAATCTTGTTCTTCAAAATATTTGATTCCTTTTGGGGTAACCTATCACTAAGTACGAGCAACATTAATAGCAATACAGGCCATAGCATACCATTAAATAAACATATTTAGGACGGATATTATTGTAGCATGCGTTAAAAACAAAGTGTCTCCCTCTGTCTCTTGAGGAAAAGGAGACAAGCGAATGTGTTTGGGTTTGTTTGGATGTGTGAAGACTCTGTAGAGTCAGAAGCAGTCAGTTAGAAGCCAAATGCAGTAGAAACCTGCCAGCAGCTATATCTTAACATAGCTCTTCTGTTCTGTTGCTCTCAGTAGATCAGAAGCCTCATTTTGGAATTGAGGCTGAATTTTGCTCTTATGTTTTAAAGTAGCGACAGATATCTAAGATTCAGCTGCCTGAAAATAACACGACGTGGGATATTGTTGGTGTTTGTGATATTTTTGTTTTCCTCCCATGATGCTTCATGGTCTAGAGGCTTGTTGATAATGAAAGGGTTCATCGAGGGACCTGCTGTTGGTTTGTTGATCAGTTAAATCATTTAAATAAGGTCTGGGATTTGTTTTCGTGTTTTGTAATGATGTAGGAAAGCTTGGTGGGGGAGATTGTGGGAAATTATTGTTAGCAGTATAATTTTGTTGTCACGTAAGGCCTGTTCACACAAAGAACCATAACTATAATGATAACTACAATGATAACTATAGTAGCATCAATATCAACGGATGATAACTTCTGTTTATTATAATCATGCATTGCAGTTATGCCATCTGCTGCTTTAAATGCTTGAGCTTTTCAAAGTCAGTTGGATTCTGATGGAAAAAGCCGGAAAATCGTTTTGAAAGTGATTCCGACAATATAGTTTTTCTGTGTCGTTATCGTTTTTGGTACAATTGGTTATTGTTATTGATATTGTCCTTGGTGTTAACGATCCTCAACACACTCACTTTGTTCCAAACCTGTTTAGATTTCTTTTTATCTGTGGACTATTTTCATGCTCTTTTCCTGAACTTTCTGACACACCATAAATATCATAAAAGTGGTTCAATTGATTTATGCGCTATATTCCACATCTTTTGAAGCAATTCAGTATCTTTGTGTTAAGACAAAATAATGTCAGGCCACAATTTGAGTCATTATTGACAAAAAAATGTATTATTCGCCAGAAATGTAGCAAAGTTTGTTTTGTGAATGAATTAGTCTGTTGAGTCAGATCAGTTCAGTGATTCATTCAGTGTCTGAATGATTTGTTCATGAATCAGACTAATTTGAGAAGATTTTCAGTAAATAATGGACATTTCAGAAATTCCCTAACATAAACCGAGACCTATGATTTGACTGGAATTTACTGTATAACACGGAATGTCATGGATGAATAAATTAAAAGTAGTTCAGTACACTTAAACCAAAACATGATATGAACTGATGTATGTGAATATTAAGCTGCATAAAGATTTTCCTTTACTACACACATGCATGAGGCTTGCAGTGTTTTTATCCTTTGCCGCCTCAATATATGAGTACATGAACACAAATATAAGAGTCACTTCATGAGCATTTTACTGTTTCTTTTGAAAAAAATTTAATAAATACATAAAACATCGCTATATCATATGCAAATAGAAACTTAAACTTCGTCACAGTTACCTGTCAAAATAAAAGTTTGGTTTAATTTGAGAAACAATGACAGCAATATAAGTTGATGTAATGATAATACTCTTAATAATAATAATAATATTTTTTTTAACAAAATTTAGCAGAAAAAAATTTACCAGAATTTATTTACCATAAACATGTAAATACACAACACAATGTTTCCGAAAAACAAATACATTAAATAGATACAAATAATTATATATTATTTTTCAATTCATACACTGTAAAAAAACAAAAAAAAAAAACAATTTGTTGAGTCAACTTAAAATAATTTGCTACCTGGCTGCCTTCAAATTTTAAGTTCAGTCAACTCGAAGTTTAGTCAACTTAAAATTTTAAGGCAGCCAGGTAACAAATTTTTTCAAGTTGACGATATAAAAGTTTATGTTTACATACTATATGTCTTTGTACTGTGTATATTAATTATGTATATATAAATACACACACATGCATGTATATGTTAAGGAAAAATAAATAAATAAATAAATAATAAAAAAAAAACATTATATATATATATATATATATATATATATGTGTATATATATATACACATAAATATATACATGTATGTGTGTACTTATGTACATAATGAATATACAGAGTAAACACACATGTATGTAAACTTTGATTTTGGATGCGATTAATCGTTTGACCGCCCTACAAAAAACTGACCCTTACGACTGGTTTTGTGGTTCAGAAGTTATGGTTCATAAGTCATGTGGATCACTTTTAGGATCTTTTTTGTGTTGTTGTGGTGTCCATCCAATACAGTTCCTTTGAGAAAAGCAACCAGCACAGTCTTTTGTGTCTTACAGAAGAAAGTCAGTCATACAGGTTTGAAACAACATGAAAGTAAGTAAATGATGAAAGACTTTTCTTTTTCGGGCAACTATTTCTTCAGTGTGAGGTGTTTTTTTCTTGTGAGTTTTTCAGTGCTCAGCGTCTCTGTTTTGCAAAGGGAAACTCTAACTATTTCCTCTTAAACTGTGATTAGTCCTGTCTCGATCACCTGTTAGTTTTCTTGTTTTGATCCAGTCTAATTGGAGTTAATTGGCGTAATTGGTGCTCCAGCGCGATGCTTGTTTCCAGCTGAACTGAGTCGTTGAGCAGCGGTTCAGACATGACTGCACACGATCTGCGGCAGAGTGTCTTGTAATCGCTCCTCTCGTGACGCTGGGAGTCGAAGCAAACAAACAAAAAGATCATAACACGGAATCAGACACCTGCCGAGTTTTCCTCCTTCTCCTAAATGTACAAGAGCAGAGCGACGAGGTAAATAGACCTGATTAACATGCGGCTCTAATGGCCGCCGCTGGGCGTGTATGTGTGACAGTTAAATGGTGCTCTTGACAGATAGATGCTTAAGAGCCACGCTCTCCTCCATTGTTATCGTTTTGGAGGCCGTAATGAGCCTTTTGCCGTTAATGGGCCCTTCCCGTGTGGAGGGGTCTCGAAGGTAAGCGGTAATTGTGTTCTTCGTGTACCTGATGGAAATGCCCAATGGGGGTAGAAAGAGACTGAAAACAAGAGAACGAATGCAGATGCTCAGTCCTGGGGAGGTTAGGAGACTAAAGGTAGTTAAAATAGGCTTAATTAATTAAAGCTCAATCAGGTTTTAATTTCATCCTTGAAAGCCGGCTGAAAAAGGTTTTCAATAGAGCCGCTTTGGAAAAAGTACAGTTCAGTGGTTTAGTAGAACAGCTCTGTATCTCTGCTGGATTTCAGGGGCTCTTTGGGGAAAATGGTAAGATTTTGATGAAGAGTTTTTTTGTAGAACAAAGAGTAAATTAATCTTGAAGGTGAAGTGTGGGATTTCATTGTCTTTAGAGGAATTGCAAAAAGAATGACTGTTTTCAAACAGGTTTCTCGAATACATCATCTATTGGTTGCTGTGTTCACACTTTACATTCAGGTGAAGAGACTAACACTTTCTTTTCTTTAATTTTTAAAACAATTTGTTTAGTTTAACCTCTTCAGCATATTTTGGATTCTTTACAGATTTAGGCATACCATACTTGCATACATTGGAGTAAATATGCCTCATTTTACAGAAAACCCTCTAAATTTTAACATATGATTAGAATAATTAATATATCTTTTAAATTGTATTTTTTCATAAAAAAATAGTGTTTTTAATAATAAATACAAATTTTATATTATGTTTATATATATATATATATATATATATATATATATAAAACACAATTATATAATTATGTTTTTTAATTATATAAAATATATAAAGTCAGTTAAAAGTTAATAAAGTGTCGTGTGTAGTCAAAAAAAGTTAAAAGTTAGTTAAATAAGTCCTCTTATTCAAAACAGATTTTATCAAGATAGATAACAATATGCAGGGTCTGCAAATTTTTTTCTTTCTTTTTTTGAGAGAAATTAATATTTTTATTCCTCAATAATGTATTAAATTGATATATATATATATATTTAACTTTAAATTCATTAAAGAATGAAAGTATCACAGGTTAACAAAATATATATTAATATTTTATAAAAAGTTAAAAGGAACAGAAAATATAGATGTTTTGTAACAATATACGCTACTGTTCAAAAGTTTGGGGTCAGTCTTTTTTTTTTCTTTCTTTTTTTTTAAAAGAAATTAATATTTATTTTTTTCTTTTTTGAAATATATGCTGTCCTTTTTAGTTTTATATTTATTCAATTCAATTCCTGAAAACAGTATCACAAGTATATTGTGTAAAAATATTAAGCAGCTCAACTGTTTCCAAAACTGATAATAAATCAGCATATTAGAATGATTTCTGAAGGATCATGTGACACTGAAGACTGGATAAATGTCTGGATTAATGGCTCATGAAAATTTAGCTTGCATCACTGGAATAAATTTTATTTTAAAGTATATTGAAATAGAAAATGGTTATTTTAAATTGTAATATCTCACTATATAACAGTTTTTTCTGTACTTTTATTCAAATAAATGCAACCTTGGTAAGCATAAGAGACATCCTAAAAAAAAAAAGTACTGATCCCAAACTTTTGCATAGCATACAACAAATTCAAAAAGAAAAAATGGAAATTAAATATATATATATTTTTACTTATTAAATAAACAAAGGTCATTCATTTAGGTTTCAAAAGTATTGGAATTAATATTTCATAAAAAAGTTAAAAAGAACAGAAAATATAAATGTTTTGTAACAATATACACTACCGTTCAAAAGTTTAGGGTCAGTAATTTTTTTTTCTTTCTTTTTTTCAAAGAAAGTTAAAATTTTTGTTAGAAAATATTTCTTTTTTTAAATATATGCTGTTCTTTTTAACTTTATATTGATTAAAGAATCCTGAAAACAGTATCACAGGTTCCAAAAAATATTAAGCAGCAACTGTTTCCAAAACTATATAAATCTGCATATTAGAATGATTTCTGAAGGATCATGTGACACTGAAGACCGGAGAAATATCAAAATTAATGGCTCATGAAAATTCAGCTTGCATCACTGGAATAAATTTTATTTTAAAGTATATTAAAATAGAAAAGAGTTATTTTAAATTGTAATAATATATCACAATATTACAGATTTCTCTGTATTTTTGATCAAATAAATGCAGCCTTGGTAATCATAAGAGAGTTATAAAAAAAGTACAAAATTGTATTCATCACAAACAGCATACAACAATTTCAAAAAGAGAACATTTAAATATAAAAAAAATAATTTTGTCTTGCATCTTCATTTAGGTTTTTAAAGTATTGAAATTTATATTTAATAAATGTTAAAAAGAGCAGAAAATAGAAATGTTTTGTAACAATATACACTACCGTTCAAAAGTTTGGGTCAGTTATTCCCCCAGTTATACCCCCCCCCCCCATTTAATAACTTGTGTTATTAGAAAAGATTTCTATTTAAAATATATGCTGTTCTTTTTAACGTTATATTCATTAAATAAAAAAAGTATTAAATCATACTGATCCCAAATACATACATACAGTGTATAATACATACAACAAATTCAAAAAGAGTAAATTAGAGGTTATTAGATGAGGAAGAAGAAAAAAGCATTCTGTTGACATTTATTTTAGAAGTTGGCACCTAAATATTGTAAAATGTCAAACTCTTCAATTACATCTGTCTAAAAAAATAGCTGATAAAGTTAGGATTGGCTAATGTTTCATCAGCAAGGGAAAAAAACAGGCTGTTATTTCCCCACTGAGCGATTGCGATGAAAAATGTCACCGGGGTCGTGGCGGCTACTGTGGTTATTTTCAGCGTAACAGGTCAAGCGCTGAACTGGGCTCTTTATTCACCCGGAGGCGCCTTGTGTTTCTCGATGGGTTCAGTGGTTTGGAGAAGAAAACACCCAGCGAGTGTTTGGCATTTACAAACTGCATTCGGTGCTATTGGTCTGGGCACATACGGAAGGACAGGTGGGGTGGGAGTAGGAGCTGACCTTTCAGATGCATGGAGGGTGTACTTATTGCACATTATATAGTCTGTAGGTTGCTATTTGTCAACTTTTCAAAAGCTTTTGCGACACAAAAGCACAACGTCCTTGTTTCCACTGCTAGAGTGAAGAAATGCCTCCTTATAGAGTCCACAAAACTCACAAATGGCTGCTGGGAACACCGCTAAAGACTGCTGCATGGGCGCCATCTTATCTTGCGGTCTGTCCATTCATCTTAATATTACATTTCATGTGTATTTGGAGTCAGTGTCAATTAGGAATAATTGCTAAGGACATTTGACAGGCTAATCAATGTGTATCACAGAATGTAGAGTCTCTCGTTTCCTGCACGGAGAGATAAACTAATGAATTAACCGGGTTGTGAAAGTGGGTTTTAAAAATGTATGGTACACTGGGGGATTGTTACTGCAGTTATGGATTTTTTTTTAATCTATAAATCACGGCTGTTGAAAACTTTTTTTTTTTTTTTTTTTTATTCAATTGCTCTGATCTGAGTGAGACTTGAGTGTTAAAAATCATGCATATACATACATATGTCTTATTTTATTTTATTTTATTTTATTTTATTTTATTTTTGGACAAAAATAAAAACACAAATTACATACCATAATAAACTTAAGAGGGATCCAAAAGTCAGAATTCAGAATAAAATGCTTTGTATGATTAAAAATGAGTAAAATAATATTTATATTAAATATTTTATAATATAAATATTTTTATATTAAAATATGTGACTGTGGAAAAATACAAAAATACATTATATGGGTCAAAATTACAGTCAATTCAATACATTCAATTTTTTGACCTTCTGACTGGTTCACATATAATACACACACACATTGCTTTATTATTTTTGTAATAGTTTCTTATAATTTATATTTATATGATTATATTTAATATTATTGTTATTTCTTTTACAATATTATATTTTAATATAACGTGTTTTATTGTAATGTTTTGTTGTTGTTGTTGTTTTCTCAGACTTTTGGATCCCACTTTCGTTTTATCATGGTATGTACTTTGTTTTATTTTGTCCTAAATTAAATTAATAAAAAAAAAAATATCAAATTACATACCATGATAATAAGTAGTCAGAATTCAGAATAAAATGCTTACATTTTGTATGATTAAAAATGAGTAAAATAATATTTATATTAAAAATGTTTTTTTTTCTTTTATGCCAAAAATCATTAGGATATTATGTAAAGATCATGTTCCATGAATATATTTTATAAATTTGTTTGATTAGTAATATGCATTGCTAAGAATTTAAAAGCGATTTTCTCTATATATATATATATATATATATATATATGTATGTGTATATATATGTATATAAATATATTTTGCACCCTCAGATTCCAGATTTTCAAATAGTTGTATTTCACCAAATATTGTTATATCTCTCCAAACCATATATTAATGCAAAGCTTATTTATTAATTTATTCATGATATAAATGGCAATTTCTTTCTTTGTTTCTTTCAGATTTTTTTGACCCTTATGATTGGTTTTGTTGGGCCATATATAATATACACACACATTGCTTTATTATTTTTTTTATAGTTTCTTATAATTCAGATTTATATGATTATATTTAATATTATTATTTATTTTACAATATTATATTTTAATATAAAATGTCAGACTTTTGCATCCCACTTTATTTTATCATGATATGTAATTTGTTTTATTTTAGTCCAAAGCTAAATAAATAAAACAAAACAAAACAAAAAAATACACATCTACTTCTTGTGTTAGGAAGGGAGGGATAGAAGACAAAAATTCATGGGCAAGGAGTACAGGATATAAAACCCATGACCGCCGGCCCCACAGATCTGAAGGGTTATTAAACTCCCAGACTGGCATCTGGACGGTGTGTCTGGTGATTCCCTCATCGATATGGCTGATTTAAAAGTGTATTCGAAGCCTGCCCCTGACCGGACACAAAACTGGATGAAGGACACTATGTTCCTTTAGCTTGTACTCTTCGTTCTAGATTAGAAATGGTAATTTTGTAGATAAATCATCTACTCAACCTCATGTCACTCCAAACAATGGAAGCAAGTGGTGACCAGTGGCTTTGAAGCTCAAAAAAGAACAATAAAGTGGCATAAAACTAGTCCAACATGAGTTGTACATTATGTTCCAAAGCTTCTGAAGCTATACAATATTTAAGACTTAAATTTAGGTCATTGTTCATTGAAATTTTTGTCTTTCTCCTAGAAACTTACTATTAAGCTATTCAGAGGTAGAATGTCTTATAGGATTATTGAGAACATTAAGTACAGGATCCACTGTTTCACTAAAATGAGCTTTCGTATTTTCTATATTGTATGCTTAATGAGTTGAAAATGTACCTTTTTATTTAATTATGAGGTATGTTGGACTTTTAGATTATCGTGTTCTCTCTCTGTCTAATTTGGTTGTTTCCCTAACTCTGTAAGACATAATGATTAATTTCAGTCATTGTCTCCTGTCTGCCAGCCCTCCAGGGTCAGAGAAACGGTAAACGTCCATTTAGAGAAGCGAGCACGTCTGTAAATCTCTCCGGCACTCTGTGAAAACAGGACATTTGATAATGTTTGTGCTGAAAGAGCGTGGGAGTGTTTGTTGTTTTCAAGCACTAGCTATTTGGAGACTTAAAGCTGCTTTCCAGCCTCCTGTACTGTAGGTTTTATTGTTATTTATTTCAAAATTGCGTCCTTTTCTCTGCTTTAGGAAACTGGATTGTCAGCAGTCATTTCGTGTGATGGCTTGTTCCTCCCAACTTTATAAGCAATTCCATTTCAGATACTTTTTTCATAACTGCTGTACTTTATTCCCATGATGCACCAAACAGGAAGCCGAAGGCTATCAGCAGTGTATTATTTTTATTTTATTTTTTCTAATTCATTGTCATTTTTGGCACTTCCAACACTTGTTCATTCTTTCTTTCTATCTTTCTCTTTCTTTCTTTCTTTCTTTCTGTCTTTCTCCTTTCTTTCTTTCTTTCTTTCTTTCTTTCTTTCTTTCTTTCTTTCTTTCTTTTCTTTTCTTTCTTCCTTCTGTATATATATATATATATATATATATATATATATACATATATTTTATTTATTTTTTAATTGTATATATTTAATTAATTAATATATATATATATATATATATATATGTGTGTATTATTTATATATATGTATTAAATCTCTATTTTATCTATCTCTTTATTTTACCAAATTTTTTTTTTTTTTTTACATAATTGTAGGTATTTGATTCAGTACCATGGTATATATCAAAGTACAGCGGTATGGCATCATATATAATCTCCATCATGGTACCACCACAGTACTTTTCTGTAAGCCTACTCTCTTTTAATCTCTTGTTCAAAGCACAAACCGCAATCGCTCCGCTGAGACCAAGCTCATAGACCAGTGGTTACAAAACCAATTACCAGCAAACACTGTTCCCATGAGCCACTACAATAAACTCAGGAGAAGAGCACAACATAAACCAGCTGGACAAGAAGAGAGGTTTGAATCCATCCATATAAACGCGAGACAGTCACACTGGAGATCAATAAATCTCCCGATCAAGTGTGGCATAAATGAATTTTGAAAGTTGCTCTGTGCTGTAATTGCTATAAGTCTCACTTTATTTAATAGTAACGTCAGTGCAGCCGTAAACAGAAACAGATCCTCTATATTGGATTTGCATCAACTAACCAGAGTGGACATGCTGTAAACATCATCACCAAATGCAGAATGAACTGCTGACAATGTGTTTTTTGGTTAATATTGTTCTTTATTAGATTTGTGTTTGTAGAATGTGATATTGTGTTGGCAGAGGGCAAGGATCTGAAGTATAGAAAATAGAGAGTATGCTTGAGGAGAGAAAGAGAGATGGAGACAGTGAGACAGAACAGCACGGGTTGAGGCGCAGGGTGAGTTGTATTCAGCTGTCACTCAGTCGGGTTTTATGGGTCTAGTACATACTATCAGTGTCTGGATGACAGTCACACCCTATCAATCTCTTCAAGACACACTCTCTCTTTCTCTCACTGCCTGTATATGTCTGTGTGTGTGTTTGCGGTCAGACTAATGGAACATGTGCAAAGTAACACTACTTTTTTACGCCCAATCAGTTCCTGACGGGTAAAATAAAGACCCGGTGTCCATTTTGTTACATTGAATGCCCTGATTCAGATGAATGTGTAATAATGTTTTGGGTCTACTGAAGTGCTTTGGAACATCCTTTTATGTTACTTTTATGTGTTAACGTCAATTTTAACTGTAACAGGAAGGAAGAGTGGGACATAAGCAGCCCCGCACCCTTTTTTAAAATAGCCAATAGCGTTTTGTTTATATCACAGCTTGGGCTGGAGTCACTGAGCTTGGTAAAGCCGCATTTGACTAAGTCTAATAGATTACCCCTTTGGATTCAACATGAGACTGCTACTAAAACAAAACAGTGATTATAATGATGCTGAGGATGTGTAGTTTATAGGGATGTAACAATATAAAAATCTCATGATACGAAAAAAAAAAGACAGGAAGAATTGAAAAAATGGAAAAAATTTGAAATATTAAAGGTAATTATTCTATCTAAGCTTTTATTTTGAAGGAAAACTCCACTTCAGTGGCTTACAAAAACACGTCTCACTACAAATCTAGTGAAATGCTGTAATCATCTGCCGCGAAAAATAAAGCATAAACGCGTGCAAAACAGCACATGCAATAAACAAGTTCACTGCATTCGTTCTCTGTAAACTGAGATGTTACGATGTGCGGAAAACACTCGATTATGAGCTGATCTCCTGAACGAAGTGCGCTTCACTTGGAAACACACCGCAAAAAGAGTGATGGTGGGATTAAGCCATATTGCGTTTTCGGTTTTAGTTTGTCTGACAAATACTGTGCCAAAGCACAATGGGAAAAAACAACAACTTTAAAGACCTCTTATATTTACATTTACATTACAATGCATTTAGACATAGACGCTTCTATCCAAAGCGACTTACAAAAGAGGACAATGAAAGCAATCAAAAACAACAAAAGAGCAATAACATGCAAGTGCTATGACAAGTCTCATTTAGCCTAACGCAGTACACGTAGCAAGGGATTTTTTTAAGTTATATAATAAATAAAAAGAAAATAGATAGAATAAAAAGAAAAAGAAAGTAGTGTTAGAGGCCTTCTTTTTTTGCTTTTTTTGTTAATTGTATAGAGAGAAGCTAGTGTTATTTTTTATGAAAACAAGTAAATAAATAGGGTATAAGTCTAAAAGGGCTTTTTCTTTTCTTTTTTTAAGTTAGAGGGTCAAATAAAGATGGAAAAGATGTTTTTTAGCCGATTCTTGAAGATGGCTAAGGACTTAGCAGGTCATTCCACCAAGAGGGGGTACATTTAATGTGAAAATTTGTGAAAGTGATGTTGTTCCTCTTTGTGATAGCACAATAATGCCCCGTTCACTTGCAGAACACAAGCTCCTAGAGGGCACATAAGTCTGAATTAATGAATTTAGGTAAAAGGATGTAGAGCAAGTGGTGGTTTTGTAGGCAAACATTAATGCCTTGAATCTTATGCAAGCATGCATATATATATATATATATATATATATATATATATATATATATATATATATATATATATATAGGAAAAAGAAGTTTGAATATATTTTAAAAACTAAAAACGAGATATAGTACGAATAATATTGTTTCACCCCTATTAGTTAAAAATGTGTTATCCATTTCTCCTCCTAGTCTTATCCACATTGCTAAAAACAGCAAATATAGCATCTCACAACGCAATGGGCCCAGATTGTCTAGCAGTTTTACTGAATGGATTGTATATGTTTTGTGGTCTGTGCCGATTCACGCATATAAGTATATTTACACTGTCTGAATCGTTCTCTGTTCCCTATATAGTGCGCTACATACCATTCACCATACAGAAAATACAACTCTTTGAACAAGTAACCAATTTCAGCTGCAGCTTCAGCATCTATTTATAGTGTAGGGGGCGGGGCGCTTTAGATTCTAGAGAGCATTTGATTGGACAGAAAGTTTGATAAGAAGCTGAAGACAGGGTGATGTTAATATTGATCCATATTAGCGGTAGTTAGTAAGTTTTGAAAGCTTACCTGTTGTAAATGTGAATTTTGTCTTTTTTTTTTTGAGCAGACAAGCTTGTAGCTAACATTAAGGCTAACATATTCATACTAAAACTAGTGCTGGGCAACGATTAATCACTATTAATTGCATCAAAAAAAAAATTGTTTATATAATATATGTGTGTGTACTGTGTATTTATTATGTATATAAAGACACACATACAGTATATATTGTATTTCCATGTATATATTTATATCCAAATAATATAAAAAAATTTTTTTTGTTTTTTACATGTATTCATGCATATTCAAGCCAAAAATCTTCAATTTGGATTTTATGGGGACTTTAATTTAATACAATATTCAATATGAATACTATGACTGAGTTAAAAATACTGATTTCTCGATTGTAATCGATTTTCATTTTAATGAACGGATATTGATTCTTATTGGTCTTTCAGTCTATGCTGTTTTCATTTTCTGCGTGACTAAATCTTCACTAAGCATTATTTGTAGCATGCCTAGCATCCAATAAATCACAATAAGCTTTGGGCTTTGTTACTCTTGATATGAAACAAAGCCAAAGCTTTGAAATTCTGTCAATTTATTATAAAATTTACAAAAATACTATTTTGGTCGCTGTAGTCGCCTCATTTTAAAGGAATAGTTCACCAAAAAATGACATTTCTGTCATTAATTATTTACCCTCATGTTGTTCCAAAGCTGTAAGATTTTTGTTCATCTTTAGAACACAAATGAAGGGGTTTTTGATGAAAAACGAGAGCTTTCTGACCCTGCATAGACAGCAACAGTATTATCACATTCAAGGCCAAGAAAGGTAGTAAGGACATCATTAAAATAGTCAATGTGACATCAGTGGATCAACTGTAATTTTATGAAGCTACGAGAATACGTTTAGTGTGCAAAGAAAACAAAAATAACTTTACAACTTGACATGTATGGTCTGTATCCATCTAAATCAATACCGAGATTGCAAGCTTATGAATCAAAATCCAATCAAATTGTGAAGTCTTGTGACAGTAAATGTGGCATTTTGTTTCCTCAGTGAAAGTGCAGAGACCTGTGGAGAGCAGAGCAGTAGTCGTCTGGTTCAAGAAAGTGTTGTTTAGAATTCATCTGCCGTATCTTGGTCTCTTGTCTTTCTTGCTTTGTCTCCCGCTTTTTGGTGTGTTTGGCAGGGAGTGTGACTGTGATTAATGTTGAGGCAGTCGTCCTGTTGAGGACCAGAGGCTGAAATGAAGAAGAGAGGAAGACGTGTGGATGCTGGGAGATGAGTTGAAGGGGAAAGAGGGTGATGAGAGAAGAAGAGTCACAAATCTTTGTCAGGATGGAGGATTCCTGCCAGCTGTGAGGAGGAAAAGGATGGAAAACCTCAGTTTGAGTTTTGGCAGATACACGATAAACACAAACACACATTCAGCCAGCGCAGAGTATAAATAAATATTCAGACTTTGAGAAGTATTAGATCAGACATTTACTCAAAAGTTTCCCCGAAGCAACCAATAAATGGCTAAATGCATGAAGTGCAAACAGACTCTTATGCTGTTAGAAAGGAATTCATTTAATGCAGGAACATAATTGTTCCTGGTCAAGTTCTGTTTTCTAAAATACACCTTTTTACTATTTTATTTTATTTTAGTTTTGATCGTTCCATTATTATATACTTATCATTTATAATTAATATTTTTATTTTACTTAATTTTATTGTTTTGTTTAATGTATCATATTATCATATAATAAAAACTATTTATTATATTTACATCTTATATTTTTATACTTTATTATTATTATTTTCTTAATATGTAAAATGTGGCAGTGGGTGTACAGGAAAAAATAACAGGAAGAGTCAGCAGCTGTGCGTGTGTGTGCCTGTGGATTTAAAAGGAAGGGGATTGGAGCTTCTGCTGTTCTTTAGATAAGAAAATTAAAAATTGATCACAAAGTTCTCTCTCTCACACACACACACACAGTGAGGCTGGTAATCTTGGTTTTGCTACACAATGTGTGGAATGGTAAATAACTGCTGTGTGTGCGTGTGTGTGTGTGTGTGTGTGCGCGCATGTTTAGAAGGTGGATCTTTTCCCAACATGGAGATACAAAAACTGCAGAAAGGCAATTTCAAGTCTCTCAGCCTCTCTGCAGCTGTGTGTATTTGTGTGTGTGTGTGTGTGTGTGAGTGAGTGCACACTGCCAGTAATTGCTAATGTGGAGCAAAGACGGGCAACAGAGCATGAACGAGAGAGTGAGAGAGAAGGACTCAAAGGCCGTGGTTCAGAGCAGGGTGACACTTTGCTTGAGTCACCATTTTAAAAGCATCAGATGGAAGTCTGGATGATGTGTAGAGACAGACTGAGAATGCTGGACGAGATATTGTAGTAATAGGCTGTGTGTATCTGTGTTGAATGTTCATTTAAGGGTGTCTGATTCACAAATTTATAGAGATAAACAGATTGCTTTATATTGATTTCTGTTATATTTCTGTTGTATGTAATTATTATTATTTTTAATTATTTGTGACCCTGGAGCACAAAACCAGTCTTAAGTAGCATGGGTGTATTTGTAGCAATAGCCCAATATACATTGTATGGGTCAAAATTATAGATTTCTCTTTTATGACAAAAATCATTGGGATATTAAGTAAAGGTTATGTTCCATGAAGATACTTTGTAAATTTCCTACCGGAAATATATTAAAACATACTTTTTGATTAGTAAAATGCGTTTCTAAGAACTTAATTTGGACTATAAAGTATATAGTCCAATATAAAGACGATTTTTTCAGTATTTTGATTTTTTTGCACCCTCAGATTGCAGATTTTCAAATAGTTGTATCTCGACTAAATAGTGTCCTATCTTAACAAACCACACGATCAATAGAAAGCTTATTTAACCTTCTGGTGGTGTATAAATCTCATAATTGACCCTTATAATAGTTTTGTGGTCCAGGGTATATATTAAATTGTTCTGATATATGGATAGGTATAGTAAGAGATAAATTAATTCTTTATTTATTTATTTTATAATTAAGATTTATTTTTATATTTTTATGTACTTTATTTATTCTTTCTTATTTTTTATTAGATAGATAGATAGATAGATAGATAGATAGATAGATAGATAGATAGATAGATAGAAATTAATTTTATTTTAATAAATAATATTTATTTTAATATTATTTATTTTATTTTTTACTTTACATATTCTTGCTTATTTTCTTCTAATGTAAAGAATTCTTATATGCTTATCAAGGTTGCATTTACTTGATCAAAATGTAATATCGTGAAATATTATTGCAGTTTTAAAATAATATATTTTAAAATATTATATATATATATATATATATATATATATATATATATATAATAAAAGTATTCCTCTTCAAAAATCATTCTAATATGCTGATTATTTATGGTTATTATCAATGTTGGAAACAGTTGTGCTGCTTAATATATTTTTGGAACCTGTGATTCATGAATAAAAGTTTAAAAATAACAGCATTAATTCAAAATATAATCTTGTCTTTGCACTTTTTTTTTTAAATAAATGTAACACTTCCTTGGTGAATAAAAGTATTAAAGAAAGAAAGAAAGAAAGAGAAAAAAAATAAAAATACACTGACACTAAACGTAGATGGTAGTTTATATTGTTACAAAATATTTCTATTTTAAATAAACACTGTTATTTTTTACTTTTTAATTTGTTAAATAATACTGGGGAAAAAATCACAGGTTCCAACTAAATATTAAGCAGCACAACTGTTTCCAACATTGATAATTCTAATAATAAATCAGCATATTATAAATATTTCTGAAGGATCATGTGACACTGAAGACTGGAGTAATGATGCTGAAAATTCAGCATTGTATCACAGGAATAAATTACATTTTAAAATATATTCACATAAAACCAGTTATTTTAAATTACATCTTACAATATTTTTTTCTGTATTTTTGATCAAATAAATGGAGCCTTGATGAGGATAAGAAATACATTAAAAATCTTACTGACCCCAAAATTCGGAGCGGTAGTGTATAGAGAGAGAGAGAGAGAGAAAGAAAGTATAATTAATATATTTGCAAATTGCGTTACTATGAATATGAGAATCATTCAGTAACATTTTATATATCATTTTATAGAAAAGTTCCAATGCATTTTTATATTTACAATTTTAAATGAATTGAAATGTATTTTTTTTTTTAGATATTTAAATTATGTATACCATTGTTTGTATGTATCGATAATATCTGTATCCTAATTTTAAGATCACAATCTTAATTTAACAAAATACATTTTAGTAATCCACAATATCTCAGCTTAGAGGAGTTTTTCCAGTTTGTGTGTGTGTGAGAGAAAGTAATAGAAAATGGTTTGTCTGTTTTTGATGTGTGTGTTTGTGTCATTTAGCAGGTGCGAGTGTGTATCTGTGTGTGTAGTAGCTTGTGTGACATCCGTATGCTCGCCTCAGTCTATTCACCCGTGAAAACAGGCTGTGTGTGATGTTACAACAGCTGAGCGTAGAGTTGTACGACTTCGATGAAGCAAAGGAGAACAGGAGGAAATGAGGGAGGGCAAGAGAGAGAGAGGAAAATGAAATGGGCAGTGGGTTAATTTGGAGGCTGTGCATGTGCACTCAGGTGTGTCTTCCTTAAAGACGGCGCGGCCAGAAACACACTGTAGCCAATCAGAGCGCTTGAACTGAGAAATGGGCTTCCATTGCAAAGGGCACATTCTCACGAAGCTATTAAACAACTCCAATCACCCTCTCGTCTGACTCTTTCATCATACTGTGTGTGTGTGTGTGTGTGTGTTGCGCTTCATTTCTGAAAGTGGCAGATCAATTCACCAGCTAAGTACACGCAGCGGGGAAGATGGTTGTTTGGAATGATTTTTTTCACTTGGTTTTTCCGTCTCTCTCTCTCTTTTGCAGCTCCGTCCATTGTTCCCATAATGCATCAGGTCAGTTCGACGATGAAAAGCATCACGTTGTCATGGCCACAGCCTGAACAGCCCAATGGAATTATTCTCGATTACGAGCTGCGCTACTATGAGAAGGTAAGACGTGTGTGTTTGCTGCATTGGAGGAAAACTGCTTACTGCTCTTTTGTCTGGATTCTTCCTCAAGGTTTATTGAATGTTCTTCACAGGTCAAGCACTTTCAATGCTGGTTGCAATTGGGTCAAATGGAAGAAAGTGTGATTCAAAAGTACCGCTTCATTGTAGAATTGAGTCATTTCAGTGAACTAGTTGATAGTGGCTTTGATTTTGGCTACTAGGCAGGGTTTTGTCCATTTATCCAATATTTATGAGTTTGGTAGAGGCTTTTATCCAAAAGCATGTTCTGCTTAGCTGCAGGAACCTTGGTGTACTCTTTATATCTGAGACACATGATTGGTTGATAATGTTGTTTAAGCTATTAACTGTAAAATCTGATTGGTTGCTAGTATGTTGTTCCATCGCCAACATGGATTTAACTAAATATTCGGTATTAGACATATATCCTCTTCAATGTGTACAGCAATAAACAAGGTCAGAGCCTTATTTTATTTTATTTGATCACTTTTAAACCTTTAAAGGATCATTTCAAGGCACTTTAAGAAGGTGTATAAACCTTCTTATACAAAATAAAATAAAATAAATTATTTTATTTTATTTTATTTTATATGCCTTCTTAAAGTACCTTGAAAAGCTTCCTTTAAAGGTTTAAAAGTGATTTGATTTGATTCAGTTGATTCAAAGAACACATTTCATGTTGAATTACAAAACACTTTTGTTGCTATTGAGGTGGGATATGGTTAAGGCTAGGGACAGCTCTGATTACTTATTTATTTATTTTTTTATACTAAATTTCTCATTATCAAAGTAAAGTAGATTGTGGATGTTTCATCAGCCAGCACAGTGAAAGGACATCTCACCAAACCCCTTATGATGTCATCAAGAGGAAGTGAGGTACAGTGGGTTGCTAGGTGACAGCATTGGCAGGCGGGTGGTGGGGTTCAGTTGTTTCGCTGTCCGGTTCCTGCAGAGAGATGCTGAAACACAGACCCTCTCACACCAATTACACCTAATGATTCCAGAGCCTCCCCTACCACCACACACACACAGACACTCCACAGCCATCACCCCTTTTAGAGACATCACGGCAGAGCATGATAGACACACAAAATAACGCACATATACACACTCTCGTCAGCAGTTATGCCTATGTTTCCCTGTCTGATGTTCCTTTGAAATATTGGCGTCATATATATATATATATATATATATATATATATATATATATATATATCTCCACCTGGCTGGCTGGCGTCATGCACTCAGCCAAAGTCTGATAAAAACACTTTGACACACTATATTTTCCAGCCCTCCATACATTTACAGACAGATTGGTGTATTCAAAGCTGTCTGTACATTATGAAGGGCTATAGTAATATTCCACACATTCAAATGACAGCCTATTTGCTGTTTTTTTTTTTTTTTTTTTTTATATATATATATATACACGCTGGCTATTTAAGATTTTCGCAGCTTTTCTTTGGTGCATTAGAGAGTGTCAATAAGAAGTCAGGTTTAGAGTGAAGTAATCTGTTATAAATTATTAATATGTTTATTTTTTTTTATTTATATTGTAATGAATTGTTTTACTAATTAGGCAGCCATGCAGTACTTATGTTTTATGTTATGAACATAAAACATAAGTTACCTTCTGTTGTTGTACTCCATGTTGGGGGTAACGCATTACAAGTAACACGAGTTACGTAATCAGATTACTTTTTTCAAGTGACTAGTAAAGTAACCTATTACTTTTTCTTTTACAAGAAAATATCGGAGTTACTTTTTGTTTCGTTTTTGTATTTTACTGCTGACCTTTGCCTCATCGAGATAAAAATATCTCAACTTTTCAGAATGCCGCATTTATATTTGCGCCATTATTTAACTCCCAAAAAAAGCATGTCTTAAAGCAGGCGGTAATTTGCGCTGCTCTTGGTAGATTGCACTGATCACAATGGAAATGATCTGGCTGTGTCTGTTCTTTAAAATCATACGCAGAATTTTCCCCTTCCATCTGCGATTTAATGGAATCTCTAATGCTAGTTTGCCTTGTTTAGTAAATCTGGCCCTTAATGTTTAAGAAAAATATATAAATAAAATGTTCTAAATGCTCTGTTCTTTAATGAATATAAACTTTAGATTTTTTTTAAGATTTTTTTTTTAAGGGAATCTTTTGTAACATTATAAATGTTTTTACTTTTAATCAGTTAAATGCATCCTTGCTGAATAAAAGTATTTATTTATTTATTTATTTTATTTTACTTTTTTTTTTTTTTAAGCTTTTGGACGTTAAATTCTGACATATAATGTTTATTTATTTAATCATTACCCAGAGTTAGTGCTTTGTTGTTTAATAAATAACAAGTTTTTATTTAAAACAGAAAACATTATAATGTTTTTACTTTCACTTTTCATCAATTAAATGCATCCTTGCTGAATAAACCTTTTTTTTTTTTTTTTTCAAAAAGCTTTTAGATGTTAAAGTCTGATTGGACACTTAATGTTTAAAAAAATATAAAAACAAATTATGTATTACTTAATTTTATTCTGTTTTATTTTACACCCAAATTTGGTGCTCTATTCTTTCATAAATAGCAAGTGTTTTATTGGAAATAGAAATCTTTTTTAACATTATACTGTAAATGTTCTTACTTTCACTTTTGATGAATTAAATGCATCCTCAAAATCTGTTAAAGTCTGATTGCAATTATTAATGTTTAAAAAAAATATATTTAATTTTATTTATTTTTTTATTCCCAGATTTGGTGCTTTGTTCTTTAATGAATAGAATTTTGTTTTGTTACATTATAAATGTTTTTACTTTTTACTTATGTTTTTTGTTTTACTTTTGATCAAAAATGCATCTTTTCTGAATAAAAGTATTTAAATTTTTTTTTTAAAGCTTTTAAATGTTAAAGTCTGATTGCATACTTAATGTTTAAAAAAAATATATATATATTTATTTTATTTTTTATTTCAATTTTAAATGCATCCTTGCTGAATAAAAGTTTTTTTTTTTTTTTACTTTTAGATGTTAAAGTCTGATTGGGCACTTAATTAAAAACAAAAAAAAAAAACAAAAAAAAACATATATATATATAACTGTTTGGAAACATAATAGGCTAATAAAAGTGCATTCATATTATTGTGATATTCACAATGTTGCTTAATTTGATATCACCAGCAAAATCTTTGCAAATGGAGTATATGATGAATACACAAAATTTTGCACAGCCTTAACCTCAATTATTAACCAAATCAAAGAAAGCACGCTCATTTTTAACGAACCCTCATTTGGATGTTTTTTTCTAGTTTAAATTAAGCATTGTTAATTGAAAGCATATTTTGTACGTTGTTCCATCCAGCACTGATTAGTCGAAACTGAAATTTGTGAACACATGCACTGACTTCCTGTTTCATGTAATGACTGAAGTCTGCGAACACTGAACTGCGTATTTCTCTGGAGGACAAATCTTTGACTATTGTCTTTGCCGCAATGATGTTTGGCGAGATAAATGAGCTGCGTTATGAAAATTGGTTTAATCAAAAGCTCGGGGATAATAATATCTATATCCGGGATAATTCTCTCCTCTCGACAATAGTTTACTCAAATGCAAATAGCACAAGTGCAGCACTTATTTCCTTATAAATATGCATGTCGTGTAATCATATGCTGATTTATAAAACAGCCGAGAAGGAGAAAGGTACTTCAGAATCAGACACCGTACAGAAAATATCATTAATTTCTTTTGGGCTTGAAAACATGAGCGACGTGGGAAGCGCGTAACAGTGCTTGTTTGCGCTGCTTCAACCTCATCTGCTTTTTGACAGCTTATAATTACAATTTCGTTTGTGTTTTACAAATGCATCTGAAATGTTGGTTTTATAACAGCTTTTTAAAAGGTTGTTTACGTAGTTTTGATTAGGAGAGGTGGAAAGAAGCAGACTGATGATGGAAAAGTGTTCAGACGTGTCGCAAAGTTTGCAATGTTAATGAGTTTGTATTGGATTGCTTGATGACAGGCCACACCCACACTGCAGCTCAATTAACCAATCAGAGACCGGTTATACTTGGAAAACTATATATATTTGAAATTAAGACATCTATGCATATATAGTTACCAACATTTCAAATACACTACCAGTCAAAAGTTTTTGCTTGTTTTGCTTGTTGCAAAAGATTTTTAATGTTTCTTACCAAGCCTGCATTTATTTGAACCAAAATACAGCAAAAGCAGTAATATTGTGCTTTCTATTTGAATATATTTTAAAATGTAATTTACTCTTGTGATCAAAGCTAAATTTTTAGCATAATTTCTCCAGTCGTCAGTGTCACATGATCATTCAGAAATCATTCTAATATGATTTGCTGTTCAAGAAACATTATGAATATTTAAAACAGGATTTTTTTTTTTGATTCTTTGATGAATAGAAAGATCCAAAGATCAGCATTTATTTGAAATACAAAGCTTTTGTAACATTATACACTACAAAGCTCTTTCAGATTCAGATTCTGATTCAGCTGATTCAGTCAGTATTTATTATTTATATTATAAATAATAATAATATAATATTATTTATTTATTTATTTTTTAATTGTAGAAATTAATGCTTTTATTTAGCAAGGATGATTTAAATTGATAAAAGTGCTAAAACATTTGTAATGTTACAAAAGATCTCTGTTTCAGTTTTTCTGAACTTTATTCATAAAAAAATTCTACTTACCTGTTTTTGACAATAATAATAATAATAATAATAATAATTTCAGAGCAGAAAATTAGAATTTTATTATTATTATTATGGAAAATGTATATTTTAAAGAAAGATAATACTTTCCATTTTTGATATTTAAAAATATTATTTGATTTGCAATCAAATAATAATAATAATAATAATAATAGAGTATACTTTCCATTTTTGAAATGTTAAAAAATATGTTTAGCAATTATATTGCAATCAAATAATAATAATAATAATAATAATAATAATAATAATAATAATACATAAAATAAATAATTACTAAATAAATACTTAATATGTAATATAATACTTAAATATAATTACTATTATTATAATAAATATAACTACTAATAACAACTTTATTATTTTTATTTTAGATAAATAAATATAATAATAAAAGTAACTTATAAAGTTTTAAAGGAAAGAGAATACCTTCCAATATTGATATTTTAAAATATTGTTTAGCAATTATAATACAATCAAATAATAATACTTAAATACAATAAAATTATTATTATTATTATTATTATTATTATTATTATATTTTGAAGGAAAAATAATGCTTTCCATATATTTTGTTGCCTTATCAATTATATTGGAATCAAATTATTATTATTATTATTATTATTATTATTATTATTATTATTATTAGAATATTAGACTGATTTCTGAAGGATCATGTGACTGGAATAATGCTGCTAAAAATTCAGCTTTAAAATCACAGGAATAAATTACATTTTAAAATGTATTCAAATAGAAAACAGTTGTTTTAAATGGCAAAAATATTTCATAATTGTACTGTTTTTGCTGTACTTTGGATCAAATAAATGCAGGCTTGGTGACAGCAGAAGAGACTTTAAAACATTAATGTTTAAAACATTAAACATTAAAAGTCTTACTGTCCAAAAGCTGTGTTTTTGTAAGTATGACTGGTCTCTGATTGGTTCACTAAGATGCAGAATGGGCGTGGCCTATTCTCAAGCAATATGCCAGTTTGAGCAATCACATTTGCAAGTTCAGTTTGGTGAAGTTACAGAAATGACACGCTTCAGCTGTAAAACTAAGGGCCAGGAATGCGGTCATCTGTCAGATTATAAATAATGAAAAAGAGCACCTGGTGAAGGAGTCTTACGTGTGAATACATTAAACCAGCTCCAGTCGATCTCCTCGCACTGAATCCGTCAAGATGAGATCAGCGCGATTCCGCCGGAGGGTCTTTTTACGGTTCAGTTGACAGCAGGACTGGCAGATGCTTATTCTCTAAGCCACCGTGACAACCTGAGTCCATTTTTCAGTCATGAGATCAAATTCGGTGGCTAAATCAGCAGAAATATAAAAATACGGCAGCGCATGGAGAAGAGAACTGTGGGTAAGATTTAACGTTTTAGCCCTGATTGACGCCGTCCTGCCATGCGATCGAGTTTCACAGATGTATTATTTTAATTTTTTTTTTTTACCGCATCAGAAAGGCGCTCTGACTCACGGTTTAGCAGCCGCGATACCAAATGTAATGTGCATGACTTAGTTTAGACTTCGCAAATGAGATCTGTGTAACATTATACATGCACAGGGACTCTGAATTAACGAAACGGGGGAGTTTTATCTTTAAATTTTCTTTGGTAATGTAGATTCTGCAAACACATGTTCTCTGAGCTTGTAAATGTTGAGTAAAGCAGACATTTGATTGCTTTTCTTGTCTAAATGTTCAGCAAGCGTAAGGGTTGCTAAACAGGTCTGTTCATTAACTTTTCGTAACTCGGCTGGTTATCAGTTTTCGGAAACGTGGTTCTCAACTGATGGATCACAAGTCAGAATTTATTAATTTTTTTGCAGATTGTTGTTGATGGGGTCATGGACAGAAGAAAAAAAATATTATTAAATGTAAATATAATTTATGTTATAGAATTAAATGCTTCCCATGTTATTAATATTTAGTGTTGTAAAGGAAAGAATATTTTTCATTTTTGACATTTAAAAATATGTATCAATTATATTGCAATTAAATAATAATATTACAATAATAATAATAATAATAATAATAATGTTATTATATCTATGTAACTAACAATAACGTATTATTATTATTATTATTTTATAGGAAAATTATATTTTGTCGTAATATAGACTCATCAGTTATATTAGAATCAAATTATTATTATTATTAAATCTCAGTATTTTAAAGGCAAGATAATACTTTCTATTGTGATATTTACAAATATGTTTATTTATAACTATCATTATTATAAATATAACTAAAATAATTATTATTTTTAAATTTTGCTGTTTAAAAATATATGTATCAATTATATTGCATTCAAATAATAATAATAATAATAACAACTATTGTTGTTGTTTAAAATATAGATTTATTATTATTGTTATTATTATTATATAAATATCAGTGTTTTAAAGCAAAGAGAATATTTTCCATTTTTGATATTTAAAATGTTTAATAATAATAATATTGCAATCAAATAATAATAGTACCTATTATTTTAATAAGTATAACTATAATAATAACTATTATTATTGTCGTTATTATTGTCGTTATTATTATTATTATTGTTGTTGTTGTTGTTGTTGTTGTTTCAAGTTTTGGTGTTTAAAAGTGTTTATCAATTATATTGCAATTAAATAATAACTATTGTTATGTATTATATTACTATTACTATTATTATAAATATAAATATAATTATAATTAGAACTATAATTGTATTGTTTTTTTTTCATTGTTGTTTGTTTTGTTTTTTAAGGAAATATAATGTTTTCTTTATTGTGTTTAAAAAATAGATTGATCAGTTATATTGGAATCAAATAATAATTATTATTATTTTTAACAACAACAACAAATAACAACAACAACAACAACAACAATAATAGAAGACATCAACAAAATGATGTACCGACAAGATTACGTTTAACATTATTTATGATATAGTTTTGCCTTGCCACTTGATACACCAAAATGAATCTAAATCCGAAGCAAAACCTTCTGAGAAGCACCAGTTTAAACAAAACTCTCCACTATAACCACGTTTGGCTGTACTTGCTCAGTGCAGTCCCTGGAGGGGCTTCTGTATCTCACCTTTGCCGAGACACTCCACAGAGCTTCCCCTTTTCCTTCAAAAGAGCTGCAGGCTGCCACAACATGGCTGTCAATTACCTGCAAAAGCTGTCACTTCCAGTAACGCAGAAGGCTGCGCTGCATCTCCCATACTGGCTGAGATAACTGCCTGGACCCTTATAGATGTAGTGGTAGTTTTCTGGGACAAGGGTTCACGAGTCTCTAACCTCAATCATCAAGGCTAATGGACAACCGCCGAAGTTCTGGCCCCGTGCCGCCACACTTCCTAAATGCTGTAGTGTGCTCCGGTAAAATGAAGTCTGTGAGGTCTAAAATCAACGACGCTAAACTCCGAGACCCTGTCCGGCATTTACAAACAGATACGGGATGGTAAGTTGCATCTCATAAAAATCCCCGGGTGCATCCAAGGAGTTCCATTAGTTGAATGTGACCAGGCTATTAAAATCATGGCTTGCATAAAACACTCTCTAAAAGCCTCTAGGAAAAGACGTTTCCACTATTGCCATCATATTCTGTGGCTTATTTACTGCAGTGAAATGCTGCTCTCTAACCCGGAACCCTTCTAATGCTTTGAGATCAGGCACCTGCATGCTCTTATCATGTCTGTTGTGCTGAAATCATGCGTTTTAAACCATATTAGTTTAAATTTCTGATACGGGGCTTTCTGAGCGCACACACACAGAAAGCGGCTCTCACACGGCATGTTAGTACTAAACTAAGTTCTCTTTCATGTCTTATTGTGCTTAAACTGTCAGATACACACAAGTTTATGTTAAAAACTCACAGTTACAAAAACAGTGAGTTATGTCTCTGAAGGTAAACAGCTGGGAGAGAAATCACATGTTTATATTAGATCTGTAAAAATAACTGGGTTGTTTTTTTTTTTCACATTTTTTTAGTTGGTAGATGCACTGGGGCCCCGATTATATCACTTAAACATGGAAAAAGACAGATTTTCATGTTATGAAAAGACATTTTTACAAATAATTGCTTAGTATACATTTTTATTCATATATTCTTATTATGGGTGTTAATTTAGTGTGTGATTAAAAAAAAACACACACATTTACAAATGCACCATGATATATTGACATTTAAAGTCACTTTTGTGGAATCTATTTAAAGATTTGCTTATCTGTTACACTGTTTTAATGACTTTGACATTCATAATTTTTCTCACCTAATATTGTAATATGGGATTAATTGTGATTGATTTGATTAATTACTTAATTAGGGTAGCATCTAAGTGTTTTGCAAAAAAAAAAAAAAATTAAATGATTGGCAGCCCTAAATTTCACTTACTACAAATTGGTGCAATTCAGTGTGACAGTTTTCATAAGAAAGGTTTTATGAATGAGTTGCACAGAAAATCATTTTCATGAAGTTTCAAAAATCCCCAAAATGTGATGATAAAGTTCACTTCCGCAATGAAATATTCCTGGTAATTTACCCACACCCATGTTATCCAAGATGTTCAGTCGCAAAGAAATTAAGGTTTTTGAGGAAAACATTCCAGGATTTTTCTCCATATAGTGGACTTCAATGGTGGCCAATGGGTTGAAGGTCCAAATTGCAGTTTCAGTGCAGCTTCAAAGGACTCTACATGATCCCAGCCAAGGAATAAGGGTCTTATCTAGTGAAACGATTGTTTATTTTCTAAAAAAAAAACTTTTATATACATTTTAACTACAAATATTCATTTTGCACTAGCTCTGCAATTCGCAATTTTCTCCTTCAACTTCAAAATCGTCCAACATTGTTGTGTTACCCTTTTTTGTAAAAGACTTTTTTTGACTTTCTTTGCATGTTCGCTTGGTGAAAACTGGGTTGGTACTTCTGCCTACATGAGTTTGAGCTAGTACAAGACGAGCATTTGTGGTTAAAAAGTATAGAAATTTGTATTTTTCTTAGAGAATGACAGATCGTTTGCGTTTTGACCCTTACACCTCGTCTGGGATCGTGTAGAGCCCTTTGAAGCTGCATTGAAACTGCAATTTGGACCTTCACCCGTTGGCACCCATTGAAGTCCATTGAATTCCTTGAATGTTTTCCTCAAAAACCTTCATTTCTTTTAAGACATGAACACCTTGGATGACACAGGGGTGAGTAAATTGTCAGGAAATGTTCATTCTGGAAGTGAACTAATCTTTAACAATAAAAAAAAATATTAGTAATAATAAAAATGTTGGGAAAATTAATGAAGAACGAAAGAAACTCCTCGTTTTCATTTCTCAAATGTGACAGGTAGACTTTAATTTAAGCCTACCATTACAACCCCTCCTCCACCTATTTTTCTCTCTCTTTCTCTGATCTCTGTCTCTCAGAGTTTCATGACACAGAAGATAACTTGCTTTTAAAAGGTCAGGGCCTCCATTAACTGCAATAAGAAGCTGCGTGTGTGTGTGTGTGTGTGTGTGTGTGTGTGCGCGCGTGTTTGGTCACAGACATGCATTTGTGTGTGTGTGCGTTTTAACCTAGAGGATTGTGAGTCATCTCATATTGGCATCTTTAAAAATACATTATGCTTCATTCAGACTGTCTCTCAGTTAACATGCCAACATTAGTCTTCATAAACAATACTACAATATTACATTTCTCTAATAGAACGCTCCATAATAACAAGCCCACGCACGGCAAAATCATAATCCATAAAAGCCCACGTACACTGTTTGATCTCTGCCTACAGCGCTCTGCGTTTCAACTGTGTTTGCTGCCACTTTTCCATTTCCTCTCTCTCTCTCTCTCTCTCTCTCTCTCTCTCTCTCTCTCTCTCTCTCTCTCTCTCTCTCGCTCTCTCTTTCTTTCTCTCTCTGTCTTATCTGCAGACACTGTCTACATGAGAGCGAGCAACACATACAGCTACATCCCTCCCAATTCTACCACACACTTTGTAAACAGATTTGTTGATTTATAAAAGAAGTGAGCTAGTCGCGACAAAACTAGACTGCTCTCGTTATACTTTAAAAATGATTTGATACAACAACGCTAGAATGCTTTCATTAAAATCAACAAGCAATTCATTACAGTGATCTAGTTTCGTCTCAACAGAATTACTTCCTTTTGAATACTAGTGTAAAGAATGAATTTGCTGAATATACCAAGTAATTTAATGACTAAAACATTTTTTTATGTGTTTGCTTTTATCTCATAGTTATAATTGGAGTGGTCTAGTTTTGCCACATTAAATAACTTTATTTGATATTTTGAAAATAAATTTCATATTGAATTATTATTATTATTATTATTTATAATTTTATTTATATATATATATATATATATATATATATATATATATATATATATATATAAATTGATATAATTGCATTTATTGGATGTATACTTATAATTTATATAGTTTACTCATGTTTATGGAAAATTATTTTAAACTATTATTTAGGTATTTTGAACTGAATTATTAATATAAAAACGTAAGTATTACAATTTATTTTAATCCATTTTATTATTGTGGAATAAATTGTTAAATATAACGTGACCCTGGACCACAAAACCAGTCATAAGTCACTGGGGTATATTTGTAGCAACAGTCAAAAGTACATTGTATGGGTCAAAATTATTGATTTTTCTTTTATGCCAAAAATCATTAGGATATTAAATAAAGATCATGATCCATGAAGATATTTTGTAAATTTCCTACTGTAAATATATCAAAACTTAAATTTTGATAGGTAATATGCATTGCTAAGAACTTCATTTGTACAACTTTAAAGGTGATTTTCTCAATATTTCAATTTTTTGCATCCTTAGATTCCAGATTTTTAAATAGTTGTGTCTCGGCCAAATATTGTCCTATCCCAACATACCATACAGAAATGGAAAGCATATTCTTCATATTTTCTTTCTTTTTTTTTTTTTTTTTTGAAAAATTGACCCTTATGACTGGTTTTGTGTATTTTTGTTTGTTTGTTTGAATTTGTTTTGTTCCCTCTGTAGTTTTTTTAGGTCTGTTTGTCTTTTGCTCATGTTTAGCTCACTGTCGACTCTGAAATCATCTCATGCATCTCACTTTGCAAGCCGAAGAAAGACTGCTGGCTCGCGGCTCCCCAGTTTCTCTCTCTCTTTCCTGTATAACAACACTGCTGCAGATTAATAGCACGCACTAGCTCACTTTAGATGAGCAAAGATGGTTTATATAACAGGCGGTATGATAATGTAATTTAGCATATTAGAACGCACTTGAATTCTTCTACTCGATTAAATCGAGCGTTTGTGTCCCCCTTGCACAGGTGTGAGAAATTTTGAGAATTTTCCTCCCCATTCACTTCTTCCTTTCGTGTGACTGCAGCTAAATATTTCTCTGAAGCTGTCAGCATTATGCGGCGTGCGTAGCAGGACATGAAAGCCGGCCGTCAGTACGAAAGCGATGCTGTTATTAAAAAGATATGAAACCATACACAAGGCCAATACAAGGTTTTGTTTCACTTGAATGAATTCAATCTCGGCGATCTCTCCATGCTGCACTGAATACAGAGTTGAACCCATAGCTCAACACAAACAGTGCCATCCTGAAGACTTCAAAGAGTCCCAAAAACTGTGATCTAGGTAACCAATGAGGTCTGTAATACCTATCTGTTAGCATTCCCATTCTTCTTAATGCCATTTGCTCAGCTTGCACTGGATTCCTCAGAAATATGCTTAGTAACAAGAAGCTAAATGGATTTAAAATAATATACAATCTTTGTTTCATTTTTACATTTATATAAATATTTTCATATATTTTCGTATTTTTAGAAGGTACTGGTTTGAGTTGTGAATGTGAACATTATATGTGCTGCAATGAAAAGACAGTGTACTGAAATAATAGCAAGAAATGATAAAATAAATATACAGTGCAACCAGAACAGAAGACTTTTATAAAGGGTTGTTTATATATATATATATACATATATATATGTATGTATAGAAAAAAATATGTATGTATGTGTGTATATATATATATTTAATCATAAACGAACATGAACAAATGACTAGTTCTTGGGAATGAATGAGAAACATGCAACACAACCAGTGTAGTCCAATTCATAAATGACTATGAATTTTTTTTTTATGAATCAAAAGTGTACATTTCAACCAGTGTGATCTGTGATCTGATTCACAAACAAATGACTCTTATGTAACAGTTCTGTTTAATGAATCAAAAAGTACAGTTTTACCAGTGTTGTCCAGTTCACAAACAAATGACTCTTATGAACTAGTTCTATTAATGAATCACAAATGTACAGTGCAACCAGTTTACTCCAATTCACAAACAAATTATTTTTTTATGAGCTCGTTAATTAATGAATTAAAATGGTACAATGCAGCTAGTGTAGTCTACTTCACAAACAAATGACTCTTATGAACCAATTCTATTAAATGAATCAAAATCGAAAAGTGCACCCAGTGTAGTCTGATTCAAAAACAAATGACTCTTATGAACAGGTTCTATTCAATGATTTAAATATGTTATATGTACAGTGCAACAAGTGTATTCTGATTCACCAAAAATGGCTCTTTTGAACTAATTCAATTTGATAAATCACAAACGTACAATGCAACCTGTGTTGTCTGATTCACAAACAAATGATTCTTATGTGCCAGTTCTGTTTAATGAATCAAAAATGTACAGTGTAACCAGTGTAGTCAGGTTCACAAACAAATGACTCATGAACCAGTTGTTTTTAGTAAATCAAAAACTCACATGATTTTTTTCAACAATTTAACCCGAGTGGGACGCCTAAGTTTACTTCAGCATTTTACAAATAAATCCTAATTTAATTATGACAAACTATATATCGTTGGAAAGGTCTAAGATTTTTTTTTTTTTTTTTTTTGCGCTACAAATTATGTAGGAAAATTAATAGATTAATTTATGACAAGAGTGCACCTCAAAAAACTACTTCATAACAAGAGATCTGACCTTTGTCTCAAAAACTGTCTTCGCTTTTAAAATCAACAATACATTACCATGGATAATGTACATTAAAATATTATTACAAAATGTTTTTGTTAATGAATTATAAAAAAATAATGTTGAATACTGCATTTTCACATCTATGTTAAAAAATGGGAGTGACAGTTAAAGGGTTAAACTAATAGTTTAATTGTTTATACGACATGACCAGTGTTTGGTTTTATGTTTTAACAGTTTTAATATTTAAATAAATAATCATAAACATACCCTTGTGTAATTGACAGCAATATAAAAAGATTTTTCAAAGCTGTAAAAAGATTACTGAATTTACTTTATATTTTACAAGAAAGTACTGTTTCAGTCTACTTTAAAATTTATGTTTAATTCAATCAATTCAATCAATATCTTGATATATATATACCCAGTGGTGCTCATACATCAAAAAACATAATCGAATCTGTGAATCAACCTCAGCAGTAACACAATTATACTCTCTATTTGTAATCTTCCCTAGTACAGTCTTTGTGTTTCATAGGTCTTACCAGGTGGTGTTGCCATCCTGCAAGCAGAGGTGGCATGTGCCACCCAGTTGGGGGAAGTGGCGTTTTGCCACGGCCAGCCGTTCCATGTTCACTGAAGGATGTTTGAGATGGCATGTGTGTAAGCGGCCCACGGTCCATTAACAGAAGGACTGATTTGACACCAGCCCCGCTCCCCTGTTTGTGTGATCATGTGTATATGAGTGTGTGTGTGTGTGTGTGTGTAGGACAGGCGACTCCCTTCAGCAGGACAGATTGCTTTGCTGGTCTATGGCGGTGACACCTGCCTCCTGCCAAAACAGACCCACTGCTCACTGAGGACCCGCTGAGAACCGTGTCTGTCTGCCCTGGCACCCGCTCCTATTGGCTGCCTGCCACAAGCTCCGCCTACTTTCCACACCATCTTGAGGTGGTAGAGGTGGGGAGGGACTTCCCATAATCCCCATTTGACTGACAGCGGGAGAGGGCCGCTCCTAGAGGGGGATTCACTGCCGGGGGAAAAGTAGCCAGATCTAGATGTAAAGTAAAGTGGCACTGGCTATGCTCAAAATAGCATACTACCGTATTTTGCATACTAATTTTTGAAGTAAGCAATGTAAGTTTTCTTTACATAAAGATTTTTTCTCTTGCATGAATGAACTAGAAGTAATAGCAACTGAGATTTTGTATATATTATATATGTATATGTGTGTGTATATATATATATATATATATATATATATATATTCTAATTGTTTTTAATACTAAAGTATTAAAATATTTAAAATAATTTTTAGTTGATCCAATTATTTATAAAATAATGAAATAATTAAAAATATATTCAATGTAATAAATAATTAACATTAAATTTAATCTATAATTAAAAAGCATTTTAATATTGTAATAATAAAATATTGTTAAAATATTTATCATTATTTTTTTAAACAAACTAATTAAAGTTCATCAGTATTTGATCAGAATTGAAATAGTTAAGATTTTCTACACAAAATTAGATGCAAAATAAACAGAATAATCATTAATACTTAAATATAATGAAATTGTTAAACTATATTTATATACAATACAATACAATTATTAAAAACAATTTAATCATTATTTGATGGGAATTCCAGCAATTAAGATGTTATACACAGAATACTTATATTTAATTAAACAGTAAAAAAATATATTCCAATATAATCAATAATCATTAATGGTAATTAAATCTATAATTAAACATTAATTTTAATTTAATAATAAAATGTTACAATCTTTAATTATTAATACTATTCATTATATTTCATCACTACTACTACTACTCCTAATAATAATAATAATTAAAAATATATTTAATGTAATTTTATTTATTTATTTAAATCCATTTGCTTGATGCAAACATGCTATGTGGTCCATTTATATTGTCTAACAATATGAAATACAATTTATTTGTTTTTATGTTGTTATTTGCATATTGTTTCACATACAGATTTTTTGAAGAACTGTTGTCATTTTATTTTTAAAAGTGTAAGTCCTGTATGTGATAAATGGTATACTACTGTTCTGAACACATTCACACTAAACATTTTTCAGTTTCTTTGAAATGAAATTGTTTGGCTACAATCAAAGGCGGCCTTGAGAAGACATGAGAGTCTTTAAGAAATCACAAACAGAATCTGATATTCTTTGTTCTGCTCATTACAAAGAGCTGTTGTTTATATATTTATTTTCAAATCGTTTTAATTCGTGTCACTCAGCACTGCGTTTATTTAATCTCCAGAACGGCAACAGCGTTTCTGACAGGTTTTAAGGCAGATTGTAATCTGTGCGCTACGCAAGGACAGTCGCAGAGAATGTAAAGTTCAACATTTCATTACTCTGGGTTAATAAACCCCCAGAGGTAATGGGCTATGGAAATTAAGCTGAAAACACATTTTTTGAGTAACTGCTTATGCTTTTAAAGGTCTAGTTCACCCAGTCTCAGAATTCAGCAGATATTAATATGAATTTCAGTCTGTTTCTTGCACAAATTTATCATATGACTTCAGAATGCGGAATAGCTATATAACATATGGTATTAAAATGCTTATATGTGACCCTGGACCACAAAACCAGTCTTAAAGGCTACATAACATGCACACATAACACGTTTCACCTAATCTCTTGTTAATCCTGAGTACCTATAGAGTAGTAATGTATGCTTAATATCTACAAAAAGTCTTTAGTTTTATTATATTTATGAAAGAAAAATACAGCTTTCCGATTTTCTCCGGAAAAAGCCGAACTTCTGGAGGCACGCCGTGGGCGGAGCTAAGTTCGACCATCACTTGCGTTAGGATTGCAAATAAAACAGACATTTGATGTTGTTTCACTTACCATCTGCAGTCCTGAATCATTACCAGGATCTTTTAGTATCAAACAATGTGCAAATCCAGCGTCGAACTGGTCCTCGTATATGAAACACACACTTGCTAAACTCCATTTCTGCCCCGGAAAAAGGAACTGCATCCACTGTTCACGTAACGCTGGGTTCTTCAGGAAGCTGAACAAAGTTATCTTTGCCTTACAACCATAACCACACTTCTTTAGAGACATTCTTCCCGAAAGAATCCCTTGCAGAGTGCTGCCGAATGAAGCACGTTGATGGCGTGCTCTTTCTCACGGTCTGGCCGGCAAGCTTTTCCGGGAGAAATGCTCATATAAGGAGTTAGTCATTCGTCATTACGTCATTAACACCACGAACGAAAAAAATCAGCTGAAACTTGTACCAACCCAGAAGTAAGATTTTCGGCAAAGAAATTCTCTGTCATTTGTCCAAATTATTTTTTTTTTAACTTTGGCCATGTTTAGCATGAGAATCCAATTCTTTAACACTGTAAACAACACCATTGTACCCCCCCTTTAAGTAGCTTGTAGCTACTGTAGTTTATTTGTAACAATAGCCAAAAATACATTATATGGGTCAAAGTTATTGATTTATCTTTTATGCCAAAAATTAGGATATTAAGTAAAGATCATGTTCCATGAAGATATTTTGTAAATTTCCTACCATGAATATATCAAAACTTAATTGTTGATTAGTAATATGCATTGCTAAGAACTTCATTTGGACAAATTTAAAGTTGATTTCCTCAGTATTTAGATTATTTGCACCCTCAGATTCCAGATTTTCAAATTGTATCTCAGCCAAATATTGTCCTATCCTAACAAACATGTATCTATACATCAATGGAAAGCTTGTTTATTCAGCTTTCAGATGATGTATAAATTCTTATTTCCAAAAATGTACCCACTGGACACAAACAGCATACGCTGTTCTCTGTCAGCCGCAGCACGCGGATCCGAATGAAAACAGCGTATCCATGTGGCGCAGCTGAGAGTGTCCAGTGGATACTCTCTAAAATGGCCCTGTGGTGACACGGAGGAGACGAATTATTGAATAAAGTCATTATTTTTGTTTTCTTTGCATACAAAAAGTATTCTCATAGCTTCGTAAAATTATGATTGAACCACTGATGGCAGATGGACTATTTTGACGATATCTTTCATACTTTTCTGGGCCTTGACAGCCACAAAGCTCCCGGTTTTCATCCAAAATATCTTAAATTGTGTTTTGAAGACGAACAAAGCTTTTACGGGTTTGGAACATCATAGGGGTAAGTGATTAATGACTAAATGTTCATTTTTGGGTGGAGTAACCCTTTAACCCCTTAACTGTCACCTGTCCCACCCATTTTACAAATAAATCCTAATCTAATCATAACGAACTATACATCGCTGGAAAGGTCTAATACTCCTAAATAGATATTGTTCCATTTTTTGTTTTACAAATGATGTAGGAAAAGTAAAAGTCCAAACAGCTGATAAAAACATCACAGTAATCCACAGTCCAGTCCATCAATTAATGTCTTATAAAGTGAATAGCTGCATTTTGTAGGTATCAAATCCATCATTAATGCGTTTTTAAACTTAAAACTATTGCTTCGGGCTGAAATACAAGTTCATAATAGTATCAGAATACTATTCATAATAGTTCAAAGCTTTGTCCAGTAAAAACACAATCTTGTCTGAATCAGGAGAGAAATATGCACAGATTAAGCACTGTGTTTAAGTGAAAGTAGCCCACATACACTTCCCCTCCAAAAGTTTGGAAACACCCCTGTGAAAAAAAGACAGGCAAAGTGTGGTTTTGGACAATATTTTAATAAATCCTTACAATTTGTTGGTACAAATACATTAACTTAACTTGATATTACCATTAAAGACCATCATGTCTGTCATGGAATGGCCTCCCCAATACCCTACCTCAACCCAATTGAGCTACTATGGGAGGAACTGGACCTTGATGTCCGTAAGAAGTGTCCAACCAGTGTGAATCATCTTTGGGCAATCCATCAGGAGGCTTAGGGTAATACATCAAGTCAATGTTTGAATAAACTGACAGCTTGGATGCCCAGATTATGCAGAGCTGTAATAACTGCTAATGGTGGATATTTTGATGAATCAAATTTTATTTTTCTTCTATGTATAAACTGTTTATGTAATAAAATATGTTTTTGTAGTTTGTGTTGTTCCTTATTAAATTAAAAAGGACTCACCCAAAATCCCACTTTTCTAGGGCGTTTCCAAACTTTTGGAGGGCAGTGTACATTCAAAAACACATATATTGGTGGATTTTAATGTGAGAGGACAGAAATGTTGAATTTGTTTATTACAAACATGCAACTTCACAAGATGTTACTTGATGGACTGTGGTGTGGATTACTTATTGCGTTATTGCGATGTTTTTATCAGCTGTTTGGACTTTCATTCTGATGGCACCCATTCACTGGAAAGGATCCATTAGTGAGTAAGTGTAATGATGTAACGCTAAATTTCTCCAAATCTGTTCCAATGAAGAAACAACCTCATCTACATCTTTAATGGCCCTGAGATTGAGAACCATTCCTTAAATATATGAAAAAAAGAAGTGCAAATATTGTTTGTCCGATGCCCTAAATTACACTCAGTGCTTTTATTTATTAATGACCCAGTGCTGAGGTCATGATCATGTGTTTGTGAGCGTCCTTCATTATTTATATCTCAATGCTCTAGTGCCCTTCATGCTTGTTTTATGGCTGAGGTGATGTCATGTGCACAATCTTTTCATTTCTGCTCATTCGCCACCATGAGGATGACACACATTTAGACATACCATCTTATTTTGTAAATTGCAGACAACATGCCAAACCCTCCTGCCCCTTCACATGTCACTCATGCACGTTCTGAACCTGAATTATTAATATCACTGTTATTTTTTTTTTTCACTGATTATTATTATTATGTTGCAGTTGTTAAGAAACAGATTTCGCCTTCGGCCATCACAGTAGGGGTTTTCATATGTAGCGTGGGCTTTCAGCGTCGCGCTGCTGTGAATTTTGATGAGACCTTGAAAAGTAAATTGAATGTTGTAGCAAGTCTCTCTCTTCTCTTTCTGAGGCTTTACTATATCTGTTGCCTTTTTTCTCACTCCCGAAATATCTTTCTGTTTTTTTTCTACTTTTGCTCACAACACAAAAGCAAAAGACAAAGACAAAACAGAGACACAAACAAATGTGACATACATCATGTATAGACTATAACACTATTCATGCAGGTAATGTGGAAACAAAACTATGCAAAGAGAAATCTCAGCTCTTCAGACATTACAGCATCAGTATAAGAAAATAAATCTTATTTGTTGCATTTTATAACAGAATCCTTTTGAAATATACCTGAATCTAATTTCAGTTTCAGTTTCACACACATTTGCAAACTAAAATCCAATGAAACGGCATCAGTTCTGCTCAAAGACATTAAATGACAGGCGAATCAGTTTGCTTTGTTTGTGAAGCAGTTTTATATATTTTTTTGTTTTATTTAGACTTTTTTCTGTACTCCTCAGAAGTACGCCTTTCATCTCTTCCAAATTAAAAGTAAGCTTTCTATTTTCTTATTTTTTTGAAGTACAAAGAAGGCAGGTTTTTAAAGGTTAACATGAAACACTGTTTACAACCCATTTTACTTCCATAATGTGATTGTGTTCAAAAGAAAAAGGTATTCAATGAAAAACAGTCTGATTTTGACATCTGGTTTATCTATTAGAAATTGATTGGAGCTTGAAAAGTATTAAGAAAATCACTTTGTTTTTACCTTTAAATATCATTTTCAATATTATTGTAATGGTACATTGACTTCTAATAAGGCAAATGGGGTCTGTTTCTTTCCTACGCATGCCAAACATGTCTGTTCTGGGAGTATAAGTTTGAACGGGTATGAAATTTTGTTTAAAAAAAAAACAAAAAAACGCTGGATTGTTTAATAGCAGCAGCAAATGCACATATACAAAGACCCACTTGAACCCTTTAAGACCTAATGACAAAATAGGTCATTTTCACATATTTTGTTTATTTGACTGATGTGCAAGGTGTCATCTTTTTTTTTTTTTTTTTTTCAGAAAACAAATGGGTTTCAAAAAAGTAGCTATTGACCATTAATGTTGTCAAAATACATTTTTATTTTGAAAAAAAGAGAATCATGATCGAAATAATTCAACACTTTTTACTTCAAAATGTAGCTATATTACATATATACAAGTATTTTTGTGACACTGAGTTGCACAGTTTTCATTTAGGAGGCTTTTTTGTTTATACACGCACACATTTACACATGCAAACACATGCATGCACCCATACATTTACACACAAGCACTCATTATGCCGATGCACACACCACATGTGAAAAAGTCTCACTCAGCCTACTCTCAAGTCTCATCAAAAATCATCCCAGTCACCTCTTGTGTTGTTTACTCTTCCTTCACCATCTTTTCATTCGTTTCATTTAATATTTTTTGCGATCCCAAGCTCCGCGTTCCCTATCTCTCCATTCAAATTCATCCCTCCCGCTCTCACGGCAATCTGCCGGCATTTGCTGACGTAGCGCAAAAAATGACCATAATAAGCCATATTTTGCCGAAAAGCACAGACCGTATGCTGTCAGGAGCATTTGAATCATGCTGCTAGTGCAAACGGTTGAAGAGTTATGGTAACATGAATACAGCTTGGTTTAACATTCGGTTTAAAAGGGTTAAAGGATTAGTTCACTTTCAGAGCAAAAGTTTACGAATAATGTACTCATCCAAGAGGTTCATGTCTTTCTTTCTTCAGTCATAAAGAAACAGTTTTTTGAGAAAAACATTTCAGGATTTCTCTCCATATAATGGATATGAATGGTGCACCAAAGTTTGAACTTCCAAAATGCAATTTAAATCCAGCTTCAAAGTGCTCTAAATGATCCCAGCCGATGAAGAATGGTCTTATCTAGTGATATTTTCGACAACAAATTGACCATTTATAGACTTTTAACCTCAAATGCTCATCCTGTCTCATCTCTGCAATGCAGAGTTTTTGTCTTCAATTTCAAAATCATCCTACAACGCTTTTTTTGTAAAGGGCGTTTGTTCTTTTTTGCATGTTCACTGTGTAAACACTGGGTTTAGAACTTCTGCAGTGATGTAGGACCGCGATGTGGGATCGTTTAGAGCCCTTTGAAGCTGCATTTAAACTGCATTTTGGAAGTTCAAACTCACCATAGAAGTCCATTATATAGTGAGAAATCCTCAAATGTTTCCTCAAAAAACATAATTTCTTTACGACTGGAGAAAGAAAGACATGAACATCTTGGATGACAAAGGGGGTGAGTACATTATCTGTAAATTTTTGTTCTGAAAGTGAACTAATCCTTTCATTCTGTATCATATCATATATAATCTGTATGATATCATTATATAATATATTTACCACGGTAAATTCTACTCACTTAAATGTAGGAGGCTCCAAATTCACAAAAATACACATACAGTTGTTTTGGACCTTTGCATTGCTAACTGCACTGAATGATATTAAACCTTTAAATATTAAAAGAAAATACTGACAAGTTAAATTTAATTTCTTTCTAGATATGCTATTTCTTCGTTTTATAAGCTCACTCTAATGCAATAATTATCATCAAAGACGGTTATAATAACAGGGTGAATTATTTAGCCAATTATAGTCTACCATTCTCTCTACACACACTTTCTCACTCTAAGTTGGTGAGGTGTTGATGGAGTTTAGTAAGAGAGATCTCATCACAAACATTACCGTCTCGTCTGCTCCTTAATGTCCTTTCTGATGGCATCAGTGCTTGTCTGCGGCTCTTCAAAGAGGCTCATTTTACTAAACCAAGATTTTTTTTTCCTCCTCAAAGAAGGAAAGGTTTTTGCTCATAGGTTCTCAGTGTTTGAATATCCACTTAGCCTCAGATGTTTCTCAGATACTGTAAGATACTGTAGCTCAGCTGAAAGACCAAGTCATTGTTGAGATCTCTTTTAAAACTAAAGGAGACGAATTTGCAATTTCTTAGTATGATGGAAACATTTGGTCTTATTGCAGCCTAGGAGAAACAAATAAGATGTTAAAAGCCCTCATTTGTGATTTTTCTTTTTTTAACATTAAAATAGAGGTCTGTTGTAATTAAATCTGTAACTAAAATAAAACAGATCAACCAAATCTCTCTCTCTCTGTCTGGCAGGAGCTGTCTGAGGTGAACTCCACGCAGGTGAGGAGTCAGACAAACACGGCTCGTGTGGATGGATTACGATCGGGCACCATGTATGTGATGCAGGTTCGCGCCAGGACGGTTGCTGGTTTCGGCAAATACAGCAGCAAAATGTGCTTCCAAACCCTCACAGATGGTACGAACCCCCACGCCAACGCCTGCGTGTGTTTGTGTGTTGTGAGTGTATGTGTGTGGAGGCACTCTTTGGATCTGGGTGATCTCATTCCTTGAGCAGATTTATTTAGAGTTGTCAAAATAAATGCTCCACTATTGCATTTTTATGCTTAGTAGAGTCCAAGTTTGTCTGATAATCACTGTGTATCATAGACAGGTTGTGTGTGTGTGTGTGTGTGTGTGTGTGTGTGTGTTTGACTGTTCTCCAGACAAACTGCTTAGCTCTATGATTTTTCATCAGGACCATGTGTGGCATTCAAGCTTTCCCAGAATGCTTAGCTCATTGATTAGAGAATAATGTGATTAATCATCATCTGAGGGGTATCTATCAGTCTGTCTGTCTGTCGGTCTGTCTGTCTGTCGTTATGTCGTTCTGTCTGTCGATCTGTCGTTCTTTCTGTCATTCTGTCTGTCTGTCGATCTGTCTATCATTCTATTGTTCTATCCATCGTCCTGTCTATCATTCTATCGTTCTATCAGTGTATCACTCTATCTATCATTTTATCATTCTAACATTCTATCTATTGCTCTGTCCTTATGTTGATCTATCGTCTATTTGTCTATTGTTCTGTTATTCTATTTATTGTTCTATCATTTTATCTGTTCTATCTATCAGTCTGTCTATCTATCTGTCTGTCTGTCTGTCTGTCTGTATGTCTATTTGTCTGTTGTTCTGTCTATCATTCTATTATTCTATCTATCATCCTATCTCTCATTTTACCAGTGTATCACTCTGTCTATCATTTTATCATTCTAACATTCTATCTATTGCTCTGTCCTTATGTTGATCTATCGTCTATTTATCTATTGTTCTATTATTCTATTTATTGTTCTATCATTTTATCTGTTCTATCTATCAGTCTGTCTATCTATCTGTCTGTCTGTCTGTATGTCTATTTGTCTGTTGTTCTGTCTATCATTCTATTATTCTATCTATCGTCCTATCTCTCATTTTACCAGTGTATCACTCTGTCTATCATTGTATCATTCTAACGTTCTATCTATTGTTCTGTCCTTATGTTGATCTATCCGTTATTCTATCATTCCAGCTATCGTCTATTTATCTATTGTTCTATCATTCTATCGTTCTATTGCTCTACCCATCGTTCTGTCTATCATTCTATCAGCGTATCACTCTATCATTTTATCATTCTAACGTTCTATCTATTGCTCTGTCCTTATGTTGATTTATCTGTTATTCTATCATTCCATCTATCGTCTATTTATCTATCGTTCTATCATTCTATTTATTGGTCTATCATTTTATCTGTTCTATCTATCAGTCTGTCTGTCTATCTATCTATCTATCTATCTATCTATCTATCTATCTATCTATCTATCCATCTGTTGTTCTGTCTATCATTCTATTGTTCTCTCTCATTTTACCAGTGTATCACTCTATCTATCATTGCATCATTCTAACGTTCTATGTGTCTATCTATTTGTCTGTCTGTCAATCTTTCTGTCGTTCTACTGTTCTATCTATCGGTCTGTTGTTCTGTCATTCTGTCATTCTATCTGTTGTTCTATCTGTCATTCAGTCGTTATCTATCGTTCTGTCATTCTATCGTTCAATCTGTCATTCTGTTGTTCTGTCTATTGTTCTTTCTGTCTGTCATTGTATCGTTGTATCGCTCTATAATTTTATCATTTTATTATTCTTTCTATCGTTCTGTCGTTATGTTGATCTATGTTATTCTATCATTCCATCTATCCTATTTATCTATTGTTCTATCATTCTATTTATAGTTCTATCATTTCATCTGTTCTATCTATCAGCCTGTCTGTTTTTTGTCTATCATTCTATCATTATGTCGTTCTATTGTTCTGTCTAGCATTCTATCTTTTCTTCATTCTGTCCATCGTTCTACCAATCTATCTTGATCTTTTCAATATGCTTTTTTGTCTTATTTGTTCATCCCAGCTAGCTTTCTCATTCTTTTAACATTCTTTCTCTCAGTTTATTTCTTTCTCGGTGGAAGTGAGTGGATGTGTTTATTGTGTCTTAGGGCTCATTTCATTCATTAGTGGTGAAAAACACACACACACACACACACACACACACACACACACACACACACGCAAAGGAAAATCCAGTGTATTTCATCTAAGGTTCATTTTGATTGTTTCTAAGTCCCTTCTTTTTCTTTTTTGGAAAATTTAGGCCGTTTCAAACTTTAAAATGGACAACAAGAAACATAAATTACTTTCAGAATCTCATAATCTCTCTCTCTCTCTCTCTCTCACTCACACACACACACTCACACACACACACACACACACACACACACACACACACTTTCGTAACCTCTGTCTCTCTCATGGGTTTGATTAATGGCTCTGTATCTGTAGTCTAGCATGTCCTGCCTGATGACTGTGCCAGGGACAGACACACACACACAAACACTCACACACACTGTGGATGCCAGGGGGACTGGAATCTACAGGACAGAAAGACATCCGCCAGGCAGCTGGCTATTTCCTGGGGCTTCACACACAAACATACACACACTTTACCTGTCCAGCTCACTCACACATTCATTTTTTAGGCTTTTACACAACCCTCCTTGTCTTTGCCGTCACACTGGTGTAAATATAACTGAACTGCACTGGCAATCTGGGACACACACACTAATGTGTGAACATGGCCCTGTTGTTAGATAGTGTGATACATATTCTTTTTTTGACTGTAATTAATGCATTTACGCTTTTATCTGCATTCATGCATTTTGCACACACTTTAATCCAGTGCTTCTTACACTGTATTTAAGACGTACATATTATCAGTTTGACCTTGGCATTGCTAGCACCATACTTTACTGTTTGAGCTACAAGATATGCAGGATATTCATGCCACACACACACACACACACACACACACACACAATATATGCAAGAAACTAAAATAAATAAAATAAATAAAAATGTTGCGAAATCACATTTACACACATGCATGCAAATCAGCCATGCAAATACATACACTCAAAATGTGCATGCATGGGTTTCTATGGGATTTGAATGGTTTGTGTCAATGTGTATGTGTTGCATGAAAAAAACACCTAAAACTGAAATATAGATCAGTCATGCAAATCATACAAACATGCATGCAACACACACACAAATCAATCATGTAAATTAACTAAGCCATGTCAGTATAATACACCCAACAAATACGTAGACAATCGCGTTTATACATAGACTTCATCACGCTGTGTTGAAATGTAGTATTCACTAACACAAATGAAATGGAAAATACAGACAGAACACAATGATGTCACGCTGATGAAGACAAAACTCCCCGTGCGTGTGTGTGCAGGCGTATCCGTGCCGTCATACTCACTAAAGTAATTAGTGCCCGCGTTCGCTCTGCGCCAGCTAACGGGTACATCGACTGGCATTCTGCCATGGCACGACATTCGTTACGACAATTAGCACCAATCACGGGGGAGAGAAGTCCACCTCACGCACACACGCCTTCTCTAGAAGCACAACACATGCTCTCCCTGGAGTCGGCCTCTCTCTCTCGTTTTGACAGCCAGGTGTAATGACGAAGAAATGATTCTGTTAAATGAGGTGTGTTTAAGCCCAGTACACACAGAGACTGCTCTACTTCCTGTTGGCCATTATGGATTTAGCCAGCATGCTAAAAACGACCATAAGTGCAATTGTTTAAAATCTAGGATGCTATGACACACATGCTTATACACATATGCAACGTTTTAATACACCCTCAGTCACAAATAATAATAAAACATAAAAAAAAAAAAAACTGCTACTGTTCATGCATTTGGGGTTGGTAAGAATGATTTTTTTTTTTTTTTATTATCATTTTGTTTTATTGTATATTTTAAAGTTATGCTCAACAAGACTGCATTTATTTCATTTGAAATACAGTAAAAACAGTAATATTGTGAAATATTATTACAATTTAAAATGATTGTTTTCTATTTTAATATAATGAAAAAAATTACAGTCAGCATCATTACTCCAGTCTGCAGTGTCACATGATCCTTCAGAAATCATTCTAATATGCTGATTTGATGCAAAACCTTTCTTATTCTTATCAGTGTTGAAAACAATTTTGTTGCTTAATATTTTTGTGTGAAACATGATTTTTTTCAGGATTCTATGATAAATAAAGAGTTCAAAAGTAAGGAATTTATTGCAACAATTTAAATATCGTTCCAGTTAATTTTGATGCGTCTTTTGATTCATTTTACAATTAATTTAATCAATCTTTTCTGAATAACAGCAAAAAACCCAAACTTTTGAACAGTAGTGAGTAGTAGTAGTAGTAGTAGTAGTAGTAGTAGTAGTAGTAGATCCATCTTTTCACACTGAGGACAACTGAGGGGCTCATTTGCAGCTATTACAGAAGGTTCAAACACTCACTGATGCTCCGGAAAGGAAACACAATGCATTAAGAGCCGGGGGAATTTTGAAGATCGGGGGAAAATTTTAAGGGGCCATAACACACACAGTTTCACCTGACCCCATGTTAATCTTGAGTACCTATAGAGTAGTACTGCATCCTACATATATCCAAAAAGTCTTAATTTTATCATATTTACAAAAGAAAGATACGGCTTTACGATTCTCTCCGAAAACAGCTGAGCTCCTGGAGGCACAAGTGGGCGGAGCATAAGATTGACAGGCACTCAAGCGGCTATTGGCAATAAAAACACACACATTTGATGCCATTTCACTTACCATCTGCAAGGTGTATGTAAACTTTTGACTTCAACTGTGTATCGTCTTTTACTAATGCTACGTCTTGCTTCTTCCCCCGCTAACTTTCTTATTGTTTCTCACACTGTTTCTCTCTAATTCTCCTTTTATGTTTACATCGCTTCATGTAGCTAGCCATTTTTTTATGCTGTAGTTTGCAATTTAGCTGCTGAGTAGCTTGTAGCTTAACATGCTAGGATCTCAGATCACTTCCTCAAACCACACAAATGGTTGTTCTCCAGCATATGCGTGAGCCGGTTGAGGGTTTGTCTTTATTTTAACATCGACAAAAGACATTCCATCCTCTTCTTTGTTGCTTTTAGACTGTGACGGGGGGATTAGCTGTGCTGATGGGCCGCACGCATCACTCTCACACACTTCACCAGTCGCTGTCATTCGGCTGTGTACCTTAAGTGTTTTTCCTTCCCTCCTTTGATTCCGTCTGTCCTTTTCCATCGCTTTTTCTCAGTTGACATCTGTCAGCGCTAGGCATTAGTATTACCTGACCACCGTGTTTTAACGCTTCCTTTTGTATCATTGTATCACTCTATTATCCCTCCCTCTCTCTTCCTTCTCTTCCATTTCATTCAAAGCTCCTCACAGTTCTTAAATCTGTATTCTTTCCTTTTTCTATACGTCTTTGTGTCACCCTCCCCCCTTCTCTTTCAATCTTCTATTCATGTAGTCCATGAAACACTTCCCTGAATGGTTTCTCTTGAAATGTTTTGTTTACGTTCTTTCATCCCCTGTTTCATCTCTATAGGCTGTGGCCATTTCAGTTATTTCTGTAGCCTAATGCATCCTGTCTCTCTCTGTCTAGACGACTATAAATCAGAGCTGAGGGAGCAGTTGCCGCTGATTGCGGGCTCAGCCGCGGCTGGAGTGGTCTTCATTGTGTCTCTGGTGGCCATATCTATAGTCTGTAGCAGGTGAGTTCAGCATTATGGGGTCAGACATATGACTGCTGCATGTAAAGGCGAGGACAAAAAGCCTTGAGCTAGTTCAGACTAGCTGAACAAGTGAATGTAAAGTTATATCACATAATCTGCAGTGGAGCTGATTAAATCAGTGATACAGTCAGAAACATTGACAAATAAGTAGCATGGGTATATTTATAGCAGTAGCCAAAAATACATTGTATGGGTCAAAATGATTGATTTTCTTTTTAATGCCAAAAATCAGTAGGATATTAAGTAAAGATCATATTCAATTAAAATATTTTGTAATGTATGTACTACCATAAATATATCAAAACTATGTTTTTTGATTAGTAATATGCATTCACTAAGATCTATGCTAAGAACTTCATTTCGACAGCTTTAAAGGCAATTTTCACAATATTTAGATTTTTTTGCACCCTCAGATTCCAGATTTTCTTCCAGATTTTCAGAAGTACTTGTATCTTGGCCAAATATTGTCGTAACAAACCATACATCAAAAGCTTATTTATTCAGCTTTCAGTTATACATCTCAATTTAAAACAAAATTGACCCTTATGACTGGTTTTGTGGTCCAGGGTCACAAATCTGATATTTAATCTAAAATGTGTAACATTATGAATAATATACACTTGTATTCAAAGTAAGAGAGTAGAATATTCAAAATATTGTAAAATATTATTATAATTTACTCTTTTCACTGTTCTATTTTTCTATATTTAAAAATGTAGTTTATTTTTACGATGGTAAAGCTGAATTTTCAGAAGCTATAGTTTCTATAGTCTTCAGTGTCACGTGATCCTTCAGAAATCGTTCTAATATGCTGATTTCGTGCTCAAGAAGCATTTTTTACTATTGTGAATGTTCAAAACTGTTGTGGGCAGCTTAATATTTTTGGGGAAAATATATTTACACTACCAGTCAAAAGTTTTTGAACAGTAAGATTTTTAGTGTTTTTTTTAAGAAGTCAAGAAAGAAGAAAGCTTGGAGTCAGTATTTTGTTTCTTTGGAAAAGAAATTATAGAAATAATACTTTTTATTTTAAGCAAGGATGTTTTAAATTGATCACAAGTGATGATAAAGACATTTATAATGTTACAAAGGATTCCTATTTCAGATATGAGAAATGCTGTTCTTCTGAACTTTCTATTCATCAAAGAAGCCTGAAAAATAATCTACTCAGCTGTTTTCAACATAATAATAATAATAATAATAATAATAATAAATGTTTTTGAGCAGCAAATCAAAATGTTAGAATGATTTCTGAAGGATCATGACTGGAGTAATGATGCTAAAAATGCCGCTTTAAAATAATTTTTAGCATTCAAAAATTACATTTTAACATATATTACAGGAGAAAACAGTTATTTTAAATAATAAAAATATTTCATATATATATATATATTTATTTATTTATTTTTGCTGTACTTTGGGTCAAATAATGCAGGGATGGTGAGCCAAAGAAACTGGTCATCATGGAAACTCTGATCATCCTGGGTGAAAAAAAAACCTTAGTAGTGTATATATATTTAATATTAAACTTTTTAGTACATGTCACAAAATAGTAAATAATTTTTTATTATATATTAAGTATATAATATTCATTTATTTAATTATATAATTGTTTTTAGCTTGTGAACATTTAATATTTAATTCCATAGTGCATGTTAGCTTGTGTCATGCCATATTTCATATCTCAGTGGTTGGATGATAACCACTAAGCTCATCTGCTCTTTTTTTTTTGTTTTTTTTTGTTTTTTTTATTTGAGTCAATTCTTCACTGTAGAATAACGTTAATGATGGGTGAGGTGATGCAATTCCTGTAAACAGTAAGCAATTCAAGCTTTTAATCCAAAAATAAAAAGGAATTGGATCATAAAAGACCTTTACAAACCACCAGACACAACTATATCCAAACAAACCTGACAAAAAGTTTTGTTTTCAGACTTTTGGTCAGACAGAAATTTAGATCACAAAGCTTTTGAAAGGCTTTTTCTATTTTTGTGGTATCAAATATTGAATACAACACGCCTACATTACACACAAAATCAAAACAAACTGGGATTGGTTACTTGACGTTTCCATCAGATAGTCTTTTTCCGACTGAGCTGGTTCTGGGCTGGGATCTGGTTCTTACTGGCACTATAATTCAGACTCTGCTCCATTACATTTCAGCCAGCCGAGCAATTCTACAGTATACTGCTCATATTACATATAAGAAATAACCCCCATATATAACATACATTAAATCACCCCACAGCAAATCTATACAGGTGGAGCTGGGGAAAGAGGAGGGTTTCTAAAATGCACTGCAACTGCTACAGCAAACACTAGCTGAGTATTTGAATGTTGATCAGCAAGCTCATTGGCTACTGATGTGAAAAGGAACCATGTGAATAATCATGTGATTATATCAGATTGGTTTGAGTTAGAACCAATCAGCCTGCACCATCTAGAGTTTCATTTTATTTTCTCTCCCCTTCTTTCTCTAAAGGAAACGGGCTTACAATAAGGAGGCCGTGTACAGTGACAAACTCCAGCACTACAGCACCGGAAGAGGTGAGCAGACCCCTTTCAATATTTGAAATCGTTGACGCTGACGGACATCTTTGTTTTACACTCTGCTCCGCCTCTTCCTCTGAGGCAAACCTGTCCTGAAATGGGTTTTTAATATAAGAGAAAGCAAACAGATATAAAAACAAGGTGAGAGATGTGAGGTTACAGGAAATGCCGCGGGATGCGGTGTAACGAGGAAAGGAACGAGGGATCGCTCCAGGCCTGTGCACTTTTTAGAAGCTGACACTAAAAGCTTTTCCTACCCGTATGCATCCTGCAGCCCTGCGAGAAGCTTCAGGCTCATTAGGAAGTGAGAAGTCTCTCTCTCTCTCTCTCTCTGTCTCCTTGTAAGCAACCTCTCCGAGGATTCGGTGGGCGATCTGCGAAGCTAAATTTAATTAACATAAGTGCAGACGAAAAAGTAAACAAATGATGTGACAGCCAGACTCACACATCAAACAGACAATTTAGAAAGAAGAAAAGAGAGCAGAGACTGTGAGAACATGATCCCGTTGTCAGGAGAAATATTCGGATAATTACTGTATCAGAATTTATTCAGTTTTGAATGTCAATGCGTATGAGCTAAAACAAAGCGGAGGACACTCCACTATGAATATAATTGGCCAAAATGTCACAGCCATCCTTGGGTTTCCCAACATTAGCATTATTAGAACTTTTTTAAGGAAGTGTGGAGTTGGTGTCTGCATGCTAAAGTTCACTCCATCAGGACTTTCAAACTTACTCCAGCAGGAATGATTACCTTTAGCACCAAGGACAGACTGTCATTTGACTGTCTACCAAAAAGAAAATCAAAGTTAAATAGTAATCGTAGTTTATACAAACAAAGAATAAAAAAAATCAATCTGTCTATCTATCTATCTATCTATCTATCTATCGTTCTATCGTTCTATCTATCGTTCTATCGTTCTATCTATCGTTCTATCTATTGTTCTATCTATCGTTCTATCTATCTATCTATCTATCGTTCTATCATTCTATCTGTCGTTCTATCAGTCACTGTCTGTCATCTCTATCTATCTATCTATCTGTCTGTCATTCTATCAGTCGTTCTATCAGTCTCTGTCTATCTATCTATTGTTCTGTCGTTCTATCATTCTGTCAATCACTTTGTCTCTGTTGTCTCTGTCTGTCTGTCTATCTATCTATCTATCTATCTATCGTTCTATCATTCTATCTATCGATTTGTCTGTGTGGGTCTGTCTGTCATCTATCATTCTATCAATCGCTCTGTCTGTCTATCTATCGATCGTTCTATCTATCTATCGTTCTATCATTCTGTCTGTCATTCTATCAGTCGCTGTTTGTCTGTCTGTCTATCTATCTATCTATCTATCAATCTATCTATTGTTCTATCTATCGTTCTATCATTCTGTCGTTCTATCAGTCGCTGTCTGTCTATCATCTCTATCTATCTATCTATCTATCTATCTATCTGTCATTCTATCAGTCGTTCTATCAGTCTCTATCTATCTATCTATTGTTCTGTCGTTCTATCATTCTATCAATCACTTTGTCTCTGTTGTCTGTCTGTCTATCTATCTATCTATCGTTCTATCGTTCTATCTATCGATTTGTCTGTCTGGGTCTGTCTGTCATCTATCATTCTATCAATCGCTCTGTCTGTCTGTCTGTCTATCTATCGATCGTTCTATCTATCTATCGTTCTATCATTCTGTCTGTCGTTCTATCAGTCGCTGTTTGTCTGTCTAGCTGTCTGTCTATCTATCAATCTATCTATCTATCGTTCTATCATTCTGTCATTATATCTGTCGTTCTATCAGTCGCTGTCTGTCTGTCTATCTAACGTTCTGTCATTCTATCAGTCACTTTGTCTATCTATCTATCTATCTATCTATCATTCTATCTGTTGTTCTATCAGTCGCTGTCTGTCTAGCTGTCTGTCTATCTATTGTTCTGTCATTCTATCTGTCATTCTATCAGTTGCTCTGTCTGTCTGTCTTTGTCTATCTGTCTGTCTGTCTGTCGTTCCGAGGGTTTCCCAACATTAGCATTATTAAAACTTTTTTATTCTGTCTATTGTTCTGTCACTCAATTCTATTGTTCCTTCATTCTGTTGTTCCTTCTATCATTCTTTCCAGTCTCTTCAACATTCCATCCATCCATCCATGCATCTATCTAGTATTATATTTTGTAAACAGCTTAACTAACTGTTCAGAAGTTTCATGGTAATACAAAACCTTTTGTTATAATCCTTTCTCCCATGAAACGGCAGCATTACTGTACTTGCACAGGCAGTTATAAGAGTCCGTGTGAAATTGTAAGCTCCATGTTGTCTTAAATTTCCCTTTTTGTCTGTTATGTCACAGCTATTTCTGTAGCCTTATTTTGCTGAGTCACAACCAGTGCTGTTGTGCTAGTCACTAAGCTGGAACCTGGTTAGAAATGAAACGCCTACCTCTCTCTTTCTCACTGGCTCTCTTTCTCTCTATATAATGAGCACCCTAAGGAGCTGAAAGACTTAAATTGCTGTGAATGGAGAAAAATGAATGCTGGACATAAAATGGAAATATGGTTTTGTGTAAAATATTGATTTAAAGCGTAATAGAACCTTGCAATAGTGAGGCAGCTGTAATGTGGCAGGGTCATAATGGAGTACGCTTCGTAACGCATGGCTTTTTAATACCAGAGAGAGAGAGGGAGAAAAAAATCATCTCTCACCTAAGAGATCAGCGAGATGCAACTAATCTGATCTAAATATGCTTACACAGTGTCAGACACTCCGCATAAGAGCACAAATGGGCTGATATTCTCAAAGCTTCTTAACCTGAGACAGATCCTTTTATGTATCAGGACACATCAGAGACGGCTGTTCTTTCAAAGCTCAGAAACAGTGCGATTATACGGGCCAGGGGTCGGGCGTTTGCCGTGTGCAAGCAGTGTATTAAGATGCTCCTGTTCACAAAGAAAGATTAACAACATTCAAAATCAGAAGAGATGGTGGATGGGAAAGACTACAGTAAACTCAAGACCTGGAGTTTATATAATGTGTGAATTCAGTTCTGATTCTATTTAAACTTTATTTATATAGCTGTTCAGTGTAATATAAGGTGCTTAACAAAACATCTTAAAAAATAACACGTTATATATAAATATTACACATTTGTAATAGATAAGTGCAGTAGATATAGAAACAGACCAAAAATGTTAAATAAACAACAAAAAAAAAAAAGATAGATAGATCGATCGATAGATAGATATAAACATATTTAAAATTAATAATTGAATTAAAATGTAAATTAATTTAAGATTTATTTAAAATAAAGTTATTTTGTTAAAAGGAAGAATATAAATATAAAAAATTAATAAACTATTGTTTTAATAATGATTTAATTTTATTAATTTATTTAAAATAATACAAAAAAAAACATTTTGTTGGATGAAAGGATATAAATATTCAAAAATAAAAAAGTCAGATAGTTGGTTGGATATACATATTCAAAATCGATGCAAACAAATATTTAAAAAAAAATTAATTATAATGTAATAATTTAATTTGAGTAATTTATTTAAAATCAAGTTATTTTGTTAAATGGAAGAATATAAATATTCAGAATTTAAGAAAAAAAATACTTAGATTGATGGATATAAATATTCATAATTAATATAAAATAATTTTAATGATGATTTAATTTGATTAAATTAATTAATTTGATTAATTACTTATTATTAAATAAATAAGTAGTTTTAATGATAGTTTAATTTTATTGATTTTATTGATTTATTTCAAAATTACATATAAAAAAGTTATTTTCTCGAATGTATGGTTGGATATACATATTCAAAATCGATGCAAAAAATTATAATAAAAAAATTATAATGGGTGGGTGGATAAATTATGGGTAAATAAATAAAAAATAATTGTATTGATAATTTAATATGATTAATTTAATTACTTTTTTATTGCACAAAAATTATTTTTACTTTGCTGAAAAGAAGGATATAACTATTCAAAAAAAAAAATATATTTTGTCAGATAGATCGATATAAATATTTAATGAAATAATTTTAATGATAATTTAATTTGATTAATTTATTTAAAAGAAAAAAATAAATAAAATTAGAATCATTTAGTTGGATGGATGGATGGATGGATGGATGGAAAGGTAATTATTATTATAAGTTCTGTGGATTTTTCTAACATGGTGAGATGTTGTCTATTAATAAATAATCAAACAATGGGTCCGAGTTGACTCCAAGACCAGACCAAGGGTTTGTCTTCGGGGTCTTGGCCAGAAGTTTCAGTTGTTCTGTTGGGTTTTCGTGTCCCTCTCCAGACTCCCGCACTTAGTGTCCTGCTGCCCCGGGTGGAAGTGATGCATTCTGGTCTTTCTCTGAGCTCTCTCTCTCCTGCGGGACTGGGGTTCAGTGGAGTGGCAGAGCAGTTGGTGTTCCAGGCACGCATGGATCAAGTGGCTATAAAATATTAACATATATATTTTTATTTCCCTTTCTCAGCCATAAGAAACGAGCAGAGCCGTTACATTGCATTACTCTAGAGGACAAGGGAAGATAAACTGTTTGCCATTTGAGTTATTGATGAGGAAAGCCGCGTTTCTAAAATTAAAGCACTCTGTAGGTGCACGTATAAGTTTGAAATGAAAAATTCAACAGACCTGCATGACTTTTTTCAGCTTAAAGGGTTCATATCATAGATTCCTTGATCATTTATTCCCCTGATGTCCACTTACAGTGTTAGTAAAGCTTTGAAATGACTAGGGACCTTGTTAAAAATAAACTTTAGCCATTCATATATGATGCCAGCTTCCTTCTGAAGGATTTGCAGAGCTGTAGGTGCTACACACACTGAAGAACAGCACAACATGTTAAAAAAACACTCGTTAGTTGTGTTGGTTTTAAGGAATAATAGCATTTTTTTCTGCTTCCTCCTCTGGTTTCTGTTTACTGATTAGGCATTGTTGACATTCAAATGGGATTGGATATGTTAATGTTTTTGCATTTCTGATCTCAGAAGTCGAAAGATATAATTAATTAATTGTTTTTTTGGGGTGGAAATTTTAACTGTGTTCGTAGTGGATCAAGCTCAATAGATAGATATGCTAAAACATTATAAATTAAGAAATAAATAGCAATAATTTTACTGTTAATTTTAATAATTTATTAAAACATTATTAAAAAAATTTTTATTTATTTATTTAAAAAAAAAATCAAGTAAGGGTATTTTGATGGATGGGTGGATTGATATACTATAAATGTTCTAAATTAAGAAATAAATACAAATAATTTGAACAATCATTTAATTTTAATAACTTATTTAAAAATCAATAGAAAATCCAATAAGGTTATTTTGTTGGATGGATGGATATACTATAAATATCTAAATTGAGAATAAATAATTTGAATGTATAATTTAATTTTACTGTTAATTTTAATTTTAATAGATTATTTAAAATAAAAAATTTAATCTAATCTAAGTTATTTTGTTGGATGAAAGGATGAATTTACTATAAGTTTTCTAAATTAAGAAATAAATACAAATAATTTTGGTGATAATTTAACTTTAATAATAATTTATTTAAAATTAAAAAAAAAAAAGTTATTTTGTTGAATGGATGCGTAGATGGATGGATAGATAGATATGCTATACATATTCTAAATTAAGAAATAAATATCAATGATCTTTCCCCTTATTTTAATAATTTATTTAAAATAAAACATATATAATGAGGTTATTTAGTTTGATGGATATACTATGAATATTCTAAATTAAGAATAAATAATGTTCAAAATAATGTTAATCTAAGTTATTTTGTTGGATGGAAGGATGGATGAATGGATTGAAATAAATTAAGAAATAAATATAAATAATTTTAGTGATTATTTCAGTTTAATAATAATTTATTTAAAATTAATAAAGATAGATAGATAGACATAAATAATTTTATTGTTAATGTAATTTTAATAATAATTTATTTAAAATGAAAAAAAAAACTGAATTATTTTGTTGGATGTATGGATACATAGATAAAATAAATATAAATAAATGTACTGTTATTTTAATTTTAATAAATACGATATAAATATTAAATTAAGAAATAAATATCAATAATTTTACTGTTAATTTTAAATGTAATAATTTATTTAAAATTAAAAAAAAAGTTATTTTGATGGATGGATGGATGGATGGACATACTATAAATATTCTAAATTAAGAAATAAATATCAATAATTTTAATGAAAATTTAGTTTTAATAAGAATTTACTTAAAATGAAAAAATCTAGTTATTTTGTTGGATGGATGGATGGATAGATAGATAAAATTAAAAATAAGGGGTATTTTATTTCTCTAGATATGACCCTTTAAAGTCAACATGAGAATAATACTGAGACACATTTTCAAATGAATAATTAGGTCTCAAATAATGTAGGATAGGGCTTGAGTTTACAGTAGGCCTATCTAGTAAGATTTGATGGTTATTTTGTTTGTTATTATTATTATTATTATTATTATTATTCTCATCTCACATTGCAACAAAAGAAAGGCAGAAAACTGATTTCAGCAGTCATCAAATTTATTATATTTTGATAAAAGATCTTGAAAACCTTTTTTTTTTCTTTTTAATGATTTGCATTGCTCAGTCGTGCATAATAAAATCTTTACAATTTAATAAGACAGTAAATCAAGTGAATTTTGATTAATTTCACACAGCTGTCTAGAATCTAGGGCTGTCAGTACAGCTCTCGCTGGATAGGTTATTATTGTGCCAGAAGACTTGAATGTCTCTTGGCCTTCCTGTCACGCTGGGTGACAAACCCCGATATCTCCACCCTCCAGCGTCCGAGTCAGCGCTCACCTCTTCTGAAGCAGACGTTAGCGACTCTTGCCTGTGTCTTTCAGTGTGATTGCATCAGCTTCCACACCTGCTTTTGGGTCTCCTCTTATTGGGCAGCGGATATGAACACCTCGTTTTAGAGCTTTTTTTAATGTTTGGTTTATTTGTGTGGGTTGCTGGTTCTCTCTGATTCTCTGAGATTACTTTCTGCATCCTCTCTTGCTCAGACACGCACACATATACTGATGTTTACACAAGAAGTTTCATCTTCTGCCATGAAGAGCAGTTTGATAGCGTGTCTGCGTTATCTGTTTATGAGGTCCTCTGGGGGATAAAGGCAGAAGAGAATTTGATTCGGCTCTGTTGGAGAAGCAGAGAGAGAGAGAGAGATTCACTGCAACTGTCTTGTGTTGCCGCTGCTGTTTAATGATGTCATAGTCAGCAGCCATGAATCCATAATGTTTTTAAAGAGAGGGGGAAAAGAAGAAGAACGAGAGAGAATAAATATTGTAATGGCTGGCAATAGAGGTTAGATTTATTTCTGGGGTTTGGAGATTAAAGACTTCAGTTCCACTTAACAGTTCCGCTAATGATTCTTTAGTACTTTTGAGGAAGCAATTGGTGCCAACTGTGTACTTAGCAAAAATACTCAATAACACAAAATACAAAAAATATATATGTGTATATAGTGTATTTTTAAGTATTATTTTTAAAGAGTTAGTTCACTCAAAAATGAAAATACTATCATTAATTACTCACCTTCATGTCTTTCCAAACCTGTTCATCTTCTGAACACAAATAAGATATTTTTGATGAAATTCAAGAACCAGCAGCACAAATGACACGTTTAAGGCCCAGAAAGGTAGTAAAGACATCAATAAAATGCTCCATGTGACTTTTGTTGTTTATTTTTGTTGTCCTTGAGTTATCCAAAAAGTATTCTCGTAGCTTCAAAAAATTACGGTTGAACCTAAAAAGCATTAAATGCAATTAATTGGTTTACTTTAATGTTTCGGATAACTTTTGTGAAAATATAATGTCAAAAAATTAAACAACATACTTACTCGGAACCTGTACATATGAAAATATATAAAAGAAAATATATGGTTATACTAAATTGTATTATATTTAAAATGATTAAAAACTATTTTGGGGGGTATTTTGGAGTTTTTAATGTCATCTAATGATTTTTGTTCTAATTATTAAATATGCCTGACAAGATTTTTTTTAGTTATATGATATATAAATCATTATAACTCAGATAATGTGTATTAGTTAATATATGATTTATAAATACATTTTATACCATTAAAAAAACATAATCCAACATTGTTTATAGCATTGTGGTCGGCCATATTTTTGCTGATTTCTGTTTTCATATACAGTATATTACATTTTGAAATGCTCATAATCAGATTACACTTATTTTTTTATGGATTACCTGGTTACATATTATCCACTCAATGGAAATATGTTTGACATTTTTATGATTTAATTATTAGTTTTTTAATCAACTCACAAACCCACTGCAGTTCTTACATTATTCCCAGTTTTGTAAACTCTGGTTTAATGTAAAGTTTAATGCATTTTATGATGTTGATGTTAAAAAATGGTAGTAAGGACATTATATCAATACAGTACATATGATGGAAGATTTTAGCCAAGTTTAATTTAAAAAGTAATCTAAAAGTATCTTAAAAAGTAGTCAGACTAACCTAAATTACGTTACTTAAGAAAACACTGAATTACTAAAATCCATTGTTTGTTGTTGATATGATTTGCTTTCATATCATACAATCAAGTTCCATCATATAATCAAAAATGCACTTGGAGTCATCAGTAAAGATTTATATTATTTTATTTTTTCGCAGATTAGCAGTTAGTTGTATCCAAAATTTTCACCAATACAGTATTTTATTTTGTTTTGATTAATTTTATTTTAATCATTTTTATTTTTCACAAATTAGCAGTCACTTTTATCCAAAATATTCACCAATACAGAATTTTATTTTTTTGTTTCATTTATTTTTTATTTCGTTTTACTTTACTTTTGTTTTAATTTTTATCTAAAATATCTAAGTTCACACTACTTCAGAAAACACAGACTAAATCCCATTGTTTGCTATTAGTATGGTTTGCTTTATAATCTAAAAAAAATTGTCAGAGTGATCTACCCAGCTCTCTCTCTCTCTCTCTCTCTCTCTCTCTCTATATATATATATATACACACACACACACTATATTGGCAAAAGTATTGGGACACCCCCTTCTAATGAAAAGGTTTGACTACTTTAGTCATTTCCATGAGTACTAATCTTAATGTTTAAGCATATAATGATATTCTAGGGAATTGTCCTTCTAATTTTATAGCAAAAGTTTGGACAGTTATTTTAACATGGCAATGCCTCTGTGTATAAGGCAAGGTTCATAGAGAAATGTTTGATTCAGTCAGTGTGGAAGAACTTGACTGGTCTGCATAAAGCCAAGTCCTAATTCCAACTGAACACCTCTGGTGTGACTTTAAATGCAGACCTTGAGCCAAAAACTCAGAGCAAACACCAATGACTTGTGCATATTGGTACAGACATTTTAGACACTTCCAAAACTGAAGCAACAGAGATGGAAATACAGTTTTTAAATACATGAATTATGCTTCCATCTTTGTTGCTACAGTCTTGGAAGTGCCTTTTTCTGTTCTAAAGAAGGAGGTGTCCCAATACGTTTGTCCATATAGTGTATGTTCAAGTCATTGGTGTTCGGTAATGAGTTTTTGGCTCAAGGTCTGCATTTAAAGTCACACCAGAGGTGTTCAACTGGGATTAGGACTTGGCTTTATGCAGACCAGTCGAGCTCTTCCACTGAACTGAATGTCATGGAAATCATTTGCTCTTTGTTTTTAAACTGATTCACAACACTATTTATTTCAGTGTTTTTATGAGAAAGTATTGATGTCGTCAGCATCAGGCGAAGGACGCAGCAATCATTTTCATATTTCAGATAAATCCACTCTGTTGTAGATCGCCTCTTGTTTAACTGCTCATATTGAATTTGTTTTATTTACTGCTTCGATAAATGCATTAAAACAGAAATGGTTTATAATAACCTACTTAGACTTGACCTGCTTCCGTTTAGATTGTAAAATAGATTTACCATAATGTTTTTACAACCTCATTGAAATGAAGACCATTAATAACAGCATGCAAAAGAAACTTCAGCGCGTTTCGGTGATTTGTGCAATTCGTTTGTGTTGTAGAACTCACTTTGAGGCCAGATCTGTCCAACTGCCACACGCCCATGGGCTGCCCGACCCTGCCAGGCTCTCCGGGGATGAAGATCTACATCGACCCCTTCACCTACGAAGATCCTAATGAAGCCGTCAGAGAATTCGCCAAGGAAATAGACGTCTCCACTGTCAAGATTGAAGAAGTTATTGGGGCAGGTGTGTTGCTTGTTTATTGCTTTTTTTTTCTACATGAAAGCTTGAAATAAAAAGCCACAAATGTTACATGGCCATCTCTCATAGACAGATTTTAACCACATCTACCTCTCTGTGCTTTTATAAGCCTGCAGTATGTCTGCTTTTACTCACAAACTCAAGTAGGACACACAACAGCGTCTTGAGGTTCTGTGCCCTTCTTGGCGAGTGGCAGTGGAGACGCGTTATGACTCACAGTCTGCTGTGCTTCAGACAGCTCAAGTTAATCCACTGATGCACCTCATATGGATTTCACACAGATCATAACAAATACTCTCAACCTTTTAGCGCTAAAACTCAAGTCAAGAGTTGACAAAGTTTCTCTTTATTCTATCCTTTACTATTTTTGCCCATTTTATCTAGAGCTTTATTGATTTTAGAGCACTTCTGGGGCCACACAAATATAATCAAGCTTGGTTTTGCTCAAAGTTTCCTACAGTGAGGTTATTGTAGGGAGAGTTTCCATTATGCAACCTGGGGTTTGATGACATGCTGAAGGTCAGAATGACCCCTGTGACTCATTGCTGAATTATATTGTGTAAACAGTCCAGATCCTTCACTGTTAAGATACCGCATCTTGACCACATCCTAAGTGTTTTGTTGAGTTTTTTAAAACTGTAAGGCTAATTGTAGTTCAGACCCAAACTAATGCCATCGATTGAACCATGTTTTTAAAGCTGGCATTTTGTTGGCAATGTGACACATTGTTTTGGAAAAAAACTCAAAAAACTACAAAAGCTGTACACATCAGCTTTAATATGTAATTTATAAACTTTAATACTCACAATCTGATATCTGAAAACTGCTTTGCACTCAAACTTTGGAACATTTAGGGCTTTTTTTTAGTTGCTCTAAGTTATGTAACATCAGAGTGCACTTGGATTGGCCAATACAGATTTTAGTTTATTTTTTCTGCAAATTAGCAGTCATTTTTATCCAACATATTCACCAATACAGAATTTTATTTTATTTTATTTTTCACAAATTAAGTCACTTTATCCAAAATACCTAAGTTCACACTACTTCAAAAAAACATTGTATGACTAAAACCCATTTTTTGTTTTCATATTATGCAATCAGTTTCCTTAATACAATAAAATAATTTATTTTATTTTATTTTATTTTATTTTTTGCAAATTAGCAGTCACTTTTATCCATATATAAACTTCACACTACTTCAGAAAACACTGACTTTCATATATTGCTTTCATATATTCCATTCCAAAATATTCACCAATACAGAATTTAATATTTTATTTTATTTTTGCAAATTAGCAGTCACACCACTTCAGAAAACATGACTAAAACCATTTGGTTGCTTTCATATTATGCAATCCAGTTCCATCGTGCAATAAAAATATTTTATTTTATTCACTTTTTGCAAATTAGCAGTCACTTTTATCCATATATATATACCTTCACACTACTTCAGAAAACGCTGACTTTCATATATTGCTTTCATATATTCCATTATAATATAAAATGTATACTTTTTTTTTCTCCTTAAAATCTGACTTCAGTTAATTTGTGTTTGGGACTGCAAAAGCTTGCTGTTATTTGTTGATTCACAGCTCTTTCTACACCTCTAGACAGATCATAGACATTTGTATCTACTACATTTTGGTTCTGAGCTTGGGTGTTTCCATCCTTGCATACAATTGAGCTAAAACTACTCAGAGTTCCTTAAAGCTTCACCCATTAACAAGGCATAATGAAACAACTAGAGAGATTCAGAACTGGTCTTTCATTCATTCTTCCTCTTTGTTTGCCCCAGGTGAGTTCGGGGAGGTGTATAAAGGTCGACTGAAACTGCCTGGAAAGCGAGAGATCTACGTTGCCATCAAAACACTAAAGGCGGGCTATTCTGAGAAGCAGAGGCGCGACTTCCTGTCCGAGGCATCGATCATGGGGCAGTTTGACCACCCCAACATCATCCGCCTGGAGGGTGTGGTCACCAAGAGCCGACCAGTCATGATCGTCACTGAGTTCATGGAGAACGGAGCGCTCGACTCCTTCCTTAGGGTAAGTGCCACATCCAAAACCAGCATCCTCTGTGCATGTCTCTTTCTCTCTCGCTGTCTGTCTGATTCATTCTTTCCCTCTGGTGTGGAGAAATACACTGCTTAATCGATGTTCAGCCCATTTTTTTCAATCTCATGGATTGGTTCTCCCTGGCTTTGATCTGGTGCCGCAATAAAGGGCTCTTTGAAGTTGGCTTAGAAATCCACCACATCCGAGTAGCGTCGCCATCGATCCTCACCCCCCACCCTTGTTTGTTATCGTGCGTTTGGTTCAAAGCGTTCGCTTGTGCAACATGGTGGCTGCATACAGAAGTTTGGAAGGAACTGTAAGGTCTCCCACTGTGTGCTGTAAACACGGTTTAGACAGCTACTGATGAAGAGACGTTAAACACAAACGGTGCACGAAAAGGAAAATCAATGTCTCTTTTTATGCACGAGATATTTATTTAATCCATGCTGCTGTTTATCTCAAATTGTTGAAGGGTCTGCCTCTGTATGAAACGATCTTTTATTAATTAACTGTTTCTGAAAGATTAAAGAACATTCATGTCTCATTGCGACTTGCAGCTGTTTGATTTCGTGCTAATTGCAAGACAGTCTACTGCAGCTGGATCAAGGGTACGGTTGAGATACAGCAGCAGTTTATGTAGACACCTCCAGACTCCGGAGCAATTTCACACTAGCGCTTCTAATGTGAGTGTGTGGAAGTCAAATGGTTTGGTTTGGCTGGTGTGAATGTTGGTGTGAAGTCAAGCGTGGTTCCTTGATGTTCATCCAAGTTCAGAGAGCCCCTTGAAAATAGGGGGTGTGGGTTATGTGGTTCATACACCTAACAGAAACCTGAATGACATGCAACTTAAAAAATAAATAAATACAAATTTCCACAAATTTTTATTTGGAAAAAAAAATCCACTGATGTCCACGAAAATCTATCTATCTATCTATCTATCTATCTATCTATCTATCTATCTATCTATCTATCTATCTATCGCTCTATCGTTCTATAGTTCTATCTATCATTCTATCCATCGATCTATCATTGTTGATCTATCATTCTGTCATTCTGTCTATTTATCATTTGTTCGTTCGTTCATTGTATTGTTTTATTGTTATTCATTGTATTAGTCTATCGTTTTATTTTTCTGTCGTTCTATCCATCGTTCTATCTACAGTTGTGCTCAAAAGTTTACATACCCCTTGCGGAATCTGCAAAATGTAAATTCTAAGAGGGATCATACAAAATGCATGTTATTTTTTTATTTAGTACTGACCTGAATAAGATATTTTACGTAAAAGACATTTACATATAGTCCACAAGAGAAAACAATTGTTGAATTTATAAAAATGACCCTGTTCAAAAGTACCTTTGATTCTTAATACTGTGTTGTTAACTGAATGACCCACAGCTGTTTTTTTTTGTTTTTTTTTTGTTTAGTGATAGTTCATGAGTCCCTTGTTTGTCCTAAACAGTTAAACTGTCTGCTGCTATCTGTCTGGCTGTCTGTCTGTCATTCTATCATTCTGTCTATCATTCTGTTGTTCTGTCTATCATTTTGTCATTCTATCTATTTATTGTTTGTTCATTTGTTCATTCATTGTATTGTTTTATTGTGTTGTTCATTCTGTTGTTCTATCGTTTTCTTTTTCTATCTATCTATCTATCTATCTATAGTTTATTCATTCATTCGTTCTATAGTTCTGTCTATTTTTCATTTGTTTGTTTATTCTGTCTGTCTGTCTGTCTGTCTAAAATCTGATTGGTTGATACAAATTTTGTTCCAGAAACAGAAGCAACTTGTATCCTAGTGCATGTCCTTCTTTAATAAATCATGTTGAACATTTTGAAAAAAGTGAAGTGGAAATAGACATTTTTCATTAACCAGATAAAACCTAAATTATGCTTACAGCTAAACACCAGGGCCCGTATTCTTATAAAATTCTTAGTGCAAAAAGTTGCTCCTAGTGACAAAATTCTAAGAAAATTCTTAGAAATGCAGGGCTCTAATTAACTTTTTTTACTTGGTAGCACTGAAAGTGAAAAAGTGAAAGTGACGTGACGTGTGGCCAAGTATGGTGACCCATACTCGGAATTTGTGGTCTGCATTTAACCCATCCAAGTGCACACACACAGTAGTGAACACACATACACACCGTGAACATACACCCGGAGCAGTGGGCAGCCATATTGCTATCACTGCGGCGCCCGGGGAGCAGTTTGGGGGTTCGGTGCCTTGCTCAAGGGTCTCACCTCAGTCATGGTATTGAGGGTAGAGAGAGCGCTGATTATTCACTCCCCCCACCAACAATCCCTGCCGGACCTGGGACTCGAACCTGCAACCTTTTGATTACAAGTCCGACTCCCTAACCATTAGGCCACGGCTGCCCCAACCTAACTTCAAAAGTTAGGAGCACCAGTGAAAATTTAGGAGCACCCACCAACAATTAGTAAAAAAATTTACTTGTCCAGGTAAAAAAAAAAAAAATGCCGTTTTTTCTTTGGCATAAATGTAATCCATTCCAGTATCACTATTCTATGTTATATTTGCCTTAAACTTTTTAACTTCATGAAGGCCAATATTTTCCTAACCTTACTAAATGTACGTGTCATTATTTACGTCAGATTTGTACTTATCAATACATTTAGTTAGAATAATTAGACATATTAAATCAGTATCAACCAACTCCATTTTTCCAGTACAGAGGAAAACAAATCCTAAGTGCATTTAAATGTCTTTACTGTTTAATGAAGATAAGAGGTTCCAAAAAATGCATTTGTGTAATAAAATTGCAAATGCATAATGTTATAAAATTAAAGTTTTAGTTTTTTAAACATATACATGTAAAATGTTGGTAAAATGCAACAATTTGTAAAATATGAAACCGAACCACCAATAGGTGGCGGTCTTAATGAATAAGTCACGGATTCAACCAGTTCGTTCAAACGGTTATTCAGAATGGCTCGAAGATTCGCGACTGTTCTGCTGCGCCTTTGCTTAGAACTATTTTCGTTAGCAAAATGGTCAGTGATGTGTCTAAAATGTAAGTCAGTTAATATTAACTACTAGTTTATTGAACTGCTGTTGCATGACATCAATGTCATATCGTAATGGTGCTTGTTAGTGTAATGTTTCTTACCTATATATGTTATATGCAGTTTTTTTTCTACCACAGTATGTTTGTTTCTTTCTGTTTGCTGTTGCGCCTATTAGTTTTGAGCCTCAACTGACGCAACCTTGATACTGTCCGTTTTCAGTCACCGTTTAATACAGTCAGAATCATCTCAAATTTCGGTGCTGCGCTAGTTATCGTTTGTTATTGATTTTTTGATCGGGTTACTGTCCGGTAGGGCAAGTAAAATTCTCTTTCACCAGTGCCATTATTTGTAACGTTAGGCAGTTTGCAAAAGAAATCTGTCAGTGTTCTTTTCATTTTCCCTCTTCTTCAGCCCTTTACATTTCCCGTAGTAGTTAGCAGAGTGATTGACAGCTAATATTAACCAATCTAAACTCTGCACGGCAGACCGGTCACCGTATCAGCATTCAGCACACAGAAGCCACATACTGTGAACGTTTTTAGAGAAATGAAAAGAGGTCGCACGACAACAGTTACATGTACTCGCACAAATGCTCCCAAATGTATTTTGAGGTCGCATAGATAAAATTTCGGGAGCATATGCGACCAAAATGGTCGCAATTTCGAGCCCTGAAATGTGGGTGTTTCCTCTTTAAATTAAAGAAAAGATCCTAGTAAAGAAAAAAGTAATTCAGAAAGCATCTTAACCCTTAAAAGAGGTCTTAAGGTCCAAAATTGTTAGGAGTATGGATGAGGACTTTTAAGAGGCTTAAGAGTTTTTTTAGCAGGGGAGAAAATGAAAGAAATATAAAGAGGGAGAAGAAATATGTTGTACGCAATGCATGGCGGTGAGTTAATAAGATGCTGCTACACATTAGATTGTGTTTGTGACCGATCTTATTAGAGACATGCTAACATCTCCGACATAGCACAGAAATGTCATAGTGCCAGAAATGGAAGTAATCAGCAAATTAACTACATTAACATATTTGGCAACTGGAAAAATGCAACTATGCAGCAGTGAGGTTTTGGGTATATCACAAACAAGCAAAGTGATCACACAAACAATTACCTTGTTCATTTTGTTTTAAATACATTAAGTAAGACATTAACTGCATGTTAACTAAATATATACACACACACACACACACACACACACAAACATATATATATATATATATATATATACACTAAGATAAAGGTTTTTGTCTTTTCCTCACTCAGAGTTGCTCTTAGGTACTGAATCACTTTTAAGCTAAGACTCCTACGTAGGATTTTTTAAGCTAAATTAGGAGCTTTCTGAGAGGATTCTTAGAAGCTTTAAGAATACGGGCCCAGAAGCTCTTTTGGTTGAGGTTGAGCTTTGACATAGTGGTGAACGTCATGTGATATCTGCGTTGTTTTATATTTTGTGACAGCAAAACGATGGGCAGTTCACAGTGATCCAGTTGGTGGGGATGTTGAGGGGAATTGCTGCAGGCATGAAGTACCTGTCTGAGATGAATTACGTCCACCGAGACCTGGCCGCCCGCAACATCCTGGTCAACAGCAACCTCGTCTGCAAGGTGTCTGACTTCGGCCTGTCCCGTTATCTGCAGGAAGACACCTCTGACCCCACCTACACCAGCTCACTGGTAAGACTTCGCCCAGGCACGTCAGACTCGCCACTTCATTTTAACAGGAGCCAATAGGTGCCATGTTTGGCAGCATTGCTTGAGATAATTGAAAAGGCAGGTATTGACCATTTGTAATTGCCCCTCATTTCCTCAAGTTTTGGTTGTATTTTCTCATTCCTGTCCGCTTTGTCTTTTATTCCCCAAAATGTCTCCAGACAGAAACAGTGCATTGTCTCCCTGACAGGACATGACCGTTTCTTGGAAAAACTGCATTTAAATTCTGTATGTGATTGAACACAGCCAAGTGACTGGACTTCCAATAGCCTGCCTCCCAAATGGAGCGCTCAGTCTTCCAGAATTCTCTATTATGTATCATTAATAGGCATCCAGGGCATCATTAGCCCTCCTGTGCTGCAGATCTTTAATATTAATATGAAATACTATTTTCTCCTGCCTCCTTAAAGACTCTCTATTCAGAGCGCTGTGATATTTTTGGTGCCGCGGATTCGCAGAGTTCGTAATTATCTGGGTTTACTGATAATTCATTGTCTTGTTCCGTCTTATCTGACCCTGTTAGGATTTCTGTATTCAGGCTGGTTTCAGAAGCGCTCGTAGATTGACAGTCGCACTTTTTAGCAGGGTCAACCGCTTTCTCCGCGTTGGAGAGAAACAGCCCTGGGTCACATCCTTTATTGAACGTGTTTTAAATTCACTTCAGACTTCTCATAGAAATGTCCCATGCATTGTAAGCAAACAATTTCATCTTTTACACTCGGGTGGTTCCTCAGCGCTGGTGAGCAGAGATGTGAGGCGGATGATAAGGAGACGAGACGACAGACAGGGAATATTTAGCTAGCGTTTTGTCTCTCTTAAAACATGTGAAAGCTCATTAAGCCCCAAAGGCTGCCGCCATTCATAAACAGGATGTCCTGCGGTGACTGTTGATTGACAGGAATATGCGGCAAAGGTGTGAACAGGGGTGTGATACTGATGTGACATTGCTGTTTTCCTTACTGATAGAGGGGGAATTTAATTACCCCCCAGGTTTTTGCCATTTTTGTTCACTTGTCTGCTTTTTTAGCCTGTTTACTAGCCTGAAATATCTATCCATCGTTCCATCCGTTCATCCATCCGCAGTAGTAGTTGTAACTGGTCATTTCTCTTTACTGAGTTGTGTGGACTGAGTAAAGTTGACACTAGTCATGTGAAAAGGCCTTCAGGGTTCAATTTCTTTGTCTCCAGTGTAGAATTTATTCAAGGATTTGTTGAAGACATGAAGGTTTAAATCCCTGTGATGTGATTAGCAAGAAAAAAAAAATCCATCCATGTAGTTCAGTCTTTTCAGGTTGTTTGACTGTGTTGCTTCATCTGTCACTTTGTAAACTCTTTCACCAATTCATCACTCGGTTTGTCCAGTATCACTGTTTTTTTAAAGGACACTTTCTGTCTGTCTCTTTATTCTATCTATCTATCTATTGATTGTTTATTTGTTGTCATTCTATCCATCCAACCTGTTAATTGATCTATCTATCATTCGTTCATTTGCTCATCATTTGTTCGTTTTGTCTTTCTTTCTTTCTTTCTTTCTTTCTATCGTCTGTTCATTCGTTCATTCGTTCTGTCATTCTATTTATTCATCCATCGTCTGTCTGTCTGTCCATGGATGGACAGAGTAATTGAATACCCAGTTGAGTCACATTTAGTCATTCAGTCTGGACACGCAGTACAGCCAGATTACGATCTGGACTCTGAGGACGAGACATTTGTAAGTACGACTGCCTGTCCGTCTGTCTGTCACTCTGACATTTTGCTTTTTAAATTTGTTTTCAGCTGATTTATGTACTGTGTCTAACTTGAAGATAACAGTCTTGTACTAAAACATACACAAACTCTACCCAGAGAGTTTCTCACCCGAAACTGGAGGGTTCTTGGTCTTGGAGGAGATGATACAGAGAAGGGAGTGAATTGAAAGGGAAGAAATAAAGAAATGTCCCTCACTTTCCCAGCATGAACACAGATTTCCCTCTTGCTGTCAGCATGACAAGTGCAGTGGCTGTGTGCTGCAAATGGAAAATAAAACTATTTACACTGAGGTGGGATCTGAATGTGTGACACCCCCTCGCTCTGTCACTTTCTGTTTCCCTCTTCCTCTTCCTCTCCCATCCAAGGTTTTGTGATTTGGCGTGCCGGAGTGTGGAATGTGACATGCTCATTCTCTTTTTCCTGTTTACTCACCATTTCAATTCCTTCTGTGTCTTCAGTTTTCCCTTACTTGTCTTCTCAGTTCCAGATGTTGAAGTCTGATGTCCTGTAGCACCTTGTGCAATTGTATAGTCTCGTTTAGCTAGACTTTTGCCTGTCGGCGTCAAGACTGGTTCACCTTATGACTTGTTCTGGCCAAGAACTGTCAGTTAAAGTAGTTCACATTGCCTACCTTGGTTTGTTAGGGTATCCTAAACCATGAAGAATCCATCTGACCATCATGCAGTTGTCTGGTTTTGTTGGATCAGTGTTGGCAACACAGCTCCTAAACTGCAGTGATAAATATGAGGACTTCTTAAAATGTAAAATGTAAGAGTAGTCTTAAAACAAAATTAATTGAATATATAAGCTTCTATAAGCAGGTGGGTATGAGTGTTTACAGAACATAACATAAACCTGAGAACAATGTGAAATATTCAGGCACACTCAGTGATATCCTGTACATTTCCTACTAAATGTTTTAAATAAATCTATTAATATGTCTTTCAAATATTTAGTTGACACAAACCTCCATGGACAAGCATTATGAGGTTGAAGCCAGCTAAAAAGAGAATGCATGACCTCACCACTATCAGATTTAGTATTGTCTGTTCACCTGCTAAATTACATCTTAGGAAGGATGAATGAGAAGAAATGCATCTGTGTGTGTGTTTGATGTAGCCTGATAAATGTCAAGTGTCACAGGTAGCTAAGCTAGAATAAGCCCATCAGTTATTACATTCCCCATCTGTATGTGTGTGTCAGTCCCCCTGTGCAGTGCAGCTGAGATGAACATGTGTGCTCGTTTTACGCTTAATCTTTTCTGATCTCACAACACCTCGCTTTGGGCAATCCTAATAGTCCACAACAGTAGTATTGCTGGTCATTCTCAAGGTCAGTGTCACAGAGCCAGATTTGTTCATGATTTAATTTATGCCAAGCAAGAAAGGTTTTGTCTTAACCATAAAGTAACATAAAATTGAAGAAAATAATAATAATAATCTGAAGAAAATAAATGATTTTTGCCTGAAACTCATCACCACTAAAATAGGGTGTTCTGGGGCCTTTTATTTCATTCACTTTAATGCTTAAAACAGTAATTGAACATATGGAAACCCATAAACTCTCAATTCTGAGAAAAAAAAAGTCAGTTGCAAGATATAAACTTTCAATTCTGAAAAAAAAAAAAGTCACAATTGCGAGAGATAAATTTTATTCTGAGAAATAAAGTCACAATTGCGGCATATGAACTTGCAATTCTAAGGAAAAAAGTCACAATTGCAGGATATAATCTCACAATTCTGAGAAAAAAAGATCACATTTGCCGGATATTAACTCGCAATTCAGAAAAAAAAAAGTCACGATTGCAGGATGTAAACTTCCAATTCTGAGAAAAAAATCATAATTGCAGAATATAAACTAACAATTCTGAGAAAAATGTCAGTTGCAAGATATAAATTAGCAATTTATTGCAAGATATTAACTCGCAATTCTGAGAAAAAAGTCACAGTTGTGGGATATAAACAATTCAGAGAAAAAAAGTCACAATTATGCAATATAAATCTGTTTATATCAGGCAATACTGACTTTATAACTCGCAATTGCAAGTTTATATCTCACAATTAAAAAAAGTGAGAAGTCAGATATAAATTTGCAATTTTAAGGAAAGAGACACAATTGTGCAATATAAAGTCAGTTTTGAGAAAAAAGTCAATTGCGAGATATAAACTCATAATTGTGAAATACAAAGTCACAATTCTGAGAAACAAGTCACAACTGTGGGATATAAACTCACGATTCTAAGAAAAGTGTCACAATTGCAAGATATGAACTCAATTCTGAGAAAAAAAGTCACAATTGTGGGATATAAATTTGTTAAACGCAACTGCGAGATTGTATCACATTTCTGAGAAATTGTAAGAAGTCACAATTGCCTTTTTATTTTTTTTATTCAGTGGCGGAAACAGGCTTTTATTTGAACAACTCTCCCCAAGATTTTTTTTTTTTTTTTTTTTGGTAATCTTTAGGTCCGTAGTACAAGCAGTGAGGTCAGGATATACATGTTAACCTTAAAAGTATGTTTGTATTATTTTTAATAAGAATGAGCAACAGTAATAGTGCTGTCTGCCTTTTTTAGTATGTAATTTGGACTGCAACATTCATCACAGTTTATTTCGTGAATTTAAACTGTCAAATCAGTCTCAATTTCATGAGTTTATGCAACCTTGACTCTTGCCCCTCTTGTAAAATGTGAACAGATTGGTTAGCAAGTTACTGCGGGTATCAAACGGAGAAGTGGTGTGAGCAACACTTTACCACAACGCCGTCCTCAGCTGTCATTATTTAAACATGCTATCTGACCTTTGACCCGAAGCACCATGTGACAGACTTGCAAACCTCACACAGCAGCGTACGAGCGCTCTCTTCATTTAAGCACAAAGAACTCTCAAAGGAAAAGAAAGAGCGCTCGAGTCGAGAAAAAAAAAAGAATACTTAACCTGGTTATGAAAGACAAGGTCATAATCTAATATTAAAAATCCTGGACGGGAAATTGGGAGGAAAGGATGATAAAGGATTAGGTGAGCGTGCTTTAATTTGCGCTGTCCCCGTCGGGCGTCTGGGCGGTGGTGGGGCGGTACACGACCGGGAAGAAGGGGCGAAAGGTTAGCGACGCACGGTTAGCCTGCTGCTATCTGAAACACCTCCCCTGACGTCTGATTTGCCTGCTGATGTTAATGCAGCACAAATTGGACTAGAATTTGAAATTAATGTACGTGAAGGAGATATAAGCAAATTAGGTCTGTGAGGCCCACAGAGAAACCAAATGGCCATGGGTTATAATTTAAAAGCAGTTAGACAAGGTGATCTAGTATTCACTTTGTAGCATTATTGGTTTGTTGACAACACTGTGAAATGGGGTGAGCAAAACCTTATATCAAAGTATGAGAAATCTTATATCTTGTTACTGCTCAGTTTGTTTACATTACATTAAATGACATGTTTTTTCATCAGTCTGTATGTTTCTTCACTTGTAAGTAATGTAAAGTAGCAATAGATAGATAGTTATACAGACTGAGTCTCTTTTCTCTTTCTGTCTTTCTAATGTGCACAGCTTTTCAGATCTAAATATATGCCACTGTCGTCTTGCCTCATGCAGGCACATTTCCGATGCAGATTGTTTGTGTTAGGAACATTAAACACTACTGGTGTGTCTTTCTTCTGCAGTTGTTCAAGTGTTGTTTGCTGTGAGCATGTGCCGCTCTGAGAGACAGATCTTCATTGTTCTGTCAGACTGCAGCTCGTGTCGGAAACAGTGACAGTCAGTGGCGCGTCAGAGAGACATATGGATGAATGATAAACCACATTATTGTACTTGTGCAGACATTTCATGTTTCAGTGATTCAGCTGTTTCAATTATTTTATTTTTAAACAAGCTATCATGGGTATAAGACTTTTTTTTATTTCATTTTATTTTATTATTTTTTTATTTCATTTTTATTATTATTTTATTTTATTTAGAACCACACTTCAAACAAGCTATCATAGGTGTTAGATATTTTATTTTTGTTTCATTTTTTTGTTATTTTATTTTATTTTGCTTTATTTATATATATATATATATATATATATATACATTATTTTATTTATTTCACCCCCTAGTAGGTGTAAGACACTTTATTTTTTTTATTTGATTTGATTTGATTAATTCCCCTTCAATTTTTTAGAACCACACTTCAAACAAGCTATCATAGCTGTAGTTTTTTTTTACTATTTTATTTTTATTTATATTTCATTTTATTTATAAAATGTTGTCATTATCTAAATTAAAAAAATTATATATATATTACATTTTATTTAGAAAAATTACAACTATGATAGCTTTAAAGAAGCTATCATAGTTGTAAGACATTTTATTTACTTTACTTTTCTGTTATTAATATTTTTTAGAACCACACTTCAAACAAGCTATCATAGCTGTAAGATTTTTTTTTACTATTTTATTTTATTTTATTATCTAAACAAAACAACAAAAACAAATAGAATTTTATTTAGAACAAGCTTTAAACAAGCTATCATAGTTGTAGAACGTTTTCTTTTCTTTTATTATTATTTTTTATTTTATTTTCCCTCCAATTTTTTACATTTAATAAATAAAACAAAATATTTCATTTTACTTATAAAAATGACAACTATGATAACTTTAAACAAGCAATCATAGTTGTAAGAATTGTTATTTTATTTTATTGCCAATTTTTTTTAACCACGTTTCAAACGAGCAATCATAGATGTAAGACATTTTATTTTATTTTTCTCCCCCCATTTTTAGAACATCACTTCAAACAAGCTATCCTAGCTGTAAGACATTGCCACTCGCATTAAACATTACTACTTCAGGTCTGCTATGTTCACACTGCATGGGTTCGATGTAAAAGTAATTGTCACTAACCTGAACTCAGTGTTTATGTGCCCTGTCTCTATGGTGACAGTCCTCTTGTCACAGATAGCAGTCAGTGAAGGTGACCCGTATGACACCAGCGGTCATATGTAGGTTCATTTCATCTCATATTAGAATCAATGAAGATGAAATTGGGTCTTTCAGGTCACTGAACACAAAGGTCAGGAGAAAATCCAAGCAGAAAGGGTCATCAAATCCTTCATTTGTTACATATTTTTCATTTGATAAAAAAAAAAAAAAAAGATTTATATTCTGAAGCATTTCATGTTTCCTGAAGTCTTTATCACACTTGCTTTCATTGCTTCTTTTGCTATTGTGTCTTTGACTTCACAAATGATCTCTTTTATGATTGTCTCACCTCCTTGTACTGTGGTTTTTCACAGTTTTGTTCATCAGCATAGGCAAAATTGTTGAATCCACCTATGATATCTAAACATGAGTGCTCAAATGTTTGTGCTTTTGGTTGTCATAGCACTTGCTGTCAAAAAATGCCCAGCTTTGTGTCTGACAGATTTCCGAGGTCCTAAACACAAAGCAGGGCACCTTGCGTGTATTGCATTTCACAACCGTACCGATTTCTAAATGACCTATTTTTGCAGCTTAGTTCAGTATATGGTCTTGACTTTGGCTGGAAGCTTAGCTTTGTATTTACTGTGTTTACACTACATTCTTTTATATCAAAAGAGCAAAGAAAATCTGATTTTGATGTGGTGCTGTGGACTCTTTAAGATTACTGGTCTTTATAAATCTCTGACTGAGGTGCTGCAGAATTATTACAGGAATATTGATCATATGCAAGGATGGTGTACATGTTTTCAAGCCCTTTCATCTTAAAATTCTGTTTAAACCAAATGAGAAGGGAAAAAATCCATCAAGACCCTAAAAGATTCTTTTCTCTCTTTCTTCTCTTTCATGGTTCTCCACGTCATATTGACCCACAGCAAATGCAATGGGTTGCAAATATAGTGCATATAGTGATAGATGGATAGATAAGGAAAAAAGCAGGATGGATGTAGGGGACTTCAGAGGGATTTGAGGGTTAAAGGACAGATTATAAGAGTGACGCAAACTCCCAGCAGGCATCTGTCCTTCTCTGACCACTGTTTCATCACTGTTTCCACACCAAACTTAATAAAAAATGGACAGAGAAAGAGGTCTGAGATTCTGTAATCTTGTTTCAAGTTATTGTTGTTTCATTTACGAAACTGTTTTTGTTTTTTCAAGGGCAGACAGCTGCAGTTTTGCGTTTAAAATGAAATTCATTTTATTTGTAATTTTAGCTCTTTATTCAGGCTATCATAAGTGTAAAATATTTTATTTTATTTTATTTTTCCCTCTTTTTTATTTTATTTTATTATTTTCCCCCATTTTTTTAGAACCACACTTCAGACAAGCTATCATAGTTGTAAAATTTTATTTTATTTTATTTTACCACCCCTCCTCCCCTTTTATTATTTTATTTTATTTTTTATTATTATTTTTTTTATTTCCCCCCATTTTTTAGAACCACATTTCAAACAGGTTATCATAGGTGTAAGACATTATTTTTATTTTATTTTATTTTATTTTATTTAATTTAATTTAATTTAATTTTATTTTATTTTATTTTAAATTTTAGAACAATAAAATAAAATAAAATAAAATTATGTCTTGCAACTATGATAGCCTGTTGGAAGTGTGATTCCAAAAAATGGGGGGAAATAAAAAAAAATATATTATATATAAAATAGCAATAGCCTAGTAGCAACCCTAACATCTTGTCAGTAAGTTTTGCACATTTTCTACAGAAAATCTTAAACCATTAGTCTTATTATTGTCACTTTTTAGTCTAAACACACCCATTCTAAAGCACACTTCCATAATGACGATGAGCTTCTCTGCATTTCCTGTGATTTTAGTTTTCGTATGATTGACGTCAGAGGCAGGACTGAATTAATTGACATCATTAGACTGGAACATAAAGCATGTGGATCTCAGACCAGTTTTGTGTGTGTTTTGTGATTGTTTGTGTTGTTTGTGTATGTGAGGTGAATCTTAAAAACAAACCGCTGTCAATTTTAATCAGTGTGACACACAAATCCAGCCTCAGGTAGACCAATTACAGACAGACACGCTCCACGGACGAGACTAGGCCCTCCTCACCAACGCACACACACATGCACTGTTGAAAGAACGGGAAAGAGGTTTTTATGGTGTTTTGTAAAGCAAAAATAATTGAATGCAGTCGTACTGAATTTTAAAAAATGCAAATGCGGGCCATTGTTTGCAAATATTTATAGTTGCGATGGATGTAGAGCTCAGTGAGTCGATATGTTACCGTTGCTTGTTTGTTTTGTTTAGACATCATACTGTACCTCCCAGTCGTCCATGTGAAAGTGATATATTTTACTGTTGAATGAATGTGTATATAAATGAGGCACATGGATTCTTAGGAACAAAGTCAATCCATATGACAGCATCATATCACTCCTATTACACTGATGTGAACTCGTTTTTTGTTTATTTCCTCAGGGTGGAAAGATCCCTGTGAGATGGACCTCGCCAGAAGCCATCGCATACAGGAAGTTCACTTCTGCCAGTGATGTGTGGAGTTACGGTATTGTCATGTGGGAGGTGATGTCGTTCGGTGAGAGGCCATACTGGGACATGAGCAACCAGGATGTGAGTTTTGTTTTTCTTTGTTTTGTTTTTTACAAAACAGTGTATTATTGACTTTCAGTCACACTAGCTGATTAAAATACAATATAAAACATTATATTATATTATATTATATTATATTATATTATTATTTTTACATCATTTATAATATACTACTAAACTAAACTAGCCCTGAATCTTAAACTGAGCAAAATATAAGTTTTATATTATATTATATTATATTATACTTTATTGTTATGTTCTGTTATTAATTACTTTATTTAAATCATAATATACTACTATACTTTGAGTCAGATTAAAATGAGTAAAATACAATATAAGACCTCTATATTATATTATATTATATTATTTACTTAATTATTTATTTATTTTTAAATCAATTATAATATACACCTGTACTTTGAGTCACACTAGCCCTAAATCTTAAAAATAGTAAAATACAATATAAAACGTTTATATTATTATATTCTACATTGTATTATATTATATTATTTTATATTTTTTATTAAATATTTCATAAATAATATACATATAATATACATTTCATTATATTGTATTATATTAATAAATATTTTGTAAACATTTATAATGTGCTACATTTTGAGCAAATCTTATATTATATTATATTATAAAATATTTTATTATTACATATTTTGTAAACATTTATAATATACTATAACATTTTGAGCAAATATAATATATAAATATATATAATTTTATATATATATATATTATAATATAGTATGACATTTTGAGCCAATCTTATTATATTATATTATATTATATTATACCTTTTCAAAAGGTACACATTTGCATCATATTTACCCTTAATGGGCATATTATTAGCTTAAAGGTACATGTAAGTACCTAAATGGTACAGTTCAGTAATTTTTGAAAGGTTACCACCCCAGTGACAGCTTTTGTATAATTTCTTTCTACGAGTGTAAGGCTTTGCAGTGCATTTATGATGTATGTAAAGTGCATGATTAACTATAAAGCACCAAACACCCTTTGGCTCTGCCTCTGAAATTTGCTGCCCTGAGTCTCATTTTTTTTCAATCTCTTTGGCTCTAAGGCTCACTACTTTGAGTCTTACCGTCTTTCCCTGTAAATCTACACAGTACCTGCCTCTAAGTCTTTCCACATTCAAATCTCCAAGCATCTGCGTTTCAGTGCAGACAAAAGTTTTTTTCTGTTCGAATTGTGAATACACCAGACTCATTCCAGGCTCTCTGGGGATTTTCAGAAAATCCTGCCAATGAAAACATAAATTCCCCAATCCCTTTTAGCATCCAGTTAACACATCAGAGATGCAGAACGAACCCTGAGGAACTTGTGACTGTAATGACTGCTGAACTATATATATATATATATATATATATATATATATATATATAAAAACGATTTGAGCATTCAGTACATTCAAATCAAAGAAAATAAATTCAAGAAATAAATTACTCTCTTTCTACTTTCTGTACATTCCCTGTATGCACTTTGTCTTCTCAAAGATTGTCTCCATTGCTCAAAAGGGGTGTTGTTTGTCATGCTTGACAGACTTAATTTCTTATGTTGTATTTGAAAATTCTGCTGTTAAATATTCATGAAAACCATCTTATGAAGGGCTCAGACTGTAAAGCTGTCTGATTCTGTTTTACACTATGTTTAACATCCTATGACATGCACCAAAACACAAACAAAGTAACAGAGCTCCGAGGTTATAGTCTCTGCCACATAAGAACCAGCAAAAGTAAAGTTGTGGATGAGCTGCATAATGTTTCTTCGGCCTATAACACACTTCATTATCTCATCTTCAAGAGCTTTTAACGATCGTCTAATTCCAAATTGCCATAAAAAGATCATATCAGCGTAATGAAACAGCAGGACATCTGCAGCTCAGTGCCTACATCTCACAGTGGTCCCGTGGAATCCGTTTAGGAGAAAAACTGAAGAGAATATACTGATCCTCAAATATTTGAATTCACCAGAGCTCTAGATTGGAATGCAGAGGACAGACAGTGTGTTTGTTTGTTCATTTGATGTTTACTTGTGTCAGAGAGAATCAGAGCAAGAGGAATATGGGAAGAGAGTTCAGTGTTTGAGGAGGGTAGAACATCAGATTACATTTAAAGTTTAATGTTGTTCACAGGTTGTTTGTGTTATGTTGCAACATCCATGCAACAAAACTGATATATTTTTCCAATTTATGTGTGATAAAACAATATTGTGTAATATCTTTTTTTATGATATGGTTATGGTATCTATAAAGACGCAAAAATGTAAGTACTTTGTCCAAAAATGACAACAAAGCAATTAATGACAATAATATCTATGTGTGTAGGTGATCAATGCTATAGAGCAGGATTACAGGCTTCCACCCCCCATGGATTGCCCCACTGCTCTTCACCAGCTGATGCTCGACTGCTGGCAGAAAGATCGGAACGCTCGGCCTCGCTTCACGGATATCGTCAATACGCTCGACAAACTCATCCGCAACCCCACCAGCCTTAAAGCAGTCGCCAGTATACCCACTATGTGAGTCAAACCAACTCCTCCTACCCACATTTTGTTCTTATACCATGTGGGAACACCCACCGCTGGGTGATGTAATTCCTCTTTTCCCCTTTATCTCACTCTTTCTTTCTCTCTTTTCCTCCTCCAGTCCGTCCCAGCCGTTGTTGGACAGGTCCATCCCAGACTTCACCACCTTTAGTTCTGTAGAGGACTGGCTGGCCGCCGTTAAGATGTCTCAGTACAGAGACAATTTCCTCAACTCTGGCTTCACGTCCCTACAGCTGGTCACCCAGATGACTTCAGAGTGAGTGTGAAGTCTTAGGTGTTTTTTTTTTCTAAATAATTTCTACAATTTGGGGTTTTATTTTTGTCAATAAAGGTCTTAAAAAATCTGTATTAGATGGCCAAGTTGGTCAAACAGTCCAAGCCGTTTTGGAAGGTGGTTCTATCCAGGCTGACCAACATGATCTATCAGGTCAAACTTGGCCCCAACAGCTGATTAACCAACTAATAAAAGACCTAAACCACCCCTGAAAACCAATCAAACATTCTGAAGCATTTTGAAATGTGGCTATCCAGCTTCTTACCGGTTAAACTGGTCTACCATTCGGAAGTGTTTTGAAATATGGTTAGCAAGCTGCGTTGAGCTGCATTAAACGCAGGGCTAAAATGTTGGCTATGATGAAGTTTATGGAGGGCGGCAATAGTGGGATATTTAATAAGAACAGCGTAAGCAGCACTACACACACGCAAATTAAAACAGCGGCGCAACCGGTGTTTATCATAGCAAAGGCAGCATATCATATGATTTTTGGTGTACGGCGTACAAGAGCGCCGGAGTTTATGTGGTTAGAAGAAATCTCTAGCATTAATTCTGAAATGTGGATACAGTTTGATGTTCGTCGTAGAAGTCACACTGCAGGACTGTGCCAAATCTTCTGACACTGCCAGAATTTCATCTGAGGTAAAATTTGGTCACAACAGCCATTAATCGGCTGTCGATGAACATGTCAAACCAGCGATCAAAGACTAAAGATTTTAGCCTTGGATTATAGGAATCTTATAGGATTTTCAAAATTTGTCTCAGAGGGCAAATTGTGGCAAAAATCGCACAGTGTGAGCGCGGCTTAAAGCAGTGTAATTCAGCTAATGACCAGTATAACCATTTTTTGAAGTTCTTATATTTGTTAGATTTATTCAGCTTTCACCATTATTACTAAACTTATTACTGGTACCACTCTGTACCAGCTTAAGCTAGTTGAACTGGTCAACTATTTGTAAGTGTTTTTTTTTAAAAATGGTCAGCAAACTCCTCACCAGCTTGGTCCACCAGCTCTAATCAAGTTGACCGATATGGTTAAATTGGACCTATCATCTAGTCATACAACTAGTCAACAACCCAAAACAGTGTGAACCAGCTAATGGCCAGTCTAACCATTTCTAAAGTTTATATATGTGTTAGATTTTTTTCGGTTTTCAACATTGTTAATAAAACTATACCCTGCTGGTAAAACCAGGCCATACCAGCTTGAGCTAGTTAAACTTGTCAACCATTCGGAAGTGTTTTGAAATATGGTTAACAAGCTCCTCTCCAGCTCAGTCCGCCAGCTCTAACCAGGTTGACTAACATGGACAAATTGGGACCTATCATGTACCATACAACTAGTCAGCAACCTAAATCAGAGTGCACCAAATAATGACCAGTCTAACCATTTCTAAAGTTCTTATATTTATTCGATTTATGTAGCTTTCACCATTGTTACTAAAACTATACCCTGCTGGTAAAACCAGGCCGTACCAGCTTGAGCTAGTTAAACTTGTCAGCCATTCGGAAGTGTTTTGAAATATGGTTAACAAGCTCCTCTCCAGCTCAGTCCACCAGCTCTAACCAGGTTGATTGACATGGTCAAATTGGGACCTATCATGTAGCCATACAACTAGTCAACAACCTAAAGCAGTGTGAACCAGCTAATGGCCAGTCTAACATTTCTAAAGTTCTTATATTTATTAGAGTTATTCAGACTTCACCATTGTTACTAAAACTGTACCCTGCTAGTTAAACAAGCCTGTACCAGCTTGAGCTAGTTAAACTTGTCAACCATTTTGAAGTGTTTTGAAATATGGTTAGCAAGCTCCTCACCAGCACGGTCCACCAGCTCTAACCAGGTTGACAGACGTGGTCAAATTGGGACCTGTCATGTAGCCATACAACCAGTCAACAACCTAAAGCAGTGTGAACCAGCTAATGTCCAGTGTAACTATTTCTAAAGTTCTAAAGCTCCTCACCAGCACGGTACACCAGGTTCAAAAGCATTTTGAAATGTTGTTAGCCAGTTCTTCACCTTCTTAGCCAAGATGGTCTACCAGCTCTAAATTGGTTGAATGAACCCCAGCTACAGGTTATAAAACTGGTCAACCACCTAACTGCAGCCTTATTTCTTAAAATTGACTTTTGACCTCACATTTGCAACTTTATTCCCGTTTTAAACTTCATCTGTTAGTTTCTTGCTTATTTTTTTTTCCTCTGAGTTGGAAACACGCTTTTATGGATCACACTGTTAACAACATCTGCTTCAAAAATCATTATGTTTACAATTATGTGTCTTATTTAGCCATCCTGTCATATTATTGGTTTATTTCAGATGATGTCTAATGCTTCACGAGTTAGTTTGTTGTGTCTGTGTGAAGGGTGATTAAAGCTGGTTTCAGATTTCCAGACAGTCATTGATCACAGAATGCAGGGCAGCCAGATATCTCAGCAAACCTGTTTATTATAGATTTCTAAACCATACAGTAGGATTAGCATGAATCGCTAAGGTATGTGCGTGTTTTTGACTCGAGTCGCTATCGAGCTAACAGGTGGATATGCTGTTGATGATGTTTAAAACACGTCTCCTGGTGTTTTGTTCGTGGCGGGAAGCGTACTGTGAGGTGTAGCGTCTCTGACGCTCTGATTAATGCAGCCGGCGCTCACAGAGAGGGTCTACGCTTAATTAGCAACATAAGTATGAGCCCACGCATAAACAGGAAGTTAAATGCAAGCGGCTTTCATGTGTTAATGCTGTTTGCGCTCACATCTATAAACCTGTAGGGGCTCTGAGCGGTTCCTCTCTCTCTCTCTCTCTCTCTCTCTCTCTCTCTCTCTCTGTTGGTTCGTATATTGATAGTACAGGTTGTTCTCATTCAGAATAAAGACTCCTCTCTGAGAACAGCAGAGTAAATTGAGCATTTATTCAGTTGCTCTTTTGTCTTCGTAATTTAAAGGGTGCAATGAAACAGTCACCTAAAATCGGATGCTTACTTGGCCTTTTGATGTGCTGACCGGTACTCTACTAACAGGAAGAAGTGCTTGGCAAGAGTTGCTCAGGTAGTGAAGGTTTTCTGGACCATCTGGCAAAGATGGTCCAGAAAATAGATTTTTACTGCTATTAGAATAATAATAATTAACAATGTTCATTAGCATGGATGATAATAACAGACATTGACAACAGGCAGATGTGTGATAGCAAGGTGATCAACCTTATTATTATTAAGTTTATTAATGTGTCCTACATTCAAACAAAGTTAGAAAGTTAGTTAAGCTGTATTTTAAAAGATTCTTTTTTCTATCAATGTAAATGTAAAGTCAAAGACATAAAAACGAAACATATTTGTGAATTATTTTTTTATTTTATATTACAGTTCATTTTTATATACTTTGTCTATTGCTCACTATTTCATATTTGTTGATAATACATTTTCTAATGTTAATTTACCGGTATACTTGAAATGTTAAAAATGTATTATGTCCAGATTTAAGGGATAGTTAACCCAAAAATGAAAATTACCCCATGATTTGCTCACTTTCAAGCTATTCTTGGTGTATATGACTTTCATCCCTCAGACAAATACAATTGGAGTTATATTTTAAAATATTCTGGCTCATCCAAGCTTTATAATAGCAGTGAATGGCTGTTAGAGATTTTGAAGTCCAATACAGTGCATCCATCCATCCATCATAAAAATGCATATTTAAAGCTTTATAAACCATAATGTCTAGCTTCCGCTAACTGTCGTACGTGCATTCACGAGAGAGTGGCGTTTCAGCATCATGTATAACATAGGCGAATGCGGAAGCAGTGGAGGGAGCAAGACAAAACACCAGTCACAAATTAGAAGTACAAAACGAGGATTTGTAATGTAAAATGTTGGAGGATTTCGATATATGCCAAGAGGAGACTTGTTTCTTGAGAGACTACCATATTCTGACCAGAGCTGCTGGAACGTCTCTCTCTCTCTCTCTAGATTGCGGTTTATAAAGTTTTAAATATAGATATTTTTCTTACACAAACGCATTGATTTGCTTTAGAAGGCCTTTATTAGTAAGGCCTTCTAAATTATAACTACCCAAAGCTATGTAGAGTACTTTTAACAATGGATGGATGCACTTTATTGGACTTCACAATCCAAGCAGCTATTCACTGCTATTAAAGAGCCAGGAAATTTTTTAATACAATTCTGATTGTATTCATCCGAAAGAAGAAAGCCATATAAACCTATTATGGCTTGAGAGTGAGTACTCATCTGTTAGTTCATATTAGTTAGCACTTTATTATTGCAAATAATGTCAGCTGATTGTATACCACATTTGAATGCATGTCTAGTATTAACTGTAGCTATGCATTCTTGTGTTCGCAGGGACCTGTTGAGGATAGGTGTGACTCTCGCCGGCCATCAGAAGAAAATCCTCAACAGTATTCAGTCCATGCACCTGCAGATGTCTCAGTGCCAGACGGGCACGACGCTGGCATGACTACAGGGGGCGCCGGACGACGGGCTGGGCAGCTTGCGGAAGAATTACCAGCGGGTGAGCCCAATCCCATCGGAGCGCGCCAGGATAGAGACTATCATCCTGATCTGAGAACGTGTTTCAGGAGAGGAACCATTATCCCATATTCAACAGACCAGATCAGTACAGGACCGCCGGGACTCGCAGGACATCTGTTAACCCGTCGGCTGTTTGTCTCTCCGGGCTACATTTACAGGGAAAACGGAAGAAGCGGACTCTTTTTGTCCTCTTCTCATCATTAGTTACCTTTACGATGCTCATCAAGACTATTCCGATTCCGAGACTTCACGCATCGTTTTCTACAAGGTCCTTTCGTTCTTCTATTTTTTTCCACTATAAACCTTCTATAGTCACTGCTTCCCACTTACACTACCTGTCGATCTCGATATGGCTGACGTTGCCAAAGGACATCCTGTGTATGCCTGCGTCCCACCCCTAGGCCATACGAGCATAAATGATGTATATCTTTAAATAAATACGAGTATATCTTCAGAGTAAACCTTCATATTGAAGGTGAAGTGTAACGGACCTGTATGTAAATACCCTCTTCTTCCGCTTGCATTTTTGGCAATGTTGCGCATTGGACCAGAACGGCCGATTCTGCAGGACACGAACTCGCTTACGTCAGCGTGATGCCACGAGAACAATCTGGGGTGAACTTTGACTCTGTCGATGTTGTGTAAATATCAGTTAGTTGTGTATAAACTAGCGTTAAAAAGATATACTTTAGGTGAAAAAAGCTACGCATTCAGGCCACTAAACAGTGTTTATTGTAGGTGTTTCCACGCTGATGAGCACTTACGTGTACAGCTTTTCTTTCTTCCACCTCTTCTCTTCTTCTACTTCTTCTAGTCGTTCTTGTTAGTTTCGTGTCAGAGTGTTTGAATGCGTCAACTAGCGTTGGGAGGGTGCGTCGCCACCGCCTAAACTAGCTAGTACACTTAAATGTAGTTCCACTGTTAATAAGCTGTACTAATGTTGGTCTTACAGGGTCTTTAAAACCGCTAATCTGTTTCCAAGCACGTGTTTACATGATAAGCGAACGGAAAGGTTGCAGGCTGGAAACGAAGAGACTCGCGAAATCGCTGCCCTTCACCGCTTTTATCAGGCCGAGTCACTCTCTCGGGTCCAGATGTTTGTGGATGACATTGCTAAATGTGGTACATGTTCTTTCGTGTCATCAGCTCTCCATTTATTTGTGTGTGTGTGTGTGTGTGTGTGTGTCTAGATCGAACATCTGTGTGACCCTTTATGAACAGATGCCTAATGCCACCCCATTGAGCACATTCTACTTAAGCAGTCAACAAAGCACTGGGTAACACACACACACACACGGTCTGTTGATGGCTTTGAGCTGGTCCTTTTTGGTTGCCAGGGAGAAATAGCATTAGATGATTGATCATAATAAAAAGTAATAATAATAATTATTATTATTATTAATGTAGTGGACAGCTGATGCTCTCACCTTAAGTGACGTGTGACCAGTAACTTACTATTAATATTTAAGCCCCAAAATCATTACATTAACATAATAATAATAATAATAATTAATAATAATACAAATTATTAATAATTAACTATGACTGTTATTACCTATTATTATTATTATTATTATTGTTGTTTAAAATATATTATTATTAATGAGGTGGACATCTTATGCTCTCATGCTCACCTTAAGTGATGTGTGACCGATAACTAATATTTAATTCCCAAAATCATTACAAAATAATCATTATCATTATTATTATTATTATTATTATTAAAATTGTTAATAATAATTAGTAATATTTTGGTTGTTATTATTATTATTATTATTATTAATAATAATAATAATAATAATGTATATCATTTTATCATTTTAATTATGCTTTTAAATCATTTCAAAAGCATAATTATTAATAATAATAATAATATAGTGGACAACTGACGTCTTAAGTGATGTGTGACCAATAATTCACTATTGTGAATTTACTAACGTTGTTGTTGATATTATTAATAATAATAATACATAACATGAATCATATCAGTGAATCATAATGAACCATAGTGCAAGATCGGAAGTTGGTGTTAAGGTGTTATAAATAATATTATTAACATTTTATTTGCATAGCACCTTTTATACATAAAATATAGCTAAAAATTTCCCAAAAAAATATAAAACTGCAATTTAAGATGAAAGAATAAACAAACGGCTGGAATTACAAAAAAAAAAAGAAAAAAAAAAAGGATTATAATGTTAAAAATCCAACCAAAAGCCAACTTAAAAACAATTTTGAAAACAATTCAAATGATTTGGGAGTTCATCTAATAATTGTGTGCTGCAAATATGTTGGCTTTTATGATAAAACCGCTTACAGCGTTCCTCATTTGTAAGTTGCTTTGGATAATAGAGTCTTGCAAATGAATCAATATAAAAGTAATTGTTAAAATGTTCCAGCTTTTTGAGGTCATAATGACTAAAAGCAGCTCCACAGGAACTCATACGGTTCAGCGTTAAAGGACCCAAATGTAAGATTTGAAACATAACGGTTTGTAGAGGTTAGCAGCTGTACCATTCATTCGCCTGATGTGAATTGTGTGTGTGTAATGAATAAGCCGCTACATTGCCTGTAAGTTAATGAGACTCATGGTTTATGGTTATTCTCCAGGAACAACACACACACACAATCCATCACGCAGATATACCCAAGGTGTTGCACCTAATTGGCTACAATGAATTTCACCATGGCAACCAAAGAGCGTATTGGCTCTTTGTTAGGGATGACACACTTTTACAGCTTCTGCCAAGAGGCGTATTCTTTTGCGCTCACACACACACACACACACACACACACACACACACACACAATCACTCCTCAGCTGTATTACACTGAAGAAAGTTAATACGAAGGTAGTAGCGATAATGTCTGGCTCTATAAATGTGTTAGCATACGATGAAGACGTCTTCCCCTCTGCCTCTGCGTAAAGGAGCGGAGGCAGCTCAATTAATGATCACAAAGTATCTTCGCCGTGGCCCGCGTCCAGCTCGTTCGCGGCGGGGCGTAACCAAGCTGTCCGGCGTCCTACCGTATGGCCCAGCTGAAAAATGGCTGACTTGCGCTTATCACCGTGGACTCACTGGGGAGGGCGGAGCCTGCTGGGATACCTGCGGGTGCAGAACACAGACTGAGGAGAGTGATGAATGAGCTGGAGCGAGAGACAGAATGAAAGAGAGAGCAAGCAAGAGACAGTAGAAAGTGCGGGATGGGGAAAGAAGTAAGTGACAGACATTAAAGAGTATTAAAGTAGAAGTTTAAAAAAATTACAGATAATTTACTAAGCCCCTTGTCATCCAAGATGACATAGATGTACATGTTTCTTTCTTTCTTCAGTCGTTAAGAAATTGTTTTTTGAGGAAAACATTTCAGAATTTCTCTTCATATAGTGGACTTCTATGGTGCCTGTGAGTTTGAACTTCCAAAATGCACAATGCACTTTAAATGCAGCTTCAAAGGACTCTAAACAATCCCAGCCGAGGAAGAAGGGTCTTGTCTAGCGAAACGATCAGTTATTTTCTCAAAATAATTGACCTCAAATGCTTGTCTTGTCTAGCTCTGGTTCATGGCAGTTCGGGTATGTCGAAAACTCCCATCTCATTTTCTTTTCCAACTTAAAAATCGTTACATCAATAAACCTACATCGCTGCAGAAGTACTGACCCAGTGTTTACAAAGGGAATGTGCGAAAAAAGATCAAAAGCCCTTTACAAAAAAAGGCTAAAACAGATTTTTAAGCTGTAGAAGAAAATAAGATGGGAGTTTTTTGACATAACCTAACTGTCTTGAACCAGAGCTAGACAAGATGAGCATTTGAGGTTAAAAAGTATATAAATTGTCATTTTAAAAAAATTATAATAATAAAAAATAACCGATTTCGCTAGATGGCTAGTTGAAAATCACAGACACCTCTCCGTATGGAGAGAAATCCTGAAATGTGTTACACAGAAAACATAATATTTTTACGAATGATTAAAGAAAGACATGAACATATTGGATGACAAGAGGATGAGTAAATTATCTGTAATTTTCTGTTCCGGAAGGAAACCTCTTTAAATCAGCATGTAATTAAAAAATGACTCTGTTTTCTTTCTAGCTACATGTTTTTTCAACTTCTCCATTCCAACCACGAGTTATTCTCTATTCTTTTCACAGACCAATCATCATATCCTGTTTCATTTATAATTGCTGCATATTGAAGTGCAATGGGTTGCAAATGGCATTTCATGTTGACTTCCAGGTGTTTTTGAGAGAGGGCTTTATAGATTATAACAGTTTTAGAGCAATATGGGTTTTTGAAAAAGGAAAATGCCAATATCTAGAACAGGGTAGTTTTTTTTTTTTTTAATAAACTCATAATAAATATTTTCCATCATAATTAGCTAAAACTCTAGATATTGGCATCTTCCCATTATATACTACAGTTCAAAAGTTTGAGGTCACTAAGATTTTAAGAAAAAAATATATACATATACATTTTTATTGTCTATTATAATAAACCCATCCCCCCGAAAGAGTTTTTTTGTTTGTTTGTTTTTTTGTTTTTTACTTTATAATTATCAAATGATCATGGACAGAAAAAAATATTGTGTATCAATACACTACCAGTGTAGTTTTTGAACAGTAAGATTTTAAATGTTTTTACAGAAGTCTCTTCTGCTCACCAAGATTTTATTTGATCCAAAATACAGAAAAACAGTACAATTCTGAAATATTTTAACTATTTAAAATAACTGTTTTCTATTTAAATACATTTTAAAATGTAATCCTTCGGAAATCATTCTAATATGCTGATTTGCTGTTCAATAAATGTTTTTTGATCAGCAAATCAGAATATTAGAATTCTGAAGGATCATGTGACTCCAGTAATGATGCAAAAAAAACAGCTATTTAGAGTTATTTTAAATAGTAAAAATATTTTAGAATTTTACTGTTTTTGCTGTACATTGGATGCAGTGCAGGCTTTGTGAGCAGAAGAGACTTTATAAACTTTAAAGATCTTAGATCTTACACTGAAAACTGAAGTAATGGCTCCTGAAAACTCAGCTTTGCATCACAGGAATTATTACATTTTAAAATATATTAATAGGAAATTTAAATAACAATACTTATTCACAAAATAATTTACCTTTACAGTATTTTGATCAAATAAATGCTGCCTTGGTGAGCATAAGACACTTCTTTTAAAAATATTTCGAAATCTTACAGACCTCAAACTTTTGTCCAGTGAAAAGCTTTAGATTTTGTAACTGATGCACAGTGGATCTGCCATTTCTGTCCATTTCTGCTCATGCAAAATGGTCAAATAATCTGCCTGGCCATTATATCCATCCATCATTACTCATCTTATTCTTCATCGCGGAAGTAAGCCTATAGTCTAGACTTCCAGGAAATAATGAGAAGAATAACAAAGTGCAGTAAACGGTAAAACTGTTTGCGCTACAAACCAGTGAGCTCATAATTAAGATATTAAAATAATAAAGAAAGACACACCAATTTGCATATCAAGCAGCAAAATGAGCTGTTTTGTACAGCTAAAAATAGCTGGACGCGGATGAGATCGGAAGCCAGATCCATAAAATTTACGAACGGCCGGTTCACCATCTGCACAGATTGAAGCTTGATCATAACGCACAGGTACAACCATACAGATGTAGTATATGATTTATATTTGAATATGTACATGAACGCTATTTGAATGTCTCTTTTCTAATTTTAACCTCTCGTTTTGCACACGTCCAACAACTCAATCGAGGATAGTCTTCATCTCGCAAGGGTATCCTCCTCTTCCTCCTCCTCTCGGAGGGTTGAGGGAACAGGCAGGGAGTGAGAGGATGAACGGAAATGATTTGAGTCTAATTTTATCGCTCTTTGCCTGGAGTGTCGACACATTGTGGAGTCTGGTGAGCGTTTGGCAGCGGATCAGCGGTGATGCTGTTCCCGCGCCAACTGAAGTCTGAGCGGCGCATGTGTTCGCTAGCACTGCTCAGACTTCTCAAGCGCAAACAAAAAGCGAGTTTGGAGCAAACAACCGAGTAGTCTGACACCGCCGCTAGGAACGAGCCCGCGTTTTGTATTGTTCTTTCTGCTTTCGCGCACTTCAAACGACACTTTTGTGTTAAAGTGATGGAGCATTACTTTTGGCAACCGAGTCGAAGGGTTCGAGAGACTGTTGATATTACTAGCATGGCATGGATACTAGCTCGCACTGTTTTGTAGATACCGAGCGAAGGAAAGCCCCCCTCACCTCACCGAGGCTGTATAGTTAACACTCGTTTCTTGTGATGAGTATGTCAAGAGTTTGAAACTGTAACTTTCTGAGAACTATTGTACTGAAATGCACTCAATAAAGACCTTGGAAAAGCTGAAGTCGAGCGAGTGATGTCTTCATCCGGAGAGGGCTCTTGATAACGAGGCACAGCCGCGGGTCAAACGTGCAGCCGCTCCACTGCTGTTGTTAAGGGAGCGCGCGTGTGTGGGTTTGCTAGAGCTGTTAGGAGTTTGCCGACACTCTCGAGACCCTCAAACCTCCAAAACAACAGCAGTGTGCTTACAAAGTAGCACGCCGGCTGAAAGCGATGGCGAGGAACACATTTTTTAGAGTAATAATTCGACTAACGAGGCATTAAATTCACCAAGTTGTACGGCAGTGCCCTGCTTTAGTAATTATTCTTCAGAAAACAACAGTTCATTAAATTGTTAAGAAGTGACAGTGCTGTCCGGAATGTATATGAATGTATATGTGTCATTGTTAGACCAAACATATAAAGTGAAATATTAAATAGTTCTGATATGAGACGTGACTTGTTTTTCACTTTTCAGGTGTGTTTTGAGTTTCTCACAGGGGAGACCAATGAGATCCATTTCACATTATGCCCAAATGTATTTATTTGTTTATTTAGCTTGGACAAATAATACATGATATAAAGTTATGTCAGTTAATTTCATTAATTTGTTTATTTTTTACTTGTTTATATTTTAAAAATATACATATTATACATTAATATATATATACATTAATACACATTTTATATTAATATTTTTATTAACTCCCTGCAGTATTTTTCATATTTTTTAATGCTAATTTTGTTTATTTTAGGGATGTCAGTTTAGTGCATACATTTAATGTGAACAATAATTACTAGTAGTAGTACTTTTAAAAAGAGGAGGAGTAATTTATTATTATTATTATTATTATTATTAATAACAAAATGATAAATCAATATATTTTAAACAAAGATAAATTGGTATCCCTAAGATAAGCATAAAAAATATCAAACTACATGTAGTCTTTGTTTTTGTTTTTGTTTTGTTTTTTTAATTCACATGCATCATTTGTGCAACAGAAAAAAATAAATTATAATAAAATAAAATATATTATATTTATAAATAATTATAATCATACAATAAAAATAGAATTTGAGTTGCTTCATTTCACACTATGTACATTTAATTTAATTTATTATTTATTGCTATTTTTTACTTATTATTTTAATTTGTATTTTTTTGCTCACACACAAATGATATAAATTTAAAAAAAAATTATAAATGCAGCAGTTTTACATTTTTAAGTTCTAATTTTGTTTATTTTATGGATGTCAGTTTAATGCATGCTTGTATGTTAGTTGTCAATTAGTAGTAGTATAACTGTTAATAAGAATATTTTTTAATACATATATATATATATATATAAAATTTACATGCATCATTTGTGCAACAACAAACATAAAGAAAATAATTATAATAAAATAGAATAAAATATATTAACAAAATATAGTTAAATATGTTCATCATTTGTAAAAAAAAAAAAATAAATAAATAAATAAATAAAATAATAATAATAATAAATAAAAAATTACAATCATGCACTAGATATATACTGCACTAGATAAAACTAGATATATACAGATGCACTGATGAAATGCTTTGTATTTATCAGAGTTTCTGTACTGAAATCTAGACAAGTGTTCAGTGTAGAGGCCTCTCTTTCTCTTTATGTGTCTATAAATATTCACAGGGCAATCACCCGTCGAAGAGGATTGCCTCTCAGCACGCCATCACCAAAGAGCGAGAGACTGATGGAATGAAAAAGTGAGCGAGACAAAGAAAGAGAAGAAAGCCACCGACGACACAGATTGAGGTAAAAATAAAGAGGAAAAAAAAAAAATGATGATACACGGGAAAGGCCACATCTAATAGAGCCGTACCTAATAGATGTTCTGATGGATGGAGCCTTGTGTCTGTCCGGGGGCCCATTGTTCCCCTCAGCATATTCCGGCTCCTGCGCTCTGATTGGCCACAGCGGGTGATGCGTAATAAGCAGGTAGAAGCCTCTCATCAGAATCCACAGCGCATCTCTTTTGTCCTCCTTGAGCCCCTGTAGCTAAGAGGCAGTCTGGGAAACGGTGGCGTGGTGACATGTTTACCGTGGCCCCTGTAATATCCAGAGTGTTTTTAACAGCCTTTAAGGGTATTATTAATAGCAATATGCAGAGTGTTTGGCAGAGAGGCTCTTTGAATATGGATGTGTTTTGGAGTGCTGGGTTTAATGTGGCTTTAAAATGCTTCTACTATCCCAGCAAGCTTCTCCCCGCAGCTCACGTACAGCTGCCGGATCTGGCCCAGCTCCAGCACTAATGTGTTTGAGCGAACTCTACGAGAGTGTGTGTGTGTGTGTGTGTGTGTGTGACGGATTTGAGTAGGTGGAAGCCTGTAGGTGTATTGGATATGTGTTTGTTTTTTCAGACATTTGAGAGCTTCACCGTTTACTGGAAAGAGGCCAACATGAGCGTGTATGCGAGTGTTTGTTTGTTTGGTCCTACTGGACAATCCAGCTAAAACCAGTTTCTTATATTTACTAGGTGGTCTAAGTTGGCTATTACTGGTTTCACTTTTAGTTCATGAGTGTGAATTTGAATGGAATTGGCCACCACTATTCACAGGAAGTTGAACTGAAATGACAGGAAGATGAATGTTTGTTCATCTGTACATATTTGTATCTATCTATCTATCTATCTATAGTATGTCTGTTTATCATGTTTCATATATCCATCCATCTCTCTGTCCGTTTATCTATCCATCATTTGTTCTGTCCATCCTCCGTCCATCCATTCATCCATCCATCCATCCATCCATCTATCCATCTATCCATGCCTTTGTCTCTCTGTCCATCCATCCATCCATCCATCCATCCATCCATCATTTGTTTCATTTATCCATCCATCGTTTGTACCATCCATCCACCCATCTCTGTCTGTCCGTCCATCCATCCATTGTTTGTATCATCCATCCATCCATACATCCATCCATACATCCATCTCTATCCGTTCATCTATCCATCCATCCATCCATCCATCTCTATCCGTTCATCCATGCCTCTATCTCTCTGTCCATCCATCCATCATTTGTTTCAGTTATCATCCATCGTTTGTACCATCAATCCACCCATTTCTGTCTGTCCGTCCATCCATCCATCCATCCATCCATCCATCCCTGTCCGTCCATCCATCCATCCATCCATCCATCCATCCATCCATCCCTGTCCGTTCATCCATCCATCTTTCCATCTATCCATGCCTCTATCTCTCTGTCCATCCATACATCCATCCATCCATCCATCCATCATTTGTTTCATTTACCCAGCCATCGTTTATACCATCCACCCATCTCTGTCTGTCAGTCCATCCATCCATTGTTTGTATCATCCATCCATCCATCCGTCATTTGTTTCATCTATCCATCTTTGTCCGCTCATCTATACATCGTTTGTTTCATCTATCCATCCATCCATTTATCTATCTGTCCATCCCTCCATCTCTGTCTGTTAGTCCATCCGTCCATCTTTTGTTCCATTCATCCATCTTTGTCCGTCTGTCCATTCATCCGTCTGTTGTTTGTTTTATCAATCCATCTATCTCTGTCCATTAATCCATCCCTCTAAGTGTCTGTTCATCCATCCATCCATTTATCCATCCATCCATCTTTTGTTCCATCCATCCATCCATCCATCCATCCATCCATCTTTTGTTCTATCCATCCATCCATCCATCCATCGTTTGTACATCGTTTATCCATACATCCACCTGTCTGTCCATCCATCCAACTATCCATTCCATCCATCCATCATTTGTACATTGTTTATCCATACATCCACCTGTCTGTCCAACCATCCATCCATCCATCCATCCATCCATCCATCCATCCATCGTTTGTACATCGTTTATCCATACATACACCTGTCTGTCCATCCATCCAACGTTTGTTCCAACCATCCATTCATGCATCCATCCATCCATCTATTCATCCATCCGTCCATTCACCCTTTTTTTTAATCCATTTCTAAACTTTTAAAGTTGGTTTTAACCAAAATGATCTCTATCTGTCTGTCCGTCCATTCGTCTGCCGTTTGTTCTATTGATCCATTTATCTCTGTCCGTTCATCTATCCATCATCTCTCCATCTCTGTCTGTCTGTCCATCGATCCGTTGTTTGTTCTGTCGATCCATCTATTTCTATACGTTCATTCATCCATTGCTCCATCTCTCTGTCTGTCCATCCATCCGTCGTTTGTTCCATCCATCCATCCATCCATCCATTTATCCATTTCTGTTTGTCCATCTATCCATTTATCCATCCATCCCTCCATCTTTGTCTGTCTGTCCGTCGTTTGTTCCGTTCATCTATTCATCATTTGTTTCATCCATCCAGCCATCATTTGTTCCATCCATCCATCCATCCATCATTTGTACTATCTATGTTTTGAAGCATGGCTGCTGGTTTGAGCTGGTTTAAGTTGGTCCACAGCTGGTCATGAGCTGGTCCTGAGCAGGAGCTAGTTGCTTAGGACCAGCTCATGACCAGCTAAGGACCAACTTAAACCTGCTTAAACCAGCAGCCATGCTTCAAACCAGCATACGCTGGTTTTTGCAACAGGGCATCCAGCCATCCCTTTCTGTCTGTCTGTCGATTTGTCTATTTTTTCATCCATCCATCCATCCCATTTTAAACCATTTTTAAACTTTTATTGTTGGTTTTAACCAAATTGATCTTCTTTACTGTGAAATGCACAATTCAAAGATACAAACCATCAGCTTATGGGAACATCTGCTGTAACTTGTGTGCCTTCCAGTGACTTTTACAATAAAAGTTTATCTAAAATGCCACAAGGTTTCCATCTCCATGTGGCGACACATATGTGTATAATATTCTTTCCATTAAGCCAGTGTTGTCTGGGTCGTAAGAGAAATTAGCCTCAGTATATCTGCAGTTAGTGGGAGCCGCCTTGTATTCTGATGTGAAACAAAAACATTTCGAATATGTTTGCCTTTTTAAGTTTGTTTACTTATGGGTTTGAGGTCTGAACTCTGAAAGGAATGAGATATTTGAGTATATCAATCAATTTATGAATAAGAAATGAATGGAATAGTTAACATACCAGATGTAAAAATTTGTCCTTGATTCTTGATGATAGATTCTGTCAAATAAAAGTGATGCAAAGCGAGGTTAACATTTGCTTCAAGTTCATTGAAGAGACAGAAACATAAAATAGGCCTATATCTTTAATTAAACAAGTCAAAAGAGGAAAGTAATTAAATACATGAGCTAAACAATATGAAATATGCATAAAAAATATTTTTAATATAAGAATGTTAATGTTAGTTAAAAGAGAGAATGCAGTTACAAAAATAAAAAAGATATATAAAATATATATGTAAAAATATAATTTTATACATAAAAAAAATCAAATGAGGTACAAAATCAACTCATCTTTTGTCACAAATATATAGAACTATAGAGACATATGCACTTTTAATATATTTACAGGTATATGGAAAATACTGTTTCATGCCCAGTAATGTTTTTTAATTTAATGCATTTGTTTGAGTGGCCACTTTGGTCTGTTTGCTTTCCATTGTTGACTAATTGTATACAGTGTGTCTATTATTTTGTATCTGTATTTGTGCAGTATCATGCAATTGGAGTATATAATTGTCTGAGTGTGTTTACCGTAGGCCACTTCGCTCCTGAGTTTGTTGCCTCCTGCCTGAAACCTCATCATGATTTTAATCATCAGACTGCGACTCCATAATTATCCGTCCCAGCATGCATATGACTGCGAGTGTAGTCTGTTTCAGTACCCAGCACCGCTAGGAGAAACAGGGCAGCCACTCTGACCTTCACTTCCTGTTTCTTTGTTTGTTTGTTTTCCTCACTGCTTATTTGCTGAGGCTTAAGTGATTACTACACCTCTGGAAATAAGAGAATAGTCTAGATTTATCCAGCCAAATCCCTTTTAATCTTGTTTAGTTGGTGGATTAGCACAGATTCGTATGACGTAGCTGTTCACATAGTGAGTGATGATCGAGCTGATTACTCTTAACGATGCTGGTTTTACTCCCAACAAAACTAATCTAAGTTACATTTATATTATAAATGTACAGTAAATGGTATGACAGGGTGATACTTATATGATATATCATAGGCCTATATATATATATATATATATATATATATATATATATATATGCACAGGTTGTTGCTGGGATCCTCTTCCACTTCTCTATAATGACATCACGGAGCAACTTCAGCTTCCTCAGCAAGGCAGCTGTCATCTTGGTGGTGTGTTTGGGGTTGTTATCATGTTGGAAAACTGTCGTTCTGCCTTGTTTCTGAAGGGAAGACATCATGTTCTGCTTCAGAATGTACAGTACATTATGGAATCCATGTTTCCCTCAATGAACTGTAGCTCCACAGTACCAGCAGCACTGTGCTGCTAACACCAACATGCTTGATTGTAGGCAAGACACAATTTTCTTGGTACTCCTTACCAGGGGATCGCCACACATGCTGGACACCATCTGAGCCAAATAAGTTTATCTTAGTCTCATCAGACCACAGGACATGGTTCCAGTAAATTCATGCTGTTGGACAGGTTGTCTTCATCAAACTGTTTGCGGGCTTTTTTGTGAGCCAGCTTCAGAAGAGGCTTCCTTCTGGGATGATGTCCATGCAAACCGACTAGTTGCAGTGTGCGTTGTATGGTCTGAGCACTTACAAGCTGACCTTCTACTTCTGCAACCTTTAGCAATGCTGGCAGCACTCATGCATCTGTTTTTTGAAGCCTGGTTCTGCATGTAATGCACAGAACGAGTACTCAACTTTGTTGATCGACCCTTGCAAGGCCTGTTCTGAATGGAACCCATCTTGGAAAACTTCTGTATGACCCTGACTACTGTAGTGTAACTCGGTTTCAAGGTGTTACTGAATCTCTAATAGCCTTGGCTATCTTTGTGGAGAGCAACAATTCTAATTCTCAAATCCTCTGAGAGTTCTTTGCCATTAAGCGCCATGTTGAACATCCAGTGGTCAGTATGAGAGAACTGTACTTAAAGCAACAAATTTAAACTGCTCTAAGACAAGATACACAACTTTATATTGTCCTGTCAAGCAGACAAAAACATAAACATGATGACATAAGGCTTTGCGTGGTTAAACAACATACTGATGTTCTCACTTAGGGTGTACTCACTTTTGTTGCCTACAATTTTGACATAATGGCTGTATGTTGAGTTATTTTCAGAGGACAGTAAATAAATACTGCTATACAAGATGCACACTGACTATTTCAAAATATATCCAAGTTTTATTTCTATAGTATTGTCCCTTGAGAAGATATACTAAAATAGTTGCTGAAATGTGAGGGGTGTAATCACTTTTGTGAGATATTGTACCTATATATCAAAGTTAAAGTCAAAGTCTGCTTTATCGTCAATTCTGCTATATATACAGTACCTACATACAGAGAATTGAAATTGCGTTACTCTCAAACCCTAGATACATACAGGTAACATTAACAATAACATAAGAAGTAAAATACAATTACGTACAAAATAAATAAATAATATATATAAAAATACAAATTTTTAGTAAGAGTCAAGTAACAAATAAAGTGGCATTAATTATATATATAGCTCTGCTTTTAATTCTATTCTATATTTTTTAATTCTATTCTGCTTTTAATATTAAATTAATTATATATTAAAATAAAAAATATTTAAATATTTCAGATTTTCAGTTTTACAGATTTTTTTTATGTGTGCACCAATACAAAAAGACTACTATACAACAGGGTAATTAAAATAGATGTCTTTTGTATTCTTAGCTGAAACTTTAAGATAATATACAGATAAGAAATTCTACAATATTATTTTAAATAACTGTATTTACTATTTCATTAATTTATTTATGTTTGCATTTGCATTTGATATATAATCTGTTACATACTGTATATTGACATTTACGTACAGTATTTGCTCTAATTTGTCTTAAATTTGTGATCAGGGAAGCCAATTATTTAAGCCAGATTGCCATTGTTTTCAGAATGGTAATCAAAGGATTTGAATCAAAGGAATCATTGAATCTGAGTTTTGAATCGATTCACTGTCACTGTTTCAACTTTTTTCACAGAAATAAAACAACTGAACAACATTTTAAATAGAGATTATACCAAGTTTAAATCAGTCTTAAAAGCTACTCATGTGTCACAGGGAAGAATCACAAAACTAAATGCATATGCAATGGCGTATAAAGAGTTGCCGTCTTTTCAACGCAAGAGCTAAAACTCTAAACCTGGGTGAATGAGATTTGAGCTCTCACAGGATTTGATGAAATTTAATTATGATACATATAATTACTAAAGCAATCTTCTGTGAGGTAGAAATAATCATTTCAGGGGAGAAGTTGGCACTTGCAGGTCGGCAATGTAATTTACTGCAGAATACTGCCGAGAGAGACAGAGAGGCCGTTCGGCCATTTTTTTCCTGTTGTCTCTTGGGGAATGCGGTGGCAGTTGGCACAGCGTGGCCTGTCGTTTGTCATTGAGAAAATAAGTGATTACCGAGAGACAAAGCCAATGCGACAGCTTTCTGATTCCAGCGCCGACACACATGAAACAGTCCTGATTAAAAATCAGCCTGCACTTTACATCAGGTGACGCAAAGAACGAGGCGGCTTTGTGCGACGAACGCCCAGCGATCGTTTAACAGTAAACAAGAGCATGAGGGATTATCTCAGTTTGTAAACTGCATGAAAAGTTGCCAAATATTTGGCTCCCGGCACATGGATTTGAGCTATTTTAATAATGAACAAATGAGCTCTTCTTCGACTGTCGAAGCATTATCATCTGTTTATTTGTTTGCCAGTCTGCCAGCGCAAACAATAAGGGAGTTTTCGTATTGATCACTTTTTAATAGAAAGCCTTGTGCCTTCACCCTCTGCTGAGCAGAAAAACAGATTTGGCATGGCTGAACGTCAAACCAAACCAGGGTGGGAGAGAAGTCGACTATGATGGGCAAGGGATCAAGGTCTCTAATTGGCAGATCTCCCCGGGTGGCGAGGAGGGGGGCCATCTCGCACGCAGACCCCCGACTGCTCCTAATCTCGCACAGAGCGCGCTCCCATCCAGGCTTCCTTTCTGTTTCTTCTCCAAAAATCAATAAAATATTTTCCCACAGAAAATGCGGTGGAAAATGTGAGAGCTGCACAGATGAGGGCCTTCCTCAGCTTAGCTAATTAGACCTCAACAAAAGACTCCTTTGTGGGATTTTTTCCCCCTTTACAAGGAAAGCCGGAGAAGAGCCACGGTCAGGCATGCACATCTCGACTGTCACCCCTCATTGAGACCTCTGCAGTGATGTTCTCCCAGCTCAACTCGCTGACATCATCGCAAAGATGGACTCATGAGGTTACAGTGGTCTTGCATATGTTAAGCGCTTCTTAATAAGCTTTACCAGCTTGGTCATCCAGCTTTACCAGTGACATAAAACCAGTTTGGAACCATATGGAAATTCATGCTGGTCTTTTTAACAAGGCTCTAGTGTCTCCTTCAGGTGGTGGGTCTGCTCAGGAACAAAGTTTATAAGCACATCACTGAACAATGGTAAAAAGGAAATATATTGAAATCAGAATATGTAGAAATCAGCACATATCAATTAAACCTCAGCTCAACCCACTACATACAGTTGAAGACAAAATTATTAGCCTCCCTGTGAAATTTTACATTTTTTTTTAGAATATTTCCCAAGTGATGTTTAACAGAGCAAGAGAATGTTTTCAAATTATTTCCTATTATTTTTTTCTTCTAGAGAAAGTCTGATTTCTTATAGTTGCTTGAATAAAATAATTAAAAAGTAAATAAATAAAAAACTGCTAAGGTCAATATTATTAGCCCCCTTAAGAAATTATTAGTTTGATTAGCTATAGAACAAACCACTGTTGTCCAATGACTTGCCAAATTAACCTAATTTGCCTGATTAACCTAATTAACCTAGTTAAGCCTTTAAATTGCTCTTTAAGCTGAGGATTAGTATCTTGCCAAACAATTAGTAAAATAATATGCACTCTCATAATGGCAAAGACAATAGAAATTAGTTTGGACTTGAGAGAAAGAATCGTTAATGCCCATAAAGATGGAGAAGGATACACACGTTTATCAAAGTGTTTTCAAGTGTCAAGAACTGCAGTGAGATGCATTATCAAGAAGTTTAAAGAGACCAACACAGTGGAGAACAAGACGGGCAGAGGCAGGAAGCAAAATATTTCAAAACCTTTGGAAAGAAAATTAGTGAGAGAGGTTTCTAAAGATCCAGGAACAACTGCCAAGACACTAGTGAATGACCTAGCCAAGTCTGGAATTGATGTCTCAACGAAGACAGTCACTAGAGCCCTGCACAGGAATGAACTGCAAGGTTGCCGACCAAGAAAGACTCCACTTCTGAAGAAGAGACACCTCCAAGCTAGAATGAAGTTTGCTAAGGACAACCTGGGGAAGTATGCACTACTGTGATGCATACTGGAAACGTGTCCTTTACTAGAGCTTTTTGGCCATAGAGATGTTGCCTATGTTTGGAGAAAGAAGGGAGAGGCATTCATCCCCAAGAACACCGTTCCCACAGTGAAACGTGGTGGGAGTATAATGCTGTGGGGATGTTTCAGTGCATTTGGAACTGGGAATCTCATCAGGGTTGAAGGAAACATGAAAAAGGAAGACTATAAGAAGATTTTGAAAGACAACCTCAGACAGTCTGCAAGAAAACTTGGTTTGGGTTGACATTTTATCTTCTGGCAAGATAACGACCCAAAGCATACCTCACTTCTGCTGAAGAAATACCTCCAAATGAGCAAAGTGAGTGTACCTGACTGGCCTGCACAAAGCCCAGACTTGAATCCAATAGAAAATCTGTGGAGCACACTAAAGTCCAGAGTTTGTGCCAGAAGACCAACATATCTGGAGGAGATTGAGAGATTTGCTAAGGAAGAATGGGCTGTCATTCCTCGGGAGACATGCTTGAAACTTGTTGAGAACTACAGCAAACGACTAAAGGCTGTTATCAAGCAAAAGGGATTCACTATTGACTATTAACATCAGAGGGCTAATAATTTTGACCAGTAGACTTTTTAAAATTCTTAGTTATACATTTATTTCTATTTGTATTACAAACCCTAAAAGCTTCCTGAATAAAGTATTAAGTTTAAAAATGCTATGTTGATAAAATCGTCTTTCTGTTAAACAACACTTGGGAGGAAAAATAATTAAATATTTTATAATAAGGGACTAATAATTTTGTCTTCAACTGTATGTGCCAGAATGCAGTATTTTCACAATGTGTAATCAATCGTCCATATATTAAGTGCACTGCACTTAAACAATGCCACTGAACTGAATTAAACTCGCTTTCTCCTAAACGCTGAAGTCAGAAAAGCTTTCAATCTGACGCCAGAATTCGTAATGGCAGCGCTCATCGTTTACTCAGGAAAAAGGTCTATTGCTGCTGAAATGGTCAATTATTGTCATGTTTTGGGCTGAACTAATTAATCTGACCAGGAAAAGCATTTGGATTACTACAGACTCGCAAAATCAAACAAATCAAGGACAAGTGTGCAAAAAATGGTCTACGAACCAAAGGAGTTGTGGTTGGCCAAAATGAACCAGGATGAACTGACTCTTCCAGGATAAGAATCTTGACTACATTTGTGTTTATTCTTATACTTTCTGGCCAGATAGGAAAATATTAGGCTAATATCTTAATTAATACTGCTACTATTAACTTCAGTTTGTTTAAATATTGCACCCTTTCCTGCTTACTAAGTCTTTCTATATATGATTTAGCAGCTTCCACACTTTTTTTCTGTGGTTTAGACAGCTTAAATGAGCAGAAACACATACTCAGTAGTACATTAACCATGCAATCCATGCTGTTGATAACATCCGAGTATCACCAATATGGCTGCGCATCAAGGTAACTGACCAAACGGTGACTTGAAAAACAAAAGAAAAATGAGAGATTCTTTGTGCATTCCAGTGAATTATTAATGGGATATATCATAAATTAAATCAGGAGAACAGACCACAAATGCGCAGTAGCCTATATGTTGTCCTATTGTGGAATGCAAAGGGGAAAAGAAAATAAACATGGGGGAAAGAATTATTCTTGTTATAACATACCACGTTGTTGTCATGATGTCTGAAAATAAAATATGAAGGAAAATCAACAGCTCATTCACTCAAACAGATGAGTAAGGCTTATTTGAAGGGCAACCTTAAGATTTAAAATGATTCCCCAAACCCGGAAGTGCCACCCACAATTCAAAACACAGTAGGCTCATCAGGAATGAGGTGGATAGGCATATGGTTATAGGTTATAGGTGATGTGTTATCAGTATGGGGATTATAAGACAATTTATAAAATGTACTGACATCATTTTCCTTTTAATCGCAGAACTAGCTATAATGTTAAAATATAGGGCTTTTATTTTGGCGGAAAGCCGCAGGGAAACTACTCTTTTGAAAAGCTTCTCTTCATAACCATTCTAAATATAGTTTAATTGTATATTAATTTAGTTTTATGTACTAATTGTGTATGTATACTTTTGTGTATTCTAGACAATGACGAGACACCAAAAGGCTACATTTGAGTTTGTAATTGAAAGGGTTAATTGCAAGACGGTGGGTGAGAAAGCGGATCGAGTCGAGTCAGAGCAGCGGTCTGAACTGTAATGGGATATGTCAGAGTTCTGTCCACTGTAAGCTAAAGAGGGTTAAAGTCCAGCATTCATCAGCCTGCAGCAACAGCTCACCGTTTTTTCTTCTCTCAGGCGGTGAGGCAGTCTCCGGTTCATTCCCTCAGATGGCTACCTCAGAGAACTTAATCCAGACCTGTCACTCAGGTGCTAAAGATCTCACCATTTCACTGATTCACTCTCTGGCTGTGTTGTACTCAGCTGCTGTTATACCAGCCGCTGTTAGATGCATCCGAGCCTTAGAGTGCAGCAGATGGCCCACAACACCTTCAACCTGTCACCAGGTCCTAACCAGGTATGACAAGATAAAATGACAAGACGTTCTTTTCCCCTCCCGTGTTAATCAGAGATTTTCTCCTAATGCATGCAGAGAAATCTGTTAAAATGTATGTTCATTACAGTTCCCTGTAATTATTTGCTAAAATATGTATTTATTTCTATATACTGCATGTATTCATACGCAGCATAATCTGAATATTAGAATGATTTCTAATAAATCATTTGACACTAAAGACTGGAGTAAAGGCTGCTGAAAATTCAGCATTGCTGTCAAAGGAATAAATGATAAACAATTGTTTTACATTGTAGTCATTTTCCATAATATTGCAGTTTTTTTGTTTTGTTTTTTTTTTTGTATATTTCTGATCCAATAAATGCAGACTTTGTCTTCTTTTAAGAGCTTAAATGAATCTTAATTATTCCAAGGTCTTGACAAATAATATAATATGATATCATTTTGTATAATTAGTTTGGTAGTGATTTGTACTAAATGTAGATTTATTTGAAAAACCTAAAAAAAGATATTATATTATATTATATTATATTATATTATATTATATTATATTATATTATATTATATTATATTATATTATTGATTATATATAATCAACATTATATATAATTGATTATAATATTGTTAATTTGTTTTGAATTAAACTTAATGGACTACAATTAAATGAATGAAAAACTGATTTTTTTCCTTCTCTTTCCAGAATATCATCTTTTGTCTTCTGCAGGATACAGAAAGTCATATGTCATGGTGTGACGGTTAGTAAATGATAACAATTAGCATTTTTGGGTGAACTAATTGTTTTGTTTTTGCTGGTTTTCCTTCACAGCCAGACAAGATAATCTCCGTAAATGATCTCCGAAAACATGGCGAAATGAAGTAATTTTTAAAATGGGGGGCGGTTATAGTCCGGAAACAGAGAGATCATGCACTAATGCACAAACTCTTGTTATATTTGTGGTGGCTGCTGAATCTAGTTTGTGTAGGCTGCGTCAATTCGTTTCCTTTCCTGTGTTATTAGATTTCAAGGAACACATCACCAACTGCTAAAGGTCAAACATTAAATGCATCTGACAAAATGTAATAAAGCCGTTTACTGTGTTATTATTTTATGATTGGTGCGCTTCCGTCTCTTCTCTAAGAGCCTGTGTGGCTCTTTCAGACTGTGTGGGTGCTGCGACTGGGGGGTTTGAGAGTCTCTCGGGGGACACATGCTCTTTGACTCGCTTGCTGATCCAAAACAGAGGCGCCCGGCTCCTGTTTGTGTGATGGCTTTTGACAGGCGGGTGTCCACTGGTTTATTATTCTGCTCTTCGTCTTCTCCCACACATGTCTGTGTCTCAGTGAAGGAATGGAAGAGGTTGTCACAGAAGGGACTGCTGTCTCCGCTCTTGGCAGCCTGATTGTTTTTCCGCTGGAAAAATGTGACCAGCTGTGGAGTGTTATAAAGGCAGACAATTAAACAGATGACACTGGAGATCTACATTCAGTTTTTTCTTCTTGAACTATCTGCGCCTTCCTGTTTAAACACAGCATAGTGTTGCTTGTTATAGTCACTAGAGAAGAGTCAAGCAAACGTCTTTTTTTTTTTTTTTTTTGGCTGTGCATTAAAAACATCTGCAAAGAGAAATAACTCCTAACACGCTACATATAGCATGTAGTTTTTTTTTTTTAATTCAATATCCTTTTTTATTTTCAGTTTTAGATACAATAAGAAAACCAATAAGACAATTACAAACATAAATGTGTCTCTGTTTTTGACTATAACTGTGGGATATGAACTCGCAATTGCGAGATAAAAAGTCAGGGTTGCGAGAAATAAAGTCAGAATTGCGAATTACGAGTAATAAAGTCAGAATTGTGAGAAATAAAGTCAGAATTGCGAGATATAAAGTCAGAGTTGCGAGATATGAAGTTATTATATATATATATATATATATACAGTAATTCAAAATGTTAACCATGTTCAAAATATACATAAACAGAATTGCTCACTTTTTAAAATTTAGAATTATTTTGTAAATGTTCAGTGGGCAATAATGGAAGTTCAGTGAGTTGCTCTTGATGCCTTTTTTCCTCCACAGTTTTAGATGCCAAGTCACAACTCAACATTCTTATAAAGGGAGAAGATGGATGTGGAAAAGAGCAGACATGTTTGGCCAGACGTTCCTAATGGAAAGACTTGAGTATGAGTCTCAGCCCTCATCATTGCTGACGGGAAGAATGAAATGAAAGATGAAGTGAGGTAAGCAGCTGTTTGTGATCCCACATCATTGCGATTAACCTGAGTAGATGAACATGTTTTATAAACCCTGTGATTTTTTGATTTATTTATTTTTTTTGGAAAGAAATTAAATAGGCTACTTTTATTCAGCAAGAAAGTATGAAATGAATCAAAAGACATTTAAAATGTTACAAATTATTTCTATTTCAGATAAATGATGTTCTTTTAAACCTCTCAACCTTTATTTGTTGAAGTATCCTGAAAATGTACTGTACCACAGTTTACACAAGAACATCAAGTAGCACAACTGTTTTCAACATTGAAAATAAGAACGTTTCCTGAGCACCAAATCAGAATTTTAGAACAATTTCCGAAGGATGTTAATGTTAATAGCATGAGCTGAAACATTCTTCAAAATATATTTTGTGTTCCACAGAAGTCATACATGTTTGAAGAAGCTGAGTAATTGATGTCAGAATTTTTATTTCTGGGTGAACTCTATTTTTAACTTTTCATTAGGAGCACAATTTGCTAGTTGTTTTCCATGAAGAGCATTTAAATTCAGTTAGGATGCTGCCTTAGTAGGAAGCTGTCTATGCAGACGGGCTTGGAGCAGAGCCTCAGAATGTGAGCTCAGGAAGCGATGGAGACAGACGGGAAGCCAGCACAGCACTGGACTCAAATACTTGATGATTACTACAGCTCAACAGCTCTATGTTGATATGTAGGAATGTCCCAAACCCTTAAAAACCCGCCTCTCTCTCTCGCTTTCTCTTTTTCTTTCTCCCTCTGGGTCTTCATTAGAACTGATGAAAGGCACGCTCCATTTCAGCCGAGGAGTCAGCGTTCTCCACAACCGCATTCGGTTTCTCTTCTGTTTCTCTGCTTCAGAAGAGATCATGAATTTTTAATCTGCCCAAAGGGCCCTTTCTGATCTTTCTCAGTCTCAGGTCTGTGACGTTTCACAAATGAGGGGCTCTTCCCCACTTTCACTCTGTCCCCTCTCTCCTCTTCGGGTTGTGTCAAGGATTTTAATACCCCTCCAACCTAATAAAGAGAGTCTCACACCTGAAAAAAAAAACACTGTGACAAGGAGCTTCGAGGAAAATGTCAGTCATACAATGCACTAAAGAATATGATCAAATCCAGCAAGGTCTCACTTTAAGGTGCCTCGCCATGTCTGTCATGGTGCTGAAGGGTATGTGAGTTTTACGTTCACTAATTAAGTGTGGGGAAGGTTATTTTAAAAGTAATGCAATAAAATGTGGTATTACTCACTATTAAAATATATATATATATATATATATATATATATGCTCTCGACATATATATATATATTATACATCCATCAAATACTTTTTTACTTAGTATTAGTAGTACTTAGGTAGAAACCTATACATCAGAACCTGATATAAATACCTTTTTTAAAGAAAGACATAAGATGGATTTAAAGGCTTTTGCATCTGTATATATATATGTATGTATGTATATATATATATATATATATATATATAGTATTTTTATGGAAAATAACGTGTTATGGTAAGGTTTGCATGACTCTTTCTCATTTTCACTCTCTCAGACTTTTTCTTCTCCAGAGCAGAAGGACTTTGCTTGGCTTGCAGGCATTTTTAGACTGGAAGTGTTTTTTTTAGTGTTTATCCCCCAGGCATTGTCTGCATACATAGGCTATAGGCCATACCATGGTGCTTTTTAATGCAGCATAAATGTATTTACTCAGACAACACAATCACAGGAAATATATAATATCTAAATATTTATCTATCTATCTATCTATCTATCTATCTATCTATCTATCTATCTATCTATCTATCTATCTATCTATCTATCTATCTATCTATCTATCTATCTATCTGTGGTAAAAAGGTGGATATACAGTGAGGGGAAAAAATATTTGATACACTGCTGATTTTGTACATTTGCCCACTGACAAAGAAATTATCAGTCTAAAATTTTAATGGTAGGTTTATTTGAACAATGAGAGACAGAATAACAACAAAATGATCCAGAAAAATGCCTTTCAAAAAAGTTATAAATTGATTTGCATTTTAATGAGTTAAATAAGTATTTGACCTTATATGACTTACTGTAGCAAAACCCTTGTTGGCAATCATTTCATCATGGTCAGACATTTCTTGTAGTTGGCCACCAGGTTTGCACTTATCTCAGGAGGGATTTTCTCTCACTCTTCTTTGCAGATCTTTTCCAAGTCATTAAGGTTTCAAGGCTAATGTTTGGCAACTCAAACCTTCAGCTCCCTCCACAGATTTTCTATGGGATTAAGGTCTGGAGACTGGCTAGGCCACTCCAGGACCTTAATGTGCTTCTTCTTGAGTCACTCCTTTGTTGCCATGTGTTTTGGGTTATTGTCATGCTGGAATACCCATCCACGCACCATTTTCAATTCCCTGGCAAGATTTGACGGTACTTGGCCTCGTCCATCGTCACTTTGATGCAGTGCAGTTGTTCTGCCCTCTTATCAGAAAAACTCCCCCAAAGCATAATGTTTCCACCTCCATGTTTGACAGTGGGGATGGTGTTCTTGGGGTCATATTCAGCATTCTTGATGACTCAGTTGATGCCAAAGAGCTCGATTTTAGTCTTATCTGACCACAACACTTTCACCCAGTTCTGCTCTGAATCATTCAGATGTTTATTGACAAACTTCACATGGGCATGTACATGTGCTTTCTTGAGCAGGACCTTGGGGGCGCTGCAGGATTTCAGTCCTTCATGGCATAATGTGTTACCAATTGTTTCCTTGGTGACTATGGTCCCAGCTGCATTAAGATCATTGACAAGATCCTCCTGTGTAGTTCTTGACTGATTCCTCACCATTCTCCTGATCGTTGAAACTCCACAAGGTGAGATCTTGAATGGAGCCCCTGACAGAGGGAGATTGACAGTTATTTTGTGTTTCTTCCATTTGCGAATAATCGCACCAACTGTTGTCACCTTCTCACTAAGCTGCTTGATGATGGTCTTGTAGCCCATTCCAGCCTTGTGTGGGTCTACAATCTTGTCCCTGACATCCTTGGACAGATCTTTGGTCTTGGGCATGGTGAAAAGTTTGGAATCTGATTGTTTGATTGCTTGTGTGTACAGTTGTCTTTTATACAGGTAACAAACTGAGATTAGGAGCACTCCCTTTAAGAGAGTGCTCCTAATCTCAGCTAGTTACATGTATAAAAGACACCTGGGAGCCAGAAATCTTGCTGATTGATAGGGGATCAAATCAATGTATAGCTTTTTTGAAAATTGTTTTTCTGGATTTTTTTTTTTTTTATCATTCAGACTTTCACTGTTAAAATAAACCTACCATTAAAATTATAGACTGATCATTTCTTTGTCAGTGGGCAAACGTAGAAAATCAGCAGGGGATCAAATAATTTTTTCCCCTCACTGTATTTGTTTTTAGTCATCAAAGCAAAAACATCAATTCTATTTATGGGAGCTCCAGTGACATTATCACTTTCTCTGGTTCTGGAAGTATGTAAATCAAAATACAGTGTTTAGGATTCATATACAGATTGGAATCAGTCTGATTGACAAAAATTAGTGCATGTAAACATACCTAATGCTAATTACAAATGCTCCTCTTATTTAATTGATTCTGTAATCATCTGTGGTTTTCTAATATCTTCCATTTTAAAATGTTTCTCCACAGATAAGAGGATTGTGAGAAAAGGAAAACATCAAGGGGATTGTGGTGGAGAGTTTGATGTTGGAGGGGGAAAAAATATTGTAAACAGTCAACAAACAGCAAAGCAAGAGCTGGAATGGTGTTTTAGCCCTGGTAGCCTCTGAAAGACTGAGCATGAACTCTCACAGGAGCACATGCTTTGCTGAACCCACACCTGGACCGCCTCAACCTCCTGACCCTGCCAAGCACACACCTGTCGATCAACAGAAGAGAGAGCCGGGACACAAGCAGTGAGCTTTCCACAGCAGATTAAAGTCCTGTCTCTTCAGCCCTGAGTTTTAGGTAATTGTGGTTCTCAAATTTACACCGATTTTTCTTTCTCTGATCGTATGAGTGTCACGTTTGACCCAGATGACATAGATGACAGCCTCTTTTTAGCCAGGTTGTGAACCGAGGACTCGAACCGACACCTGTGTCATAGACAGGTGCGCTGCGTCATGACTGTCAGAGTCAAACCAGTAAGGTCCTGCAAACTTAGATGATGAGTTTGCGGTCACAATTGCAGATTCATAATGCCATAAGAAGAAGCCTCCTATGCTCACCAAAGCTGCATTTATTTGATCAAATAAATCTGTAAAAATAGTAATAATGTAAAATTTACATTTAAAGTAATAATAATAATAATAATAATAATACATTTTATTTAATATAACGCATTTAAAAGAGCACTTTCTCAAAGTGCTTTACAACACAGCAAAAACAAAAATCCAAAATATTACACTAATACAGAAAGCATTCAGTTGAAAGCAAGATAAAAGTAAAGAGTTATGGACGAGATTTAAAATTTTCTAATGAATTTGCTTCCCTGATGTCAGCCGGGAGAATTCCACAATTAGGGGGCGTAAGATGAAAATGCCCAGTCACCCGTGTTTTAGGAACGACTTAAAGACCACTCTGGGAAGAGCGCAAATTGCGACATATTTAAAATGTATTCCTGTGATGGCAAAGCCAATTTTTCAGCAACCATTACTCCAGTCTTTAGCGTCACATGATCCTTTGAAAAAAAATCTAATATGATTTGCTGCTCAAAACATACTTATCAATATTATAAAGAGTTTTGCTGCTTGAAAACCATAGATACTTTTTAGCTGAAGAATAGAAAATATTTGTTTATTTATTTAATTTGCAATATTTGTTTACTTTAAAATAGTGATTTTGTTCATGAATTAATATTCTTTTTTTTCCTAAGCATATTTAGTAACTCATTTATGTGAATTAATAAATAAATAGTTCTTATGATTTTATTTATACATTGAAATTATTTTTCCCTAAACATGTTTACCAACTCATTTCCCAGCTCAGTCAAGATCAGTTTTTATATTTTTGTCAGCTTCGTTCAGAGTAAAGCAACCTATGACCTGATCACTCTGTAATAAGACAGCTACAGTGAGTTCGAAATCTAAATAGAACATGACAGCTGCTTTCAAATGGTAGGAAAAGAGATCAAGCCATTACACTAAGTCAGTTTCTCTGCTCTGCCTTCGGAAACAAAATGACAAGCTGAAATCATTAGCTTCTGCAAAACTGCACATTAAACTTTAAAGAGCGTTTGATGACTCTGAGCGTGTTTTTCAGACCTCTCAGTTAGCAAAATTATTGTCCATGAGGCCAACAATTGATTGATTTGAACATTTATACTCTAAGCAAGCGGCTTGTAATCAGAGGCTTGTGGACAATGATTTTGGACTTTCTTCAAAGTGGCAATGACCAAAATGGTCACATCAGGCCTTGAACACAATGAGATTTGTACAGTATGTGTGTGTGAAAACAAAAGCCAGATTAGTTCATGCAAATCCATCAATGCTCTGGCTGAAAAATACACATTTACATTCCTCTCTTGCCTTAGCATGTTGCCAATGCCGTAAACACATGCAGCTGCGGTAGGTGACGGTATTTGGTACAGATGATTCGGGGGATTATCCGACAGCTTTACAGATTGCTCAAATGCTGTGTGGCTCTGCATATTGACGACATATTAGTAAAATAAATAAAAAAACGATGGGCTGGTGAAGCTGCATGTGGCGCATGGAGTGGTAACAACTCGCCGTCCAGCAGCGCTTTGTTGAAGTTGCGTTAATCCGCCCATGCAAAATTTTAAAAAGCCGCCATTGACAAACACAAGCTGTTTACTCTCCGTCAAGTCAAAAGAGCCGCGTTTAATATTTCCTTCAGCTTAATTAGAGGAAACGGCGTAGGGATGAATATGACTCGCAAAGCGAGCCAGTGCTGAACTCTATCCGATTTATTTGCCGTCATCCATCAAAGGGATCTGTTAAGACAGGTTCAATATGAAAACAGGATGTGGATATCAGAGCACCGGTGTGTGTGATGAAAGACATCAGTCAGCGAGGACGACAGAGGTGTCACACATCAAACTAACGTGTCAGTTTTATGAGGGGGTGTTTATACTTTTGAAGTCACATACATACAATCGATCTGTTGCATAGGTCGCCAGAGGCGCCACGAATCAAATGAGCTGGTGATCAAAACATGGCTGATGGTTATCAATCACAGTGCACAGCATGTAGGTGTAGATGCATGAGCGAAAAATTAAGTTAAGAATTAAACACATACATGCCCAGTTTTAATGAAGAGAAACAGGGAATGCATGCAAAACATTTTAGAATGCATATATATATATATATATAGACAGTATCTCACAGAAGTGAGGACATCCCTCACATTTTTGTACATATTTTATTATATGTTTTCATGTGACAACACTGAAGAAATGACACTTTGCTACAATGTAAAGTAGTGAATGTACAGCTGTATAACAGCGTAAATGTTCTGTCTCCTCAAAATAACTCAACACACAGCCATTAATGTCTAAACCGTTGGCCACAAAAGTGAGTACACCCCTAAGTGAAAATGTCCAAATTGGGCCCAAAGTGTCGATATTTTTTGAGGCCACCATTATTTTCCAGCACTGCCTTAACCCTCTTGGCCATGGAGTTCACCAGAGCTTCACAGGTTGCCTCTGGAGTTCTCTTCCACTCCTCCATGAAGATATCACGGAGCTGGTGGATTGAGGATGCCCCACAGATGCTCAATAGGGTTTACATCTAGAGACATGGTTGGCACGTCCATCACCTTTACCCTCAGCTTCTCAGAATTTATGAGTTTATGTCTCGCAATTCAGTTTTTATAACTTGCGAATTTATATATCATGCAATTCTGAGAAAAAAAGTCAGAATTGTGTTTATGTCTCGCAATTCTGATTTTAGAACTCACAAATTTATATCTCACAATTGTGACTTTATAACTCACAATAGCGAGAATTGCACATTTATATCTCACAATCCTGACTTCTGATTCTGATTGTGAGATGTCAACTTGCAATTCTGAGAAAAAAGTCAAAATTCAATTGTTTATATCTCACAATTCTGATAAATATAGATTTCAGATTTGTGGGTTTATTTCTTAGATTTGCCAGTTTATTTCTCAGAATTGTGAGTTTATATCAAACAATTCTGACTTTATAACTCCCAATTCTGACTTTATATCTCACAATTCTGACTTTATATCTCACAATTCTCCAAAAAAGTCAGAATTGCAAGATATAAACTCACAGTTGTGAGAAAAAAGTCTGAATTGTGAGATAAAAAGTTGCAATTACCTGCAATAACATTTCTGTAATCTTGTATATACAATATATAAAAATATCTATTTTTATATAGAATTTTTGAGTCATTATATGTAAAAATATCATAAACTATACCTTTGGTTTTTATAAGCCAATTATATTGATTTTTTTTAATCTACAATATAAGTAATCACATTTTTATACCATATATTGTTATTTATGGTGGTCTTTGTCAGGACTTTTACCAGGTTAAAATGAAGATTTATCAGCTGGCCGCTCATCAGATCCTCCAACTTTGGACCAGCTAATAAGCACGAATCAACCATCTAAAGTAAGCTTTGCTTTCTTCATTTACTTATCACTTCTCCTTTGAATAACTATTATGTGCTGGCCTGGTATTGGTACCCTCTGGCAATGCAAAACAGGTGCATAATTTAGCAGACTAATAGAGCCCTGAGTAAAAGTGAAACACAGAGAGAGAAAGTGAAATTTCTAAATGTTTATAGGGCAGATCAATTTGAGATCCTGCTCTCTGATTGGATGAGACAGTCATGATGGATGAGGGGAGTCAGTATGGTAATACTCATCTTGTTTAGCTAACACGGTTCCATAGTACCTGAGTGCTTTAAAAAATACCACAATGGGTGGATTGATAGATATTTTGTTCTTTATTTTATGTTTGATTAATTGTGTCCTGTGGTTTATTTGCTTTATTAAAATGAGGGGGAGGAGATTCTGCATGCATGTTGCAGTACTTCTGAGGTTTGATAAAACTTGATGCTGATTTTGTGGTGAATCAAACTTTGAACAAGAAAGGAAGGGGGCATCACAGCTCATTTAAGCGCTCGTATGAAACAGAACTCAATAAGCAAAAGTAATATCAGAAGTTTCAGTGACATAATCACACTTTTGTTGGATGAAAACTCCTCCACCCCCACCGAGGCACATGAAAACAGAACCTCATTTCTGTCTGACTGAAGTCTGTGCTCGCAGAGGGAAATATCAGTCTACATATGAGGGCAGATGTCCCTTTCTTGCTGTCAAGCTGCTGCCTGTTTTGTTCTGATGTAAATGAGTCAACACTCCTAAATTCTAATATTTCTTGAACAGCAGCCAGATCTCTCACACCTCCCTCTCTCTTTATGACTTTATTTCTCTATTCTTCATTTTTTCTCTCTGTCTTTCTCTCCTTCAGGCCAGAATCATGGTCAAAAACAAAGACGCATACACAGAATACTTGACTTATCCTTTTTTTCTTGTTTGCGGAGCTGTTGTAATGCATTTTTGCTGTCACTTTACAGTAAAATTACAAATGTTAAAGGGATAGTTCACCCAAAAAAATCTAATTCTGTCATTAATTACTAACCCTCATGTTGTTCCAAACCCGTAAGTCCTTCATTCATCTTCAGAACACAAATTAAGATATTTTAGATAAAATCTGAGAGCTTTCTGACCCTGCATAAACAGCAACTACCACGTTCAAGGCATAGAAAGGTAGTAAGGACATTAATAAAACAATCCATGTGACATCAGCGGTTCAAACCATGATGTTATGAAGCTATGTGAATACTTTTTGTGCATGAAAGAAAAAAAAAAAAAAACAGCCTCCGCTGTGTGTTCACAACAGTCATGGTACTCTTGTGAACCAGGGTCAGAAAGCTTTTGGATTTCATTAAAAATATCTTAATTTGTGCTCTGAAGATGAACAAAGGTCTTATGGGTTTGGAACTACATGAGGGTGAGTAATTAAAGACAGAACTTTCCTTTTTGAGTGAACTATCCCTTTAACATTAATTAACATAAACTAACAATGAAAAATACTTCTAAATCATTTATTAAGCTTAATTTATGATTCTTACACATTTTTTCACATCATGATCACAGATAAACACAGCTTTCATGGAATTTTAAGTAAAAGCTCTAAAAAAATCAGTGTAATTTTGTGTTGTAGAATAAAACATGAAAAAATCCTGAGCTTGTGTTAATCGCAGACCTTATTTCAGCCATTTAACCAGCAACCCATTGACTTAAAGAGGATGGAGACAGAAGTGCTGAAAAGCTAATACAATTGCTAGTTTTATTGGCCTACAAAAATATGTCATCCCTGTAGCACCATATTAAATATTCCTGTAATGTAATAGGGTGGTGACTAACCTCAAGGTGGTGATAGAGTGACCTTCAAATATCTGTGCCAATAACCCAGATGAAAACTGTTGCTCTGTCATGACAGTAGGCTTGAAAGCAAGAACTGAGTGTACAAGATAGGGTGACCATACGTTCTCTATTCCCCAGACATGTCCTCTTTTTGGGTTTAAAAAAAAAATCAGTCCGGCCAGGATTCCTAAACCAAAATGTCATTTTTTTTTTTTATTTCTTTTAAGTTTAAAGGCAGTTTTGCTACAATGTGAAAGTTGTAAAAAACAGACAGTTAAATTTGGCTTTTAAAATATTTTTTATGAACACTTTTGAATTCTTCACACTTTTTTCAGTCATTTTTCCTGAACAAATTAAGTATCATAATAGAAAAAAATAATTTCTTACTTCTGCATGTTTTAATGAGTAATATTGTTTCAAAACATCAAGAAACAGGTTTATGTTACCTAATGCACATTTGGTAATAGCTTGATTTAGAATGCAGATGTAGATTCATGTTCATTATCAAAATAAGTAATATCTGTAAAAAATTTTTAGCAATCTCATTTTTATATGGTGAAATTTTATTATTCTGACTGTTTTGAGTTTTTTTTTTTTTTAATTAACCATTGCTCTTCCATAGATCATGATAATAACAGTTAAAACCACTAATATAGCACCCCAATACCAGGGTAAACATGTAATATGGTTCCTATTTGTATGAAAAACTAAAATATTTAGTATAAATACATAAACTTCATCACAAAAAATACTGTAATTATGTTCCATAACTCCTCCTTCAATACATTTAATACATGTGTACATTAATAATATTTTTTTTTGACACAAATATACCCACATTTCTGACACACTGCGCAGTTAGTGCTACCACAGTAAATCTGTGGTAAATGATGGCGATTTGTATATTAAAAAGCCTTCAGACGGTATTATTGAGCAAACTGTTTCTCCTATTTGTCAGCGCTGTTTCATCTTGCTATAAACCGAGTCAGTTGTGCTCTTCACTGAATTCGAGCGATTCACACTGGCGCTGCTTAGCGACCAACGATGCATTCCAAACGGGATATATCGCCCTCCGAAGGGCACTTCGGAGTACAAACAATCATGGCCGCCATATCGAGGTGTCGTTCCAAACCGAAGTGCACAAAACTAACCACTTCAAAGGGCCCTTCGGAATGAAGGATTTTGAAGGGTACAACTGATGGACACTTCAGGCCACCATGATCCTTTGCGAAGAGTCTTTGCATGATGACAGCACCTCCGTGTGGCCACGGAATGATGACGCTGAAGGGCACTTCAAGAAACAGTTGTTTGGTCCCCTACACCCTTCAATCCTTCAAAGCTTTCACTCTGGAGGGTAAACCCTTTGAAGGGATTAGGGTAAAGGGATGAGCCCTTCCGAATAGAATGCAGGGTGACACTCATCAGCAAGTGTAAGTTCGCACTGTGCAGCCGTTTGAACTTTGATCCGAGTGGATAAACGCTCCGAGTGGCACACTTTGACTAGCACTCTTTTGTTCCGCCTTTACCGCATAAACGGTATATCGAACATTTATCAAACTCTTGTTATCGTTTATCGACGAAATTTGAAATTATCGGCGAAATATGACATATTTCCCCCCGTCCTACATCCTCTTTTATGAAAACTAAAATATGGTCACCCTAGTACAAGAAATTGACAGTTTACTCAATAATGCTGATGCTGAGAATGCTACTTGTACCTGATGTACCTGTAACATATTTTGGAACGAAGTGACACCTGCAATTAACCTATCAGTAAGTCCCACCCTCCTTAGTTACTGTTGCTGCCTCGGACAAACAAACAGAGTTACCCACTGTCTTACAATGACAGCTGTCAGTGTGAAACCTTGTCTGAAGATGTTTTTTTATAAATTTTGAACACAGAAGGACCACCTCTCATCGAGGAGTGTTCAAGTAGGGCTTAAATATGCCATAGAGGGATATATAAATGATTTTAAAATAAATATGGTGAGTAAGATGATTAAGTGAATCAAGAATTTACAAATCGCAGTGAAAATGGGAAAAAATCTCATGTTAACAATAGCAAATGGCAACATCCAGGATCACTGTTCATTTATTGCAATGTAAGATTAATTATTTTACATTTAACCAGTTTAATATGGAGAGGCACTGAAATGTAGACCTTCATTTATTTGTTTTTGACCTACATTGTACATGACGTAAGTATAGTTAGATAGGTTTGTACGTTAGCATGGGCTCACTAACTTTAACATTAGCTAGTTGTAGCCAGAGATATTAACAGACATTAACTGCTTGAGCAGATGAAAAAGGCCACTTCGTGAGGGTATGACAACCAGAAATTGAACGTTGAATAATAAAATAAATTCCAAATTCCATTGCCAATTCTCTCAGGATACCTGGAATCAGTGTTGCAAGTACCTCAGGCACATCGCTTTATTATTTTTGTAGCATAAACACCATTATAACGACGAGAGCTTTGGATCTCCCAATGTTTCTCTATGGCGCTGAAACCTACAGATGTCCGAGGTTCAGTCTCCGTGCAACTGATACTCAACTGCAATTGGCTCATTTGCATTCGAGGGGAAGGGCTTACCGATAGGTCAGTTGTGCTGGCGAAGCTGGATGTGTTGATGCTAAGTGGATTCAGGCCTTCTTTTGAATGCACATAAACGCATTTATGTTCTCCCACACATGCGTAATTAAACACACACAACTCCATAAGCTAAAAATGTCAACATTCAAGATATCAACTAATTTCTCACCCACCTGAAAGATTTAGCATTTTTTTCATAGTTTCTTCTATGCAAGGCCTTCAAAGTGGCTTTGACATCTTCCTCAATTCTCCTGCACTTTTATACCCAACATTAATATGCAAGCACTTAGCGTGGGAACATCATCTAAACACCGTGAACCCTGCTGGAAGAACAAGCCATCAGAAAGCTTTAAATTAACACGCAATCCCACACACGCACGTCAAACGTAGCATAAACTGAACTGTTATCATCTCAGGCGCCCTTTTCTGAGATCTCCTCCACCTGTAATTGCTTTTAACACTGCTGGATGCTGCTTTTTCTCTCCCTCCGTCCTCTTGTTTCTGTGAGACAGCTTTGCCCGTGACAAGTTAACAGCCCGACCGGAGAACGAAAATGGTGCCAGTCCTTTTGTCTCTCTGGCAGATGGAGCCCACAGTATGCCGTTTGAAAATCAGCCTACGGCACACGGATTCCATAACAAACAGGGAAAATCTCTCTGATCACAGTCCATCTTTTGCTGTTGTCATTCACAGGCCATTGGCTCGATTATTATCGGCATCGCGTTAAGCGCGCCCGCCGCGCGCCAATGATGCAAGAGTCATGTAAATCAGTCATAAAAACAAGGTGTGAGACTCTGACAGGCGAGAGAATGAAATGAAGCAATATTTTTGAATTGATTTGGCACGTCTTCCTGTGGTTTGTTGTTGTTTTTTTTTTTTTTTTAAATGTGTCCCCTGTTGACATCAATCTGTTCGCCAATTTCCTCTCGAAGATGACCACAAATGAACGGGTAATGCCGCGGCTGCCACCAAATCAAAGATACAAAACTGATCGCTTATTTTCTGTGGCTAACCAGTCCAAACAATTACTGTGTACCAAGGACTTTTTTTTTAAAGCTAGAGTGTTTTACACTTTGAGACAAACGGGCAGAGAGAAAAGGAACAGGAAAGCTATTTCAATGAAAGCAGTTCTTTCATTTCCAGTCTAAGCTGCATTTTTGATGAACAAACAATCTGCTTTGACCCTTGTAGATGGCATACAGTCTGGCTGGCAATGCGCCAAGAAAAGCTTGTTGAAATAGGATAAGTGGTACAGCAGTTAACATAAAATGAAGGGAAGAGCAGTCTAGATGTAGTCTATAATTGGTCCAAAGGGGTCAAGGTTTGAATGGTCTGCATATGCCAGGTCACCCCTGCTGGTGGATGCTTTAACTACACAATACTGTATCCACAAAGTATCTTTTCCCATTGACAGTAATCATAAGGCAGTGAATCACTTAAATTCAGCAAAGAACACAAACAACTAGAAAACCAGTCGAATGAAACAGCGATGACAAATAGAAGGAACACTGTGCGCAATGATAGTCAGAACACTTTTCAATCTACAAATCAACATAATTTACCATGGATTTACTGTAGTAACACTGACTGCACCATGGTATTGCTGCAGAAATGTGGGACATTCATATAGAATTGTATTATATTATTAATTTAGACGTGAATTAAATGTATTAAAGCAGTAATATAATTACAGGATTTTTGATGATACAGGATGATTAGGTAGCATTTGTACATTTATATATATAAATGTATACTAAATGTATTAGACTACTGTTTTTCATACAAATACCTAGAAACCATATGTGACCCTAGACCAAGTAGCACAGGTATATTTTATAGCAATAGCTGAAATACATAGTATGGGTCAAAATTATTTATTTAATGCCAAAAACCATTAGGATATTAAATAAACATCATGTTCTATGAAGATATTTTGTACATTTCCAGTCTTAAATATATCAAAACTTAATTTTTGATTAGTAATAAGCATTGCTAAGAACCTTATTTGAACAACTTTAAAGGCGATTTATTTTCTCAGTATTTTGGTCATTTTAGCATCCTCAGAGTCCAGATTTTCAAATATCTTTGAAAAGATTTTCATAATTTGAAACAATACAACTCATTTGAACATGCATAAATATAATTTATTTATTTTTTTTATATATATATATATATATATATATATATATGTATTGTTAAGGAAAGAATGACTGGAAAAGTAACGGTTTGGTTTCTACTTCACTGCCTTTAATCTTGAAAGATTTTTTTGTGAAATTTATTGTCACAATTATCGATATCGATTGATGTGAAAAACTGTATTGTGATAATTGTTTTGGCCATATCGCCCAGCCCTAATAGCCACAATAAATTTTAGTAACCAAGATAAATAGAAAAATACATATATAAATGTCAAGGATTTCATTATGGTAATAGACATTTTGCTAGTGAAAAATTATATACACCTCGCTGGACTAGTCAGGAATGATAGATCTCTATAATATTTTTTCATAATTTAACTCTTTATTGTGTATTGTCAATTCAGTGTTTAATGCTAGACAGACAGAAAAACATTGCCAAGTGGAACAACAGCTAAAGGCAAAATGCAACCTAATAGAGATTGCCAAAAATATTGCACATGGCCCGTTTGTTATAAGCAAGCAAATGTATATATTTTTATTTTAGTTTTTTTCAAATATTGCAAATATTAAGTTTTCAATTTTTCTAATTTCTTAACAGCGTACTACTGCTGTTTCTTACTCTCATGGCTCTGACAGCATCAGCTCTGGCTTCTCTTTCTACACAGCAGCTGTCACTCAGAGACTGAAAGAATACCAATCACACACTCACACACACACAGTGTAGTGCAGAGGTGGTACTTCAACTCAATCACTCACCAGCTCCTGAAACCATGTTTCTGTTCCAGAACCAAGTGCGCTGCCTCGTTATCTACGGTCTTTCTTCGGGTTTCTCAAACAGCATCCTAACCAAAACAGAACCAGAAGTGATTGAAGTGAAACACTGTGCAGCAACCAAGACGTTAAGGATTCCCTGGTTAGCATAGATCCTGAATGCAGTGGTGTCAGGCAGCAGAGCGAGAGGCATTTATCCTGGAAGACACTGATATGTGGAGATACAGCAGGTTGATTTTATTGTGACCTTTACCTGAAATTGCTATCCGTTATATTTCTGAGAAATGAAAATGCAAATGATTCAGTGAGAGAGAGAAGGAGATGATATAAGCTCAATGCATTTGTTACAGAAAGTGAAAGAGGAGGTGAGGTGGTCAAACAGGAACAGGACAGACAGCAGACTGTCTTTCACTCTTGTTTGTCTGTCAATCATGCATGTTCTTTCCTGTCTTTCTCTGATCTGCTACTATGGGACAACACTCCTATATAGCTAATTTCCTGTGATACACCAAACACCATTGGCTGTGTCTCAGACTGCTTCATGGTCTCAACTGGCCTTTAATATCAGTGATATCACAGCACAGAGAGAAAGAGAGAAACGCGGGAGGGTAAGACAAAGATCTGTGGAACAGAACAGATGGTGCTGAATAAAAACATACTCTTTTATTTTGATTTTCACTTTGAATCAAAAGAAATAGGAAATGTGGTATTGGTGTAAGACCGTTTCTCTCTCACAGTTTTTTTTTTCTGCTTATTTGTCACTTTATCTCAGAGTAGAAAGCCTTATTGCTGTGATTGTTGACATTTACAATATTGTCAAAGCATGTGAAGTACAGATATATACAGTGTAGAAAAAATATGGTTTTGACAGTTTTAATATAAGCCTCTTTAAAAGCCACTTCAACACATCATTATGCTGTGTTGACATAAGTTCAACTGAAACAGGAAGACAAAGCGGGACATATCCAGCAGTCCCGTCCCCTTTTTTAAATAGCCAATAGTTTTTTGTTTATATCCCAGCTTGGACAAGAGCTGTTGAGCTGTGTAAAGCTGCATTTGACAACACCACAGTCTCATCCATATCACATTATCTATATATAAAATATAGCATTCTGTGTAGAATACAAATATGTCCGATACATTTTGTGGTCTGCGTTTCATGCTGTCTTGTCTTTGGACCAGAGCAGGCTGTGAACACGCTCCGGGGGTTTGCGTGACACAAAGCAAACCAGACTTCATTCGCTCCAACGGAATGCGTATTTACACTGTCTGAATCATTACCTATCCCCTATATAGTGCAATAAGTACCATTCACTGTACAGAAAATTCAAATTCTGTGAATAAGTGACCAATTTCAGCTGAGCTTCAGTGATTATTTATACTGTACAGGGTGGGACACTTCGGATTCTAGAGAGCATTTGATTGGACAGAAATTTTGTCATTGTTTTGGAGCAAAATAGCTTACAGATAACATTAAGGCTAACTTATTGATATTAAAAGCCAAGAAAACTTCCATTTTGATTTAATGGGGACTTTAAAAGGTACATAACATACAGTTTCACCTAATCTCATGTTATTCCTGAGTACCTATAGAGTAGTACTGTATCCTTATTATCTCAAAAAAGTCTTTAGTTTTATCATATTTACAAAAGAAATATACAGCTTTCCGTTTTTCTCCGGAAAAACCCGAGCTTCTGGAGGCGTGCTGTGGGCGGAGCTAAGTTTGACGATCACATGCGCTGGGATTGCCAATAAAACACACATTTGATGCTGTTTGATGCTGTTTCACTTACCAGCTGCAGTTCTGAATCATGACCAGGATGTTTTATAGCTGGGACCGCTCCATCTTTCAGTATCAAACAATGTGCAAATCCAGCGTCGAACTGGGCCTTTATTATGAAACGTTCGTCAGCAAACGCACACTTGCAAAACTCCATTGCTGCCCCGGAAAAAGGAACTGCATCCACTGTTCATGTAACGCTGGGTTCTTCGGGGAGCTGAGCAAAGTTATCTTTGCCTTACAACCAAAACCACACTTCTTTAGAGACATTCTTCCCAAGTAAATCCCTTGCAGCAGTGCACTGAGTGCAGCCAAATGAACCGCATTGATGGGTGCGCTCTCTTTCTCACGGTCTAGCAGACGTGAGCGCGGGTGCCACGGGCACGCTTTTCTGGGAGAAATGCTCATATAAGGAGTTCCACTACTGTCTACGTCATTAAAGCCACGTTTGAAAAAAACAGCCGAAACTTGTACCAACCCGGAAGTACGATTTTCGGGAAAGAAATTCTCCTTCATTCGTCTAAATTATTTTTTAAAACTTTGGCCATGTTTAGCATGAGAATCCAACTCAATATATGAAACACCATTGTACCCCCCCTTTAACTTTCTAAAGTGCCAAATTAAGTGGAGTAGTCCAAACGCTTATAATAGCTGGATCTGGCAACACAGCGGAGTCTGCGCCCGCGCCGTCAGGCCTCGCTCAATAATCACTCCACCAAGCGCCAGTATCACGCAGCGATCATTTTCATACCACGGACATTATTGCAAACTTTCTAAACTGAATTATACATGCTTACTGCATGTGTCTTTCTCGCTATTGCCTCCACGTCCAGAATTTCCGGAATATCATATCTAATTTGCGGGCGTCAGGTAGCCACTATGAATATGCGGGAGACACCGGAGCTTCCGGGAGAGGTGGAGTCTGTTTACCACACATTTTACAAGATTAGATTTGTTAGTAAATGCTCAAGAGTCATCTCTTTGTTTATGTGGTAAGTAAAATTTCATGTACTGTAATGTAACAGGCTACTGCTCTATGAGGACATGAACGCTTTTTACAAGTTGGAATCTGGTAGTTACGGAACTCCGATATGGCGTGAACACACCTATAGCTTAATCATTTCCGAATAGTAAATAGTTTCCCAGTAGTAAATACGCCTTCATGTTCAATTTAATAATTCCGATAGCACATGAAGGCAGCATTACGTCACAATTTGTTACCTGGCCATACTGGCGATACTCGGATATAAACACCAAGGATTACACGGTTAATATATTACTGCATACGTTGTTTTGCTAATTTATGCTGTCTAAACCCTGGAAAAAATGTGTGGAAGCTGCTAAATCATATAGAGAAGGACTTAGTAAACAGCAAAGGGCGCAATATGAAATACTCTCAGGCACATCCGGGAGCATCTCCAAAAAGCTAAGCTCAGTTTTTACGGTGGACAAAAGGTCAAAATGTAGAGAAAAAAGGATGCATTTTCAAATGTTTCCATAATAACCTGAATGTTTGTTGAGTCAAAAGAGTCTACTTCAAGTTCTCTATGATATTCTGATCCCTAGATGTGATCCTTCAGATCCTTTTTCAATGTAAGTCGCCCATTTTTTCTGCCTTAGCAAGCACCACTTAGAAAATAATGGAAATAAAGCAGAACATAATAGGAATCTCTCTCTCTCGGACACCTTGCAATGTAGAAACTCTGCATCTTATTTTACCTTTTTTTTTCTTGTCGCCTCTCTCACTTCTTCTATTACTTTACCCATTCTTATATATTATATATTTTTTAGCACCCACCAGATTTCTGTGGCAGGGATTCATTAGGTACAGACACTAATTTGCTTTTAATTGATTAACGAGAGACACCAAGACCTGCTTGCAGGAGCTTTTAATTATATATACAGTTTGGATGAGAGCAGTAGAATACAAAATTTCCTCTTATTTGTTTCAACAGGGCTTTTCAGAGGATGTTCGACTGCTCACAAGTAATGGGTTATTGATGTTTCAGAAACTATTACTAGGTAACATGTCTCAAACATAAGAAAGTAGGAAGCATTTGAAAAGAACAGTGTAACTTTTAAAACAGCCCTTGTGAAAAGTACTCCAGTATAATCATGGTATTTTAAGTGCAGTTCTAGGACCGTACATTCTGTCCAGCATTTATTTAACCACATTTTGACAAATTACATTGTACATTTCTTATAAATAAATTAGTAAATTCATACATGCATAAATAAGTATGCATAAATAGACACTGTAAAATAAAGTGTCACATAAGACACATAAAAATATTGCATTTCTAACTCTGCTATGCAGGTATAGTGTTAATCATGTTTTACAGTATTAGTCGAACCTCCAGAGTCTGTCAAGCCTGCGTTCCCTTGCGTCACATCACTGTGCGTTCATAATAAAAAAAATTCAGCTTTTATTGATGGTGTGGCCTCACTGGGCCTGTCACTTCACAAGTTAGCCTAAAGCACTCTACACGTCTTCCTGTAATGAAATATTTACAATCAGAGCTGATATGCAAGATGACTGCCCGCTGTAGCCCCTTGGTAATTATTTGAGTCCTTGGGCAAAAGACAAAAAAGATTCTTGGAATACGAAGATTGTATTTTTTATTAATATTATTATATCAGAATCCTGGGATCTTGCTGACTGATTAGATGGCACTGTATTGCTGTAATGATTTAGGAGGCTTTCAAAAGCAGCTAGAGCTGGGCTACTTTGAAAAGCTTAGGGGCCACAAAACAGCCTTGGCCTCAGGGCCTGAACACCTATTTTATATAATAATTATTTTATACTACTGGAGCAGGTAGACTGTGTGTTCTATATGGTATGACTAAAGTCTTATTGTACAGTATGAATAATTTTATTTGATGGTATGAGTATATATCAGGACCTGTTTTGCAGGAAATTCAACCTAGAAATGTTTTATATACTATAAATATACAATAAAGTAGTGATGTACACTGCAAAAAAAAACTTTTCTTACTTAGATTATTTTGTTTGTTTTTTCCAGCCAAATTATCTAAAAAATCCTAAATCTAGAAGGGTTTTCTAGACAAGTAAAAATGATTGTCTTGTTTTCAAAAAAAAAGTTAAAATTAAGTGAGCTTTTGCCAATGGGGTAAGCAAAATAATCTAGTTTTCTGCTTGAAATAAGATTATTTTGCTTACCCCATTGGCAGATTATTTTGCTTGTTTTAAGCAAAAACTTTTCACTTTTCACTTGTATTTTTCTAAAAACAAGACAATTTTATTTTTAAAATCCTTCTTGATTAGATATTTTCTTCTCTTTTAGATATTTTGGCTGGAAACAAAACAAAAAATCTAAGTAAGAAAAGCATTTTTTGCAGTGTAGTTAGTTTTTCTTTCAGTGAATTAATAATATTAACAATTCGGAATTTGATGTATTAAATAAGACTTAAGCTTGAAACTGTATAAAATGGTTTTGTAAAAGAAAAAAGTTAAAATTTCAAATTTCATTCAGACATTGAACTTTTAAAACTTTTATTTGACTGAACATAAGACAAATTCTATATTCCAAGATGCGTTGCTTGGCAAAAGCTGCCATAAACAACTTGCAGTTAAACTGTTTACATAAGACAGAGCCTAAATCACTCCCATTATAATCATTTAAGCTGTTTACAATAGAAGCACTCATCTGCCATACAATTTGAGCAGTAGACTGAATTGTTTTAATCGCTGTGGATATACCATGGTATAAACGGTAGGCTATAAAGCAAACAACTTGTTACAGCCCTGCCAGGCCGGCTTCTTATCAATATGCTTCTATCAAAAGACATGTTTGTAATACTGCAGTTAGTGGTATAATATGTAAGAGATTGGCTGAATGGATTAAAAAACGGTAAAACTCGTCTGTTTAACTCTAGGGGAGTTGAAAAATGAGCCTATTTTCAAAAAAAAAGTGAAGTGTTCCTTTAAAAATGCAATGATCATGGCGTGAGGTGCATTAAAACCGTCATGCATGTGTACTAGGGATGTAACGTGTTGTCAATATCATGGTATCGCGATAACAAAACTGTCTCCATATTAGTGCTGCACGATTAATTGTATCGCAGTCGCAATCGCGATGTCAGCCTGTGCGATTAAATGACAGGAAAATGTTGCGATTATATTATTTTGTATTAGGCTAACTGTGTGGACTTGAGAACACATGATTTATGAGAACAGTTTGCCTATTTTCCGTGCTGCAAACAAAACAAAACAAAAGATTAAATAAATAAATAAATAAAAAAAGATCTGACAGTCTGTCAGTATAGGCAGTGCAGGTGTGGTGTGCATGCGTGCATGTTCACTTGTGTGCGCAGCGCTGAGAGACCAGAACGAAGATGAGTGCCAAAGAGACTGATCTGGTAGGCAAAAAACTCTACCTCTGTATGACGATATTTTGGATTTGAGATTACTGACACTGACACATGTATTGTGCAAGTTTCGCAAAATTTAAGTTGCTACATCACGTGGCAATACAAATTTATAACAAAACAAAGCATAATTACAGATGTGTTAGTGAGCCTCACGCCATATTATAAGTGTTTGTTTAGACAAAGAAATCACAGACTCGCACTGCATGGCAAAAGACATGGGGCCCTATCATACACCCGGCGCAAGGCGTAGCGCACGTGTGTTTACTAGTTTAATTCCGACGCAGTTCGCATTTTCCCGTCCAGCGCTGCGTCGTTTAATTAGCAAATGCATTTGCGCCCGTTTGTGCGCCCACGGGCGTGCTGGTCTAAAAAAGAGGTGTGTTCGGGCGCATTGTTGGCGCGTTGCTATTTTGAGGAACTGAAAATAGACTGCGCCATAGACCAACTCAAACCTGGTCTAAAGTCTAAAGTCAGTGCCGCAATATATATATATTTTTTGTTATTTAAAGAGCGCATTGGTAGATAATGCGCCTCTGGGCAGGTCCACAACGCACGTTCACTTTGCTTATTACACACAGGGATGCGCATCACACAAACATTCCAAATATTAAAAACAAAAGGATTACAGTGTAAAACAATATTATTGTGTAGGCTACATAAATATACAAATTTAATGATGGATAGCCACTGCGTGTAGTAGAATTAGGCTACCTATTTGCAGTTCAGCCTATTAGTACTTATAATGATGAATGAAATTGGCTAATTAGTTGAACAATCGTGCCAATACACACACATATATATTAGCTGACTCCTCGCACGGAGCTATTTGAAAGCCTGCATCCAACGCAGACGAATGAAATATTGACTGGCCACTTAACAAGTAATTTCAGCAAAACATCACTTGTTGAACTCCTCAGTTTACTGAGGAGCGCAACTCGCTCTTAAAGGGAATGGGAGATAAGACTCTGATTGGTTTATTGCATGTTACGCCCAAAAAACACCCCTTACTTATTAAGAGAATAGGGACAACCCATTTCGACTATGCGCCCGGGCGCACGGACCGTTTCCCCGTCATTAAATTAGCAAAAGTGGATCTGGACACGCCCTGAGTGCACCTGCTTCGTGCGCGTTGCACTTTGCATTTAGATCGTTAAAATAGGGTCCATGATGTCCATACACAGGGGCGACATGCCCTCAGCGCCCCCCTCCCCCCCAACACACACACACACACACACACACACACACACACACACACTTAAATTAATGTCTTGTAGAATGCACGATCAGCACCGCCGAGCGCTTTCCGCGACAGCTAAAACGAAACCGAAAGTAAGACTCGCACGCGTATTGCAAAGCAATTTTAAGAGAGCGACTCCCCAATGCACGCAACTTAGGCTACATGACATAGCTAGGCTGTTATTAGCATGTAAGCTATAATAGGTTGTGTAGTTGTCTATAGCTCTGTATCATGCTAGTCGGTCTCTATTGGCACTTTGATTATTAAGAGCCTACTTTGATTATGGCTGCATTTATTGTTTGCACTTAATAAGACTAAGAAAGAACTGTGTTGTTTATTTTTTGGTTATTTATACTGTTTTAATTTATGTTCAATTTGTGAAAAGAACTTCAGTTAAGAGGTCAAATGTTCTAGAAGCTCATAATTCATGAACCCCCATTTTGTGCCCCCAATACAATTTATTATAATCGTAATCGCAATCGCATATCGCAATATTGACCTCAATAATCACAATATGAAAATGTTCCCAAATCGTGCAGCCCTACTCCATATCATAGTGGTCACATGATGATGTGAAACGATAGGTCTTACGGGCGAAAAGTGTAGTTTTAAAATTATATTTAAACTTCTTATTCTAACATAAAAGGTCTTTAAAATTGTGTTTTGGGCCATTATGCATTGGCACAGTATCTGTCAAAAAAAAAAAAAAACTAAAACCAAAAGCACAATATTGCTTAATCCCATCATCTAGTTTGTTTTCGTTGCAAATTTTAAAGCACACACTTCGTTCAGGCGATCAGCTCATGATCCGGTGTTTTCCGCACATCAGGATGGCTTAGTTCACAGTGAATGCAGAGAACTTGTTTATTGCATGTGTTGTAAATTTTGGCACACGTTTGGGAATGCAACAACCACCAGTTATGCTTTGCTTCACTGAAGCTGGAGTTTTCAAACAAAATAAAAGCTCTACTGCTGTTTCCATCCAAATAAAAGCTTAAAAGTGCAATATGAATTGCTGACATCGGTTTAAATGGGTAACGTTACTGCAGTCCAAATTCAAAATATCTCTTTCAAGTGTAGAAATTAGGAAAGAAGTATTTTATTTTCCTACTGTAGTGCTAAGCAAAAATATTATACCTAATACCTATTAATTTTAATTTATTTTACAGTCTTGTTGTTTTACAATATTTAGCTCTACTATCATAGGAATAACAATGATCTAAAATTGTTCTTATTGTGATTATTATATTATAATTTGTTTGGCTTCCTAAAACACCAGTGTGAATGTAATTTAGACTGAGACAGTATACCACAAATAAAAAGAGGCTTGAGTCCCCTTAAAAGTTCAGGCACTTCAAGTCAATTCACTTTTTTTTCTTACTGAAGTTTTGTTAGTTAGGAACTTGGGTTGGAGCTCTTAATTTTGAACTCTCAAAGTGCATTAGATACCTTTAAAATGTAGAAAAATGTCTTAATTTGTCTCTTTTTTTTAAATATCACAAACAAATATTGTATCATGGACTTCATATTGAGATATTATCGTATAGTGAGATTTTGATATAGTTACATTCCTAATGTGTACATTAAAATAATGCAAACAGAATAGTGTGTTAGGAAATTTTAAAACTTTAGTAATTTCGCACATTTTCATACTGTGAGTTTTCATTTCCAAAAAAACAAAAAACAAAACTGGATTGTCACATTTACCAGTTGACTGGAAGAAGACAATTTGGAATAGTATATGAGACTTTATTTTAGGCCTCATAAATCATTAGCACTGAACAAAATGGTGAAATAATTAACATCCCATAATGCCTCAGCCAAAAGTATAGTTGCCATGGCCCTCTGTGCCAGTGGATCTTCCGGTTCTCACTCGTTGATGATCATAAACTCTTTTTCTTTCTCCAGCATAGGCCGTCAGCTTTGCTTTATAATCCTTCCAACTAAACAGAGTGAGCTCCATGAAGATCATCTTTGGAGACACGGTTTGTCCCTGTTCAAATCCACTAAAGCACAGAGCAAGTCATTAAAGTCCTATGTCCACAGAGAGCTGCAGAATCGGTGCATTAATAATTTGCGGAGGTGCGGCGAACACTTCCAGGAGTGTATGTAAATGATAGGGAGAGAATAGACTGGCAGTATTAATATTGCATTTGTTCTGCGTTGGGTTTATTAGTCAGGCGGGAAGCTAATGAGCCTCTTGCACCCAAAGCTGTCAATTGCTCAGCCTGTAATTCAAGCAGGAGAAGAGACTTTCACTCAAAACACATCCTGCTTCTGAATTATGGCTCTAACTACAATAAGCATCCAACTCATTAGAGAGTATATCAATTAAATGATATTAGCTGACAAAGTTATTAAAAACTTTATCTAACTTCAGATTAGTGTTTGGATGCATCAGTTTCATGAGTTTCTGTGGCGATATCTCAAAATGCTTCTCTCTAATAAAAACAGGAGTGGATTGCTTGTCAAGGTTCTACCCGAAGGAAAGTTTTGTTTCTCAGACATTGGTCTTTCAAACGCTCAGGAGACATGGAGTTATATATTTTTAATTGAAGTGTTGAATTTTAATCATCAAACTCAAGCAGAGCAGATGTTTGTCTAAATAATTTGCACAACCATTCTTGAATAAATTATTGCATTCAAAGACTGATTTTTAATGCTTTTTTTTCAGATTTTTTTATGCATTACACAGAAAATCATTCCGCTTGTGTATCATGAATAAGGCTTCTCATTGTCTCTACAATGCAATGCAGTAAACGGTTACAATAAGATATAAAAATATCCATTCAGATGGTCCAATCGCAAGTGTACAGTATTTTTGTGATCAGTAAGGCTGGGTTGAAAATATTGATATGTCGATTTTAAGTGATTCTCATTTTGATGAACTGATATCAATTCTTAAAATAAAAGAATCAGTCTGTGCTGTTTTTAGTTAATATGTGAACAAAACTTTATTTGTAGGGCTGGTCCCACTTTATATTAGGTTGCTTAACTAATATGTACTTCAGTTAGTCAAAAGTTACATACACCTCACAGAATGTGCAAAATGTTAGCTATTTGTCCAAAATAAGAGGGATGATACAAAATATATATATTTTTTATTTAGTACTGACCTGAATAAGATAAAAGAGAAAGAGAAAATAGAGAGAAAATAATAGTTTAATTTTTAAAAATGACCCAGTCAAAAGTTTACATACACTTGATTCTTAATACTGTGTTGTTACCTGAATGATCCACAGCTGTGTTATTTTTTTTTTTTAGTGATAGTTGTTCATGAGTTCCTTGTTTGTCCTGAACAGTTCAACTGCCTGCTGTTCTTCAGAAAAAGCCTTCAGGTCCTACAAATTCTTTGCTTTTTCAGCATTTTTGTGTATTTGAACCCTTTCCAACAATGACTGTATGATTTTGAGATCCATTGTTTCCCACTGAGGATAGCTGACTCATATGCAACTATTACAGAAGGTTCAAACGCTCACTGATGCTCCAGAAGGAAACAATGCATTAAGAAACTTTTAGAATTTGAAGATAAATGTCAATTTAACTTATTTTGTCTTCTGGGGTACATGTAAGTATCTTCTGTAGCTTCTAAAGGGAAGTATTAAATGGAAAAAAATATGGTATTTAGGCAAATAAGAAAAATGTACTTCATTCTGTTCAAAAGTTTACACCCCTGGCTCTTAATGCATTGTTTTTTTTTTCTTCTGAAGCATCAGTGAGCATTTGAACCTTCTGTAATAGTTGCATATGAGTTGTCCTCAGTGTGAAAAGATGGATCTCAAAATCATAGTCATTGTTGGAAAGGGTTCAAATACACACACAGAAAATAAAATAATAATAATAATAATAATAATAATAATTTGTGGAACCTCAAGAATTTTTCTGAAGAACAGCAGGCAGTTTAACTGTTCAGGACAAACAAGGAACTTATGAATAACTGTTACTAAACAAAAAACCCCTCAGTATTAAGCAACACAGTATTAAGAATCAAGTGTATGTAAACTTTTGAATGGGGTCTTTTTTTTTTTAATAAATTCAGCTATTATTTTCTCTTGTTAACTATACGTAAACATCTTATATGTAAAATATCTTATTCAGGTCAGTACTAAAAAAAAACAAACAAACAAAAAAAACGTGTGATACCTCTTAATTTTTTTTAGAATTAACAGTTTGCAGATTCTGCAAGGTGTATGTAAACTTTTGGCTTCAACTGTATTGTGTTCATATTGTATTGCAAAAAACTTTTGCTGCTATTGAGTTGAGATATGGGTAAAGTTAGAGACAGGTTTGGTGGAATGGTTAAATTACAGATGTAATTACATGCTTTTATATTACATTTATAATACATTTTAGATACAATTTAATATAATATAATAATTTTTTTTTTAATATAAAATTTTAAAAAATGCAATTTAAATGTTTGCTTACAGATTACTTTAATATAGTAATGGACCAAATGACAGGGTTTATTGTATAGTCTATAGCATTAGTTAGGAGAAATTTTCTTCCTTGGAAAAAAAAAAAAATTGCATATTGTACCTGATTGCCTATACTGTATATCCAAATAATCATTATCAAATCAAATCACAAGCAAATTGAATCAAATTGTGAAATGTGTCTTAATACCCGCCCCTAAAAGCATTCAAAAATAAGAAACGCATGTGACATTTAGTAAATATTAATGCATCCTTGAAAGCAATGAATCACCACCTACTCACCTGTCAATCAACAATTTTTTCAAAACAAAAAAAGTTTTTTTAAACAGTGCAGTTACATGTACTGAACAAGATTTCTCAAGATTTCCTCACACACATCCTAACCTAATTTGTGGTAGGATTACAATTGGTAAATGTTTTTGGAAGCAATAGGGCTTTTGTTTTAGTTTTTAAACTGACTGTCACAAAATCATAAGAGCCTCCCCTAGAAATCCAGTCACAAGTGGTCACAGGAGACACATTCGAGATGCATGTTCCTGCCAGGTGTAAACAAGCAGTTTTGGCTGACTGATCAGAACAACTCAAAATGATCTTAATACCAAATATAAACTGGGCCTTAGAGTATAGAGCTATAAAATGATAGTAGACCATATAGCTCAAGGAGATTTTGGAAGAATTTGTTGACAAATGTTTTTGTTTATACTGAAATCCCTGACTTTTATTGCAGCTTTGGCAGCTGGGCAAATCTGAACGCCGTTTGTGACAAGATCTCATCTAAAAACTCTAGTAGACGTGCTTTAAAATGCAAAAACGATCAAGCTATTAAAGCAATCTCGTTTGTGTTTTTTTTTTTTCCTGCAGACTGATCTGGACGATGCAGGAGGACGAGTAAAAGCGTCCTCTGTTTATTAGCAGGTCTGGCAAGAGCTCCGATTCTGGATCTGGGAACGCTCATCTGAATCCAGACATCTCCTGCTGCTGAATCATGCCAGTGGGATTATGGGATTCCTCGCACTGAAAGAACAGATTTAAACATACCCGTCTATTCTTCATCATCGAGGCGAAGGCCTCCAACCCTGCAGGTGGTGAATTAAATCTACGGTGAGATCACAGATGGGGTTGTCCCAACTACTAACACAAACTATTGAACATGTGTGTGTACCCATATTTATTACTGTTCCTGGACTTGTGGTAATGACACTTCCGTCGAGTGGACTGAGCAGAGACAGATGGGCCCTTTATGAGTCTAGTTTTTGAAGAGTTTTTTTCACCTTGCAGGTTTTTTCAAGAGAGGTGCTAAACACAATCTGTCGCTAATTGTTGATTTTACTCATATTTACATTTATATAAGCATTATATATGCAGCTCAAAAGTTTGGGATCAGTAAGATTTTTAATGGTTTTTAAAGACGTTTCTTAAGCTCATCAAGGATTTGATCAAAAATACAGAAAAAACTGTAATATTGTGAAATATTATTTCAATTTCAAATAACTGCTATGTAAATATATTAAAATGTAATTCATTCCTGTGATACAAAGCTAAATGTTCAGTATCAGTGTCACATAATCTATCAGAAATCATTCTAAAATTCAGATTTATTATCAGTGTTGAAAACAGTTGTGCTGCTTTATATTTTTTGGAACCTGTGATAGTTTTTATATGATTCTTTGATCTATAAAAGGCTAAAAAGAACAGCATTTATTTAAAATAGAAAGGTTTTCTAACAATATACACTACTGTTCAAAAGTTCGGGGTCAGTAAATGTTCGAAAGAAATTAATACTTTTATTCAACAAGGATGTGTTAAATTAATAAAAAAGTGATAGCGCAGATTTATTCATGTTATTCATCAAAGAATCCTGAAAAAAGAATCACAGGTTGCAAAAAAATATTTGGCAGCACAACATTGATAATTCTAATAATAAATCAGTATATTAGAAGGATTTCTGAAGGATCATGTGTAATGGTTCAGACTGGAGTAAAAGCTGATGAAAAATCAGCTTTGCATCACAGGAATAAATTCTATGTTAAAGTATATATTAAAATAAAAACCATGATTTTATATTGTAATAACATTACTGTTTTTTTTTTTCTGTAATTTTGATCAAATAAATGCAGCCTTGCTGAGCATAAGACTTCTTTAAAAAACTTTTTAAAAATTTCTTTAAAAAACATTACAAGTCTTACTGATCGCAAACTTTTGAGCAGCAGTGAGATAGACAGACAGACAGATAGATTGATACATGGATAGATTTTGTGTCTTGTTTCCAGCCAACATATCTAAATTTTCTAGACAAGCACAAAGTATTGTCTTGTTTTCAGAAAAAATTAATCATAATTAATTGTGTTTTTGCTTAAAACATGCAAAATAATCTGCCAGTGGGGTAAGCAAAATAATCTTATTTCAAGCAGAAAACTAGATAATTTTGCTTATCCCATTGTCAGATTATTTTGCTTGTTTCAAGCAAAAACTCTCCTAATTTTAATTTATTTTTTTCTGAAAACAAGACAATAATTTTTACTTGTCTAGAAAATCCTTCTTGATTTAAGAATTTGTAGATATTTTGGCTGGAAAGAAGACACAAAGTCTATCTATTTATCAATCTATCTGCCTGTCTGAATTTTCCAACAAACCAGTTACTAAAATAATGTTGCAATAATTTGATAAAAATACAGAAAAACAGAAATACTGTGTGTATTATTGTAATGTAAAATAACTGTTTTCTATCTTAATATATTTTAAAATGTAATTTATTCCTGTTTTAGTATTTTTTTTATTATATTTTTTTGTTCCTATTTGAGTATATTTTTACATTTTATTTGTTCCTATATATATATATATATAATTTATTCCTGTCATTCAAAGCTGAATTTTCAGCATTATCCAGTCCTCAGTGTCACATGATCTTTCTGAAATTAGTCTAATATACAGACTTTTCTGAAACTGTCATTTTTTTCAGGATTTTGTCTGAATAGGAAAAAAAACAAAACAAAAGTCTGTTACTTTTGATTAATATAATGCTTCCTTGCTAAATAAAAGTATTATTATTATTGTTATTAGTCATTTTCTTTTATTTTTTACTGACCCCAAACATTTATATATACAATGTTAATATTTTTATTATTCATAAATATTAATATTGACCCCCTATTTTCTTTCTGAAATTAGTCTAATATACAGACTTTTCTGAAACTGTCATTTTTTTCAGGATTTTGTCTGAATAGGAAAAAAACCAAAACAAAAGTCTGTTACTTTTGATTAATATAATGCTTCCTTGCTAAATAAAAGTATTATTATTATTGTTATTAGTCATTTTCTTTTATTTTTTACTGACCCCAAACATTTATATATACAATGTTAATATTTTTATTATTCATAAATATTAATATTGACCCCCTATTTTCTTTTAAAGCTACATGCCATCTAAGTGCATGTTTTAGTGTCGTGGATGATTGACAGTTGTTTGACAGATCTTAATCTCAGGTGTAAACAGGGTCTTGTGGTAAACGTGGAGTGGTTGTGGTTGTACCATATGTCATGCAAAGACTTTCTGCCATTTCCAGACATCTGAAGAGGATCGAAATCTTAGATTGACGTGGAGTTGTTGTTAGGACCTGAATTCAGTAATAGGTACTTGTGATGTGTTTTGTGATGCATTGGGAATTGAGAGTGTGCTGGAGAACCTCAAGTTTTCTTTAGCGCAGTTTAAAGCTCATCGAGTTGTAAACAGAATTCGCAAGACGAGTCCCTGCGGTAGCAGAGTCATTGGATCACCAGATGTCCGCAGACGCACCTTTTCATGTTCTCCTCAAAGCGGTACATTCGATCCATCGTTCTGGAAACTTCACTCTTTTCTTCTTTAAATTCAGCGAGTTCATGTTAAATGGTGAATTAATAACATAACTATACGCACCAGTCCTCTTTTACCATACCAATCACAGTTTTGACATTACTGTAGGGAAAAAAGAGCTTTAGCATCTCAAGTGGAATAATTTCCATATGTGTGTATAATACGCTGATGAATTCACATTCTGCGCTCGAGTCAGATGATGAATAAAACCTAATAAAAATGTCACTCTCCTGCTGAAAGTCTGCCGCTGCCACAGGCCCACTGAGAATGTTTCTAAAAACCACTATTGATACCTTTCTATTCGGCGTGTCCCTGACTGACATGATGCAATTTATTTATGACATTTTATTTTGGACTATTGCCATTGTAAATATACAGCGCTGAGCCAAATGCTTGCCTTTGAGGAATTAATGATCCGTTAAAGATACAATATCCTGTTTCTGCTACTCACGATGATTGAGCCAAGGTGGAATCAATTTCATCTGTCAAATCTTTCTCGAGCAGCTGAAAAGTGCTCTTAAACATGCTGAAGTGCAGTTGGAAATGAGTCACCCGTGAAGCCGCTAACAGCACCCTCTGGTTTTGTTCTTTAGACAGGCTTTCTGTTTGTGCATTTGATTCTGTAAAAGCTCCCAATTTATCCATTACTCATAAAACGCTTAAAAAGGTCAAATATTTTATTGGTTGCCTGCATGACGTGTGACCTTTAACCCACACCAGAGAAGCGTGAACATGTGAATGTGTTGTTAAATGATTGAGATGTAACTTAAAATCTCAGGGGGTGCTTTAAGTAAATGTTTTACACCAAAGAGATGACAAATAATTTGGGAATACAAGACAACTACAGTGGACAATTTGCTCTTCTGTACTAAACTTCAAGTGAATTTTATTTTAGGCACATTCTAGTGGCATTACAACTGTATTATAAATTGTATTCTAACAATTATTTATTTACTATGTTTATCATGATATATTTGCATTTATGCATATATAACTGTGATTTGTGTTTCTTTTCAGACAAAAATGTACACTGAATGTCTTATGGAAAGGGCAGGAAGAGTGCAGTAAGAAAGGTCAGAATAATTTTTTTATGCTTTTAGGAACAATATTGAAGACCCGTGGTAATGATTTCCATCTGTTTTAATTTGTAGGATATCCATGTGTAAATAGGTAAACCAGTTAGTTATTATTAATGTATGTTATATACACTGCCAAAAGTTCAAAAGGGATCAGTAAGATTTTTTATGTTTTTAAAGAAGGTTCTTATGCTCATCAAGGCTGCATTTATTTGATTAAAAATCCAGAAAAAAAGGTAATATTATGAAATATTATTTAAATGTAAAATAAATGTTTTGTGTGTGAATATATTTTAAAATGAAATTTATTCCTGTGATGCAAATCTAAATTTTCAACATCATTACTCCAGTCTTCAGTGTCACATGGTCCTTCCAAAATCATTATAATATGCTAAAATTAATAAATAAAAATGTTAAAAGAACATCATTTATTTAAAATAGAAATAAAATAGTTTGTGGTCAGTAAATTTTTACTTTTTAATACTTTATTCACCAAGGATGTGTTCATTTGGTAAAAAGTGATGGCAAAGACTTATATTGTTGGAAAAGATTTCTATTTTGAATTAATGCTGTTCTTTTTAACTTTTCATTCATCAAAGAATCCTGAAAAAAACAAAAACAATCACAGATTCCAAAAAAAAAATGTTAAGCATCACAACTGCTTCCAACACTGATAATAAATCAACATATTAGAATGATTTCTGAAGGATCATGTGACACTGAAGACTGGAGTAATTTCTAATGAAAATTCTTGCTTTGCATCACATGAATAAATTATATTTTAAAATATATTAAAATAGAAAATCATTATTTTAAACCCTAATAATTATATTTCACAATATTTCTATTACTTTTTTCTGTATTTCTGATCAAGTAAATGCAGCCTTGATGAGCATAAGAGAATTCTTTAAAAACATTATATATATATATATATATAATTAATTAATTAATTAATTTATTTATTTTTTATTTACAAAAATACCATATAAAATGTAATACAGTGTTGCCAAGTCCATGGTTTTCCCGCTAATTTAACACTGTTGCCATTAGTTAAAGCGACCCAGATAACGAGATATTTAGCACCTGGAATGTGAATTTTACCATGGAAACTTCGCCAAAAAATTTGCATTTTTAAAAATAAATTTTTTTTTTTAGAGGGGGATCCCCCTGAAATGTGATTAGGCTAGATTTGAGCTAGTTTTGAGTAGCAATTGGGTGGGTTTTGTTGTGAAAACCCGGCAACCTTTTTACTAGAGTAACCTTTTTACTCTATTTTGGCTACATCTTCTCTGATACACAAACTTTTTTTCCTGAAATATTATTACAAATTAACTGTTTTCTTTTTTTAATATATTTTAAAATTACATTTATTTCTGTAATGCAAGCTGAATTTTTAGCATCATTACTCACATGATCCTTCAGAAATCATATTTGCTGCTTTCTTTCTTTCTTTCTTTCTTTCTTTCTCTTTCTTTCTTTCTTTCTTTCTTTGTTTAATTGATAGGGACAAACAGTGTCATCTTTAGAAACAATCTTTCCCTTGATCTGTAATAATATAAACATGAGAGCTCTTCTCACATCATGCTGTCATGTTGCATTCACATGAAGACTTCAAAATCATGCTAGAGTTTTTAAGTAACGTTTTCAATATCTAATACTAAAATGACGCCCATTCTCTCATCATCCCTTCCTTCGGCCTCTCACATGTATGTATTCCCCAGGACACAAAACCCATTTAAGGGTTAATATGTCTCACGTCTCTCTAAACCGTGGCAGGCGTCATTACCCGACTGAGCCCACCCTCCTACGCTGTTGTGTGTCCTCTGACTGATGCTGAACTACTCCAGAAGACTAGAGGACCCTAATCAGGGTCATTTAGGCAAAAGATCACTGAATCATCGTAGCGCTCTGCGTTGTTGTCATGGCAACTGCATCCACTTCACATATGGGATGCAGCGGGACCTGATGTTGAGGGTTTTCCTTTTTTTTTTTTTTTTTTTTTTTAAAGTGCTTTAGTGCACATCCGATCTGATGTGTTCAGTGATTGTGAAACGTTGAGACAGTTTATTAAACATCCAATCTCCTCTCAGAGGCACAGCGGAAAAGTTAATTTCCAGGAGAAGGCCCTTAAAGATGGAATATTAATCAGGTTGACATAAATATGAGACATGCATATACATGGCTCTCACATGCAGACAGGTCTATAATTTTATGTCAGTTGCATTATGGAAAATTTAACAGGTTTTTTTTTTTCTCAATTTAGATCAAGAAATTATGGTTTTCAGATGTTTTTCATATTACTCTGAATGGGTTTTGTGTATTTTGGCACAAAATTTGACCATGTTCCTTGATGTTGTGCATCTGTTAGCTAATCACATACAGTACTTCCAAACATTTTCATGCATCTCTTAACTTGGCATGTCAAAACAATTTGGTCTTACATGCGATAAGGAGGTGGAGAGAGATATTAAAGTATTAATATAGCCACATGTTCTGTCACAGAAGTCTAGTGCAAAATCTCCAAACCACCTGCGTGTCATATTGCTAGTGTTATCCACTTATCATATTAATAAAATATGATTCATAAATGGGCAATGGTCTGGATTTACAGTATGTGTAGATTACGGCACTGTGAATGCATTAACATTTGATGTGGAATGTGGATTTTCCACTTCAAAAAATTGCTACTTTTTACCTTATATTTCACAATTACTAGCGTTTTATTTGTTGTAATAAAATCCTAAAATTCCTAATTGTGACTATCACACAGTATGACTTTTTGTACTATTGTAACTTTTTAATTTTTGTTCTTGTAATTGAAAAATTTCACAATGTTTTTTACATTTCGTATTCTTTTTCTCACAATAACCTATTCTACTTTTTACTCTGAGATGGAAACAGGCCAGCATTATATAATGGCAGCTGCAGTGTTATCAGAACATTTAAAGACTTTTTTCCCCCTACTTCCAGCCTTATAGACAATTTTTAATTTTAAACAATAAAATTCCCCCGCGAGACTTGCGGTTTATTGCGACGCCTAATTCACCGTCTTTGTCAGTTGACACAAGAGGCTTTGTGCTTTTGACACATAATCCATGATTTGACATTATAAGAGTGACATTTGAGAAAAGCTGCTTCCCTGAGGCCTGTTTCCTGTTGGTTGGGTGACCAAAGAGTGTGTGATGCCTAAACTTGTTAGACGAGGGACTGAAAGCTAATGAAGAGAGAGGCCAGTCTCTCACAAAACCACTTATCCTGACCTTTTATTCCAAGCAAAATCAATTTACCCTTAATGTGTCCATATTACTGCACTGACTTTAATCTGCTCCAGCCCATCAAAGCCTCACCACCAGGGGACACAATCCACAGCCGCTGTGTTGTTTTTCACCTGGACTCAAAACAATGACTGATTAAGGTCGCTTTTGTCATGCTCTTCAAGGACTTCGAAGGGACCAGTGAACTCTGCTGAAGAACTTCGAAGGAGTTTTGCACACCAGAGTAAACAGATCCAACCCAAACAAACTAAAGTAGTCTCTGAAAAGTAATTTTTTTAATGCTTTAGTACATTTGTATTTTGTGCTCACAGGGACTGCATTAAAGCATGACCAGAGTGCTTTTTATATTCTTTTCATATGCATGAGTTCACAATGTTGACAATTTGTTGTGCTTTTATTTCATTCTTGATGTAAAACAGCAATTTCTAATATATCTGGAGAAAGCTATTCATTCTCATTTGCATTATGTCTGGCATTATAATGCATTTTTGGCTATCATGTGTGTTGTTTGCTATTTTTTCCCCATAATATATCACTTTTAAATGGCTGTCAATTAGAAAGGATGCTTTTTGACTGCAGAATGGTGTAGTTACAGCATCTACCAGCAGGGGCTAACTATCAGCGCTAACTAGCTGACCCTTAACCCTGTGGCATAAACAGACCTACTTGAATTCAATGCTAGAATGGTTTATGCTGGTTTGGTGCTGGTATAGACGATTGACTAACATGTGCTGTGTTTGTCAACAAGGATGTGTTTCCCAGAAGCATTGTTGGCCAACTGTGGTTGCAAGTTCTGTCGTTACCAACATAGTTAAATAATTTGGTTAGGGCCCTATGAAAAAACGCTTTTTCAGTTTTATTTTTTCTGGATTCCGTTTTTTCCATTTTAATTTATCTAGACTCTGTTTTAATGGTCAAGTTAAAAAATAAATAAATCATGAAACAATTTAACAGCAATTTATTAAATTGTTTAACAAAAATTGCATTTTCAAGGCCCTATGACATGCATTTTCTCAAATTCAGTTTTTTTTTTCTTTCATTAATTTTCTGGATTACAGTTTCTTTCTGTTTTAATCATGAAAAGTATCTCTTATTAATTAATTTCATTGTTTTGTAAAAGTATTGTTTTTTTTTCAGTCGTGTATTGAGTAACATATTTCTGTCACGATTTCCTCAAGTTAAACCGAACTTTTATTTTTGATGGGTTGCTGTGAAGACCTTTAGTTTCTGTTTGTATATGATATGACGATAGTTTTTCTCAAAAGAAACAGTGAAATGCTACTAAAGTGACTCTCAGAACAGATCTAGAGATCATTTTTATGCAGAATGTATTAAATTATGCATGTTTTAGCAGTGCGAGATAAATATGAATGCAAAATGTATGCGAAAAACACAGCATATGCTGACCAGGGTCTTAAAATAACACTTGTTTAAATATTTCTATCTCTGGATAAGAGAGGAAACTTACGTCTGCACAGGGTTACCGCTATCATAAAGAATTTATGCTCATATATACAGGCAGATGACAGGAGAGGCCTTTAGCTAGAAGCCAGAAATCATGAGATATTAAAGCGTTGTTCTTTACACTCACGAGCGGCACTCTTACGCTCACTAAAGACCACACACTGTCAACATATCGTTATATTTTTCTTTTTTTCTCCCCCTCTCTGTTTCTATCTCTCTGATTTTCTCTACTCTTGCTCACTCAGTTTCCCAATTTATATGTAAATGTGGGTGTTCTTGACAATGGAAGGCCCAAGGCAGTTTATTCCTGCTTTAGAGCAGTCCATAACCCAAAAAATAAATGCCAAAAGTCCTTGATTTCGAGCAAAATAAATCACATGTATTATTTTGCTAACCATAACGGTTTGAAAATGAGCGTGATTTCCTCTTCTGTGAGGATACTGAAAACTGTTTACTGTTTTATTCATGCTTCAAATTTACTGGTGAAACCATCAAATAACTCATACGCAGATGGAGATGGATTGCATAGATGCGGAAATTTGCTGAAAATTCTGAATTGGAACACTAAACGAAATGGGAGGGATAAGAAGAAATTTCCATTAGGCCAACTAAAACGAAACAAAAAAATGCAAATTATACTTATTATTCAATTGTTATAAAATTATTTAAAGACTTTACTATTTACTGGAGTTCAGGTGATGTTTCCATCTTTATGTTGACCAGGTATTGATCAGCACACAGTAAAACTGTTGAGGTAAACCTCAACTGTCAGGTAATGCAAATGTCTTACTGCATTAACTTCCCTGTTGAGTAAATGTTTTGACAGACTCTTTGAAAGGTATATCATTTCAACCACAGCACTTATTGAACTCCTTTCAATTTGCTAGTCAGGCCATTAAAAAGGTTAATGCTATGTCCTCACGGACATCTTAGGTCTTCAAAATCATTTTAAATTCCTTCCCTTTGCTTTTCTAGCTTATTTTTATTAATTTTGGGACTATTCCAGAACTCTTTGATCTGCCAACTGATCATCAAGAATTATTTTGACTCACAAAGTATGTTTTCATTACATTTGCTGTATGAAGGGATACCAAATTGTTGGAGCCAAATATATGTCTCTAATGTTTGAAAGACAGACTTTTGCAACTGTTCACATTTATTACTATTACTGAACCAAAATGATCCTAATAATTAAATAATAAAACAGTTGGTATACTTTAAACTTTCAACTGCATCATGCGTTTGGACTTTTATTGCGTAGACAAAAGACGCTTTTATTGTGTTATACTGAGGGTGAATCATTTCTTTTTTTTTTGCTTTAAATGGTACATTAGATGCACAAGGTAATATGATTCTTCAGGGTCTTCATGAAATGTCTGTAACTTTGGTTAAAATTTCTCAATGGTTGTGTAAAACAACACTCAAAAACAGCTCTGTTCACAGCGAGCCATTTTCAGTACATGTCTCTTTAAATGATAATGAGCTACTGCTTACCTCGCCCTTCTCTTCCATTTTTTTTGTGTATTTGGTGGTGCATTACCATCAAAAACAAAAGTAATCCACTGTGTCCTCAGTGGCTCTGATGTCCGGAGAAAGAGTCTTGTTCACTTTGACATTCGACTACAAAATGTCTGCATTGCTTACGAGATGTTGTCACTACAGCTGCTTGAGCATGGAAAAAATGGCGGACAGCGTAAATTTGGTTGAGGGAGGAAATATGCTAATATGGTCCATCAGCTGTGGGCGGGGCTTGAGCAATATGATGTCATACTGCTCAGAAAATCAAAATGGCTTGATAATTGAGACTGTTGAGTTTTTTTGAGAATTCAAGAGAATTCAGTCCACACACAGCTAAGACACATTTACATGTAAACACCATGTAAAACTAAATTTTGAATCTGATGTCCCCTTTAAGGTAAAGTCACAAATGTGTTCTCCTAAATTCCAAATGCCTCCTGGAGTAATTCATCTTGGTGTCGTCTCTCACTAATTCTCGTGTGCTTCTGCAAACATGTTAGCTGACAGTTCTGATATTTGTAAGGGTTTAGAAGTTATACACACCAAGCCGTGCTGGGGACTTTGATCAGAGTGACGTTTCCCACTGTGAGCGTTAAGGGATGTGTGTACATACGCTCAGATAAATATCAGAGTTGTGTGCTTTTAAGGATAGGGAAGTAATATGTCTTCATAAGTAACGTGATATCCATGCAAAAACACACACAGACACTATCAGAGCATTCGTTATAGCAATAGCTATAGCAGGTATCCATACAGAAGATAAATGCAGTTGTTTGGGCTTTGAACTCAGTAGCTGAGTTTCTCTAGCTAAGCTGCTGTGTCATGCAGAATAACACGCTCAGAACTTTAATGTGTTACAGTGAGATTAAACCGTTCAACAACATTCAGTTTAAACCTTTTGGGGGGGCATTTTGCCACTTTTTGTAGACTGAGGCTGAATCCCAATTCACACGCTTTTACTTTGCATTAAAAGTATGTTTTTCACTTGTGATGGCAATGTACTTGTACCACATACCAAGTCTTAAAAATGGCGGGTGTGTGTTTATATATAAATATATCAGTAAATTTTTTCTTTCTTAGTTTCTAAGAAAGAAATTAATACTTTTATTTAGCAAGGATGTGTTCAATTGATAAAAAAAAAAAGTAATAGTAAAGAAATATATTGTTAGAAAAGATTTCTATTTTGAATACGTTGTTCTTTTTAACTTACTATTCATCGAAGAATCCTGAAAAAAGTATGTTAAGCAATACAACTGTCTCCAACATTGACAATAAATTAGCATATTAAAATGATTTCTGAAGGATCATGTGACACTGAAGACTGGAGTAATAGCTGATGAAAATTCAGCTTTGCATCACAGAAATAAATTATATTTTAAAGTATATTAAATAGAAAAATGGTCATTTTAAATTGCAAAAATATTTCATAATATAATTTTTTTGTATTTTTGATCAAATAAATGGAACTTTGATTACATAAGAGACTTCTTTAAAAAAACATTGAAAATCTTGAACAGCTGTGTTTACAATTTTTATAATGTTTACAGAATGTACAATATCTGTTTTCTATTAAAATAAATGTATTTAAAATATTATTTATTCCTGTGATGCAAAGCTGAGTTTTAACCAGTTATTATTTAAGTCTTCAGAGTCAAATTATTGTAATTCCCCTCAGAAATCACTCTTAACATGCTGATTTGGTGCTCAATAAACATATTATAAATTTCTTTCTTATTATCATTGTAATTTTTTAATGCATAGCTTCAAAGTAAGTGTAAATGTTTAACAGATTAATTTGTATTAATTTTGGGATTATTCCAAAACTCAGAAAGTCAGAAAAGTTTTTATTACATCTGCATTATGTCTGTTTTTCTGTTAAATTTCTATTTATTATCAGTATTTTTAATGCACACCTTCAAAATAAGTGTAGAATTGTAGAATATATATATATATATATATATGTATGTATATGTAATTTTTTTTCTTTTTCTTTATTTTTAAGAGCATATCCTCCGCAACTCTAAACTACTTTTCAATAATGATAATACCACGGTACTTTGATATTTACTGTAGTGCTGTATGATTACCTTATTTATGTATTATATAGTGTACTTCAAAGAACTGTATTACCTAATCAAAAAAAATAGCAATACAATACACTTGCTATCATAATAGCCTAAATAACAATCCATGAAAGGACGTTTTGTTTTGTTTTGTTGCTCACAAAACCAGAAACCATTTAGCGCCGATTATTCAAGGTAACATGAGATGAAAAAGATCAGAGGAGAAGATTCTCGCCCGAACAAATATGACTCGGAAAAAGAAAAGCGCGGATTTAGCGTGGAAGACTCCGCTCAGGATCAAAGGTGCTTGTGGCTGCGCTAATACCGTCAGCTTCCATTTCCTCTGGAGTCTTGCTACGCTGGATTAGCTGGTCGTTTTTCTTTTTTTCATGTGTGAGAGAGAACAGCACCTCCCTACAGCCCCGCGCGGATTACCAGAACCCCTGCTGCTCCTCTAACACGCCTTTCGCTCTCATCTAGGGCCGCAGCGTCTGGTTTCCCATCCCTCGATCGCTACGACAGGAAGCTAAAAGCAGGTCCCGGATTAGCGAATGTGGCGGTCGGACGTGTGGGGATGTTTTTGTTGGCAGGTTGAGATGTGGGCACGCAACGCAGACGCAGATTAATGTTCTGATTACACCTCATGTCCCCACCGGATGCCTGGAGGACGGCCTGCCTCCATTTTTGGTCGTCTCTCAACACAAACAAAACGGAGAGGGTGAGAGGACAAATATGGAGACTCTCAGGAGAGAGAAAGAAGAGTGAGTCAGCGGCCGGCTGGGTGTACATTAATTGAACATAAGAAAGCCAGGCCGGACACGCAGTGGTCAAAGAGCAGACGTGCAGGTCAAACTCATTTTCTGAGAGACAGACACATAAAACCACTACAGCTGGATGGATCATCTCAATCGCTCTCATACATTCATTCAAACACACTCACAGATGGATTGAAATGGAAAACTGAGCAGTATGTGCACTATACTGCCTGCTATTTTTTAAAATGGCATGCTTGAATGCATTACTCACAAGGTGGTCTATAATACCCGGGGAAAGCTATCTGTTAGCATTTACGTTCATTTCAATGGCAGTCGCTGCTGTAAATATCAAATTTTCAGCTGCTGCCTGTGCAGAAATGCACATCTGAGGTGGGTGAACACGCTATCTGCATTAGTTTTCTCATATGTGTCAGAGCGATGGATGGATTCATAGCCAAGAGAGAGAAAATTAGACCGTTGGAAATCCTAGTCTGTTTACCTCTTCAAGGGTCCTCTGGGTGAGATTGGCTCTCTGGAGTGGGTGACTCACACGTGTCAGAAGATCCCTGACTCTTGGAGAAATCGCACTACCAGTTCAGTCAAGCACATTTTATGCCCGCAAATGCAGCTCTCTTTTGCTTTCTCGATCAGCGATCCTAAGACACACCACTCAGATTCACAATACCTCAACAATGTTTTTCTGTTTGAAATGTTTCTACTTTCCAGGTCTTTCCAGGTTCACTGGGAGTCTGTCAGGTTTGCATACTGAGTCAGAAGTGGTTCATCCGTAAATAAAAAAGGCAAAATTTACAGCAGAATTTACAGGTTGCCCTTTTCCGTACAATAAAAGTGAATAGAGCAAGATTTTTAGAAACTTTCAATTTGTTTTTCACACAAGGCTGTATTATGGCTTCTAAAGAATCAATACTCACATTGACCAGTTTTATGATGCTTTTATAATGCTTTTTTTCTCACTTGACAGTTCCTGGTCCCCATCCACATTTATCACATGGAAGAGAGTGACATTCTGATAAACTTTTACTCTGATGTTTTACAGAAGAAAGGAGAGGTCATGAGAGTGAGTACATGGTTTGAAGTTTCACTCTTCTCTAATTAATTCCTGATTAGAGATCAGAGTAAACAGATTTGGTTTCATTAATTGTGGGCATAAAGGTAGGGTTAGTGATTTGTGGTATCCAATGCTGATATTTGAAATCACCAAAACAAACACACCCCTAGCCCAAAAGGGTCTCACCTCTATTTTGATGGCTCCGCCCCACATATACATATGCAACCCAGGCAACAATTATTGCGGAATCTGCTGTGCCAGCCAACGATTACAAATAAACAAACAAGTGAACATGACACACAAGCATATTCAAGCAAAAGCCAGCATATATTAGTTCTGTGAAATGTAACTCCTCTACCTGGGTCCTACTCGCACCCGCTCCGAGCGGGTCTCCGGCATGGGAAGCAGGCGCACTAACAAGGAGACTAAAGACTGCAGCCTCTAGTGTCAGTCGCTAGTGCACCTCTTGAGACCAAGGGAGTGAGATTTACCTGCACAGCACCTACCAATGGTCTTCATTACAGAAACAAAGCAAAACCAATGTTACTCACCTATCGAGAAAAAACATAGCAACTTTGGCGTCCAATCGCAGGCTTTTCTGCCCCTTTAGCCATTGCCCCCTCAGAAAGAATTCTTAACGAATTTATTTATTTAAACCGTAGTTCATTAATTGGAGGAGTATGGACACAATGTCTGCAGAGCAAATAAAGTTGTGTTCGATTTGTGCAGATCAATCAGCATCCGACTTGAAGCAGTGTAGCTAGCCTATGCCATCAAAGTAGACTACCGCAAGAGCGATTCGTGAGAAGACGGTCATCGCAGCTTCTCCAGCGCGGCCGCCTGCACAAGCTTTGATGATGACAGCTAATTTACTCGCTCACTGTATTTCATCCCTTGTTTTAATACGACCTTGTCCTCCTTTCCATCCTCTCCTCTCCTTGCTGAACGTGTTTAAAAGTGAAAGTAAATTGTAAAAATAGCGTTCATACGAAAGCCATTTTAGAATCACGCCCCTTACTGCTGATTGGCTACAAGTTTTTTTGGTACTGGGCCTGACTCAGTTTTCCAAAACAATTTTGAAAAAATACACATCCCCACCTTTAAAGGAAACTAAGGGTTCTTAAGGGTATTAAGAATTGTATGGCTTGATATAAGATAAATGATGTCTCTTACTGAAATATGTTGTAGAAAACTCATGACTTACATTATTTAAAAAATCCACATCGTTTTATACATACTATGGGATGCCATTATTTTGGTGAAGTGAAATGGCTGCACTCCGTGAGCTACTGGCGCTACATCTATCGTTCTATTTTTACTGCAGCACAACTCAGAAAAAATGACTGATACAATGCCACATTGTAAGGTTTTTGGTCCCTTTTTTAATATAAGGGCAACAAGAGAAGCAGTGTACATCTTCACTGCTTTCCTGGCGATAAGAAGAGGAGAAAAGAATGGATTAATAAAACGTTGTAATGCGCCAGTAGCCTTTTTATGGCGTTGAAATAATGGTGCTCCCCGTAGTCCAAAATATGTATAAACCCTGTTAAAAAAACCCAGCATATGCTGGTTTATGGTGGTCATGTGCTGATCCTAAACTGGTCCTGACCAGCATAAACCAGCACATGACCAGCATAAACCAGCTCAAACCAGAGTCCATGTCTCAAAACCTACCTAACCAGCATATGCTGTTTTTTTTTTTTTTTTTTTCAACAGGGAAACGATTTTGATTTTTTAAAATAACATAAATCTTTCATGGGTTCTTTACTACATATTTCAGTAAGAGACATAATTTAATTTTTTTACATTTTACTTTTGTCGTCTTTACATTAGTTACAATAAATATGATATATTATTGTGTTGAATTATTAAAATCATATTTTTATATATGAAGGTTTCATTATAAATATGTGGAATACTGAAGGTAGACAACTTAATAAATTACATTTACCGTTTGAATCCAAACACGTCATGTCATGTCAACAAAAGGAGAAATAAGATATTGTGATGTTGATTTAAAGGCACAGTATGAGAATTTCTGATGAAAAATATTCAAAAACCACACAAACAGTGTTATATATTTGACTGACTAGTATACTTACATGTCTTGTTTCTTTCTTGTTTCTAGTCAAAATATCAAAAAATTCTTAAGTTAAGATGAATTTACTAGGTAAGTAAATAATAAAATTAAAAGATAATTTTACTTATTTTAAGGAAACAGCTGTTTTTCACCGGAAACAGGACTAAATATCTGTCATTTTGCTTATTTAGTAAATACATCTTAATTTAAGAACTTTTAGATTTTTTGACTAAAAACAAGACAGATAACCCGTGTAAAAGTTTCAAAGAATGTTTAAATCCAGAGAAATAAGCAAATTTAACTAGTGGCCAATCCTTTGTCATTGCCAATGACGTCATACATCCTAAATTTTCATATATTATTTGAAAACATGGAAACCACAAAGACACTTTAATATGTTATGCATTTTAATAGACAGAGTAGCATTATAACAGAACTTTCAACACACTCGAATGTATCTAGTATAATAAAGCAGCGCTGCCTTACCCCACATAACAAAAATAAAACTGTAGCAAAATTAAAGCTCCGCTGCTTTTGAGTCGTGTGTCGTGCAGCAGCCTCCTGCTTCATACTACAGTGAAGTTAATAAATCTTTAATACATTAACTCATCCATAAACATGATTTCTGCCTGAGTCCCATCAGATTGCATCAGCTGTGGGGATGAAGACGTCAACTCCCATGATTCCAAACTCAGTCAAACCTCACCTTTGTTTCTTTGTTTTGAATATGTGCCCTCTAGTGGCAAAAACACATTGTGCCTTTAATCAAATAAATAGTTTTAAACATTGTAAAATAAAATACACATAGCTCGACTGTGGTACTGGAGACCCCAAAGTTGCTGTGATGAATGCTGAGATGCTCCTCAATCAGTGTGCCAAATTTCACAACTTTTTGCTATGTGATTTTAGGGGATGCCAGGGGAGAATAGCAAGCAGAAAACCAATGTTTGCTGTTTGGCACTTTAGAAATCAATAAAAATAAAGATGAGCTGGTGGAGGAATGCTGGAAGGATTGTCCCATGAGCAAGGTAAGCAGCCACTACATTCCTTTGCGGTTGTGATTGACAGAATTAGATGAATATACTCCTCCAGAACGTTTATTATTACTTGTTTAACAGCTCATTATCTGCATGAGCTTTTTCATAAAGTGCGTTCAAGCATTTCTCCCATTCTCATGCAGATAGCGTTGCCAGATAATGCATTTGTGTTTTGTGTTACGTCTGTAATGCTGTTAAACTCAATGTTCTTTCTTGATTACACTGTGTGTGTGTTTTGTGCACTTAATGTTTAATATTACAGCTGAAGCTGCCTTCTGGGATCAATAAAGCTTTGCTATCTCTCTTTATATTCCTGAAGGTGACTTGAAAAGATCATGGGTTTTAATATAATAGGTTATTATGATAGAAGAACAAAAATGTTCTGGGCTCATCTGGGCTGTTATTACTCACTGCTTCTCTTTAGGGAAACAAAAATGAAGAGAAGATGGGCAGAACAATTAATGGAGAAATTGCTCAACCTCCCGGCTGTAGGAAAGTAAGCCCCACCTTTCAATTAAAAGTTCGAATGTGAGCTGAAGCAGCAGAACGTATGATGCTGTTTATGATGATGTTATTGGAGATTTGACATGTCATAGTTAAAACGCAAGCAATTTTGGTCTTTACTTATGGAAGTGGACATCTTATGTAAGATGACAACCAAGTGAACCGACTTATTTTTGTTTGAAACCACTAGCTTTCTAAGAGCTGGAGTCTGTCCTGGGCTGATCTTCTATTCGCTGAGTGCAAATTTTAGTATCTGTTGTTGTTATTCAGCTGAGAAGAGGCAGCCAAACTCATCCAAACAGAAAGACAACAACAATGTGGGTGTCTTTGGATCGAGCTCACAGAAAAACACAGACCTCTCTCTGAGCATGGCTGTGGTTTTAGTCCATTAGTTCCAAAACAGCAAAACTAGTGTTTCACTGGTACACCTTCACATGGTGAATTATTAAAATGTTCAAACAGATGCTTTCCTAAACAAACACACTGTTCTGTGCAAGCTGTTTCTTGTTTAAAGAAATTAGGTTTTTTGAGGAACACATTCTAGAATTTTTCTCCATATAGTGGACTTCAATGGGGATCAACGGGATGAGGGTCCAGATTTCAGTTTCAGTGCAGTTTCTAAGGTCTCTACACGATGAATAAGGGTCTTATCTGGCAAAACGAATGGTAACTTTTGTAAGAAAAATACAAAATTATATACTTTTTAACCTCAAATGCTCGACCTCACGCATTACATAATCACGGACGTATGACATAGGTGGAAGTGCCGACCCAGTATTTACAAAGCAAACATGCAAAGAAAGTCAAACACTCTTTACAAAAAAAAGATTAAACAACGATGTTGGGTGACTTTGAATTTAGAGGAGAAAATGAGATCCAGTTTTTCGTCCTACCCTACCGAATTGAATCGACGTACATAGACCTTTCCAACATGATTACGTAATGTGTGAAGTCATAGACACATATCACAGAGCTAGTGCAAGATGAGCATTTGTGGTTAAAAAGTACTTTTTTTTTTTTTTTTTTTAGAAAAAGACTGATTGTTTTGCTAGATAAGCTGCAGTGAAACTGCAATTTGCAATCCACTGATCCCCAATGAAGTCCACTATATAGAGAAAAATCCTAGAATGTTTTTCACAAAAATTTATTTTCAACTGAAGAAAGAAATACATGAACATCTTGGATGACATGGGTGTGAATAAATTATCAGGAAACTTATCCTTTAATTGATTTCAGATGAGTTTCTTTTGCCTCTCGTGTGTCGCTCATATTAAATAATGTTTGTGCTCTGCCACCGTTGTGTTCTCCATTTGAATGATTAGCCTGAAGTTGTCTGGATATGACGGATGGTAATGAGCACTCAGCTGTGACAGACTGACGTGGGCTCTGAAAACAGTTTGCTAATGGTCAACTGCGCTCAGCTAAAAGTCAAAACATTAGAAAAAGCTGTAAATGTGATGTATATCATCCCGAATTGGCAATAAATATCCAATATAACAAATGTAATTGGCTGTAAAAGTGACTGACTGTGTCTTTGTTTTAAAATGAAGTGCTGAGATGGAGTCAAATCACCAGACTGCCAGACTTAATTGAAGGAGTGCAGCAGATCTTGCTAGGGGATATGACATCTTTTTCTCCCCTTCTCTTTACACTATCTGGTTTAACTTAAGTTATCAGTCTATTGTGATATTGATCTATGAAATGACTATGGTGGTACATATTGACACATTGCAGCGGTACAGTTTATGTACATATGGTTTTAATAAAAGAAAAATGTTTTTATTAGTTTGTTTAAATTAATGAGAACAGCCCTGTTATTAGATGTATAGATGTATGCATGGATAAGAAAAAGTGTGTCATCTTTCCATGTGAGAATCATTCTCTCGCTTTCTCTTCATACAGTGTCTATACAGTGGAATGATGGAAAGGTTACCTGTTCTGTTGGTCCAGTACTGAGAACAGCACTGGGGAGATTCCAGAGCTTTCTGTCAATCAAATTCAAACTGCTCAGACAGGAAATGAAACGCTGTCAGAATGAAACCTGGAGCTTCACACCAGCAGCAGCAGAGGTAGAACAGAGGTTACGATAGGAAAAGTTTTAATCACTTCCCACTTTCACCAAAACTCTTTCACTGAACTTAAAGCTGCAAACTGTTCTTTGAGAAAAGGTCTTTTAAAATGTCCAGTTTTGTAGCATTTTATCAATTAATAAGGTTTCCTGCACCAAAAACCGTCATAATTTAGTTAACTGTATCAATCACACTGAGTAGCCCCTTTCGTCTTATTGTCGTCTGTACAGTTCTGCTCCACATAACAGTACATTTAACAATATATTAAACACTGAATATCTTAAAGGGAGAGTTCACCAAAAAATAAAGTTCTGTCATTAATTACTCATTCTCATGTCATTCTGAACCTGTATGACCTTCTTTCATCTTTGGAACACAAATTAAGATATTTTTGAAGAAATCCGTAAGCTTTCCAACCCAGCATAGACAGCAATGCAACTACCACGTTCAAGGCCCTGAAAAGTAGGAAGGACATTATTAAAAAAAATCCATGTGACATCAGTGGTTCAACCGTAATGTTATGAAGCTATGAGAATACTTTTTGCGCACGAAGAAGTTCATAAGGATGCATTGTAGTATTGTTGTGAATGCTCCTCGAAGGCTGACAGGGAAGAGAAGAAATTGTTGAATAAACTGGTCAAACAAATAAATACAGTAAACAATAGGATCAAAACGACAGATTATTTCCATGTTTTTGCAACAAAATTACGTTTTATTATGTACAGAAAGCACATACTCTATTTCCTCCCACTCTCTCTCCCTTACAGACGCACACACACAATCACACATACAGTTTGCACGCACATTAGCATACGCTCTAATGTTGTTAGTGCTGCTCTGACGATTAACAACTTAAAAACTGCATGACATTTCTCACAAGCGAACCATTAACAACTGTGCTGTTTGTGAAGAAAATTAACTTAAAGTTTCACTATTAGTAGAGACACTGCTGCGATCACTTTTGAGAGATGCACAGACTCGGAGAGGTAATTCACGAGCTTAATCTCTCTCTCCCTCTCATTCCATTTGTCTGCCTGTCAGTCTGTATGTCTAAAAACTTATTAACTGTAAGCCTGCTATCAACGACTCAAGCTTCATTACTAGGTCTAAAATTACATTTTGGAATTAGCATTTCACTCTCTACACATATGTTTTTGTCTATAAGGCAAGTATACACAGAGTTTTGAAAGTTTCACGCTTAAGTTTACAGAGGCCGAGACGAAAGAAAGTGCATCCTGTTTGCTTTATTTTACAAAAGCGCAGCGTTTCGTTGTTATCCTGAGTGCACACGAATAAATGTAGCGTCTTTACAGATTCAAAAGATATATTATTTGTATGACCAAAAATTGAGTATTTTAAGAGCAAGTGACCACACTGGCGACTTCATGTCATGCGGTGAATAGCACATAAACACTTGAGTAGCACACATTTTTCTAGGTTATTAAATTGAGCGGCCATGTAAAGTTGCTACTACTTGCATATTTTAGATGACAAGTCATATTTGAGGTCGATGAATGATAGATGAATATTACAACACAGACCAGCCATTAACAATCTGTCTATCACAGATTGCGTGACTGTGGATTTTTTTTTTCTGCGACTAATACAATTTTGGTCGACTAACGGTTAGTCAACTATTAGGGGGCAGCCTTAGTCCTTACTACCTTTCTGGGCCTTGAACATGGTAATTGTGTTGCTGTCTATGGAGGGTCAGAAAGCTACTGGATTTCAGCAAAAAGAGATAAATAAATAAAACAGAATTTTCATTTCTGGGTGAACTATTCCTCTAAAATTGCCTGAAATTAACATATCATGGAGCATTTTCACACTCAATGTGGACAGACAATATCATTTGTCATTAAAGTCTTATCACAATCCTCCTAGTTAAAGTTAAAGACGCTCTACATGTTACCTCTGTTATGACTGGCTGTTATGAATGTTTTTGCAAGTAATAATGCTGACCTAGCGGTTACTGTTATTGTTTAAACATTAATTTTAAATATTTGTTTTATTAGCAAATACTGTACATGCTGAAAGTTTGAGAACACTAGTGAAAATGCTTGTATTTTGCATATTTTTTTAATTTAATACAAGATTTTAGTATCTCTGACTGTAAAAAGTCCCATGATCAATGTCACACATTTTAATTAATGAGCTAGAAGTGCAGAATCTAAAAATGTTACTGTACTGGAAAAAGTACTGGAGTACACAGATTTTCCTTTGAATTTATAACTAATGTTTTACTTTGCACATTGTAAAATGAAAAAGGAAATATTCATTATTGACTCGCTTGTCTAGCTGTATAAGCACAATTTGTTTTTACCTTCTCGGGCAATGAAATCTCCGGCGTGAGCCTCCACTCAGTCACGTTCCTGTCCCGGAGCCTCGGTCGCTGGTTAAGCTCCTGCGGTTATGTTGTGTGTTGTCTGCGCCAGACTCTCCCGTGTGAAGGGCAGCCCATAAAACAGTCTATTATTGTTATTACGGCAGCAGCGCTGCGCCCAGCCACTCCGGCAGCAAAGATGGAACCAGTCATTAAATTTAAATTGAGCAATATTTTCTTTTGACGCTGAAGAGGGGCTGTTAAGATGGATTCATATTTCCTTTGCTGTTATTCATTTATTTGTTGCATAAACTTAAGATTTATTGGAGCTGTGTTCATTCAAATGTACGAGCGTGCACGTTTCCCTGGAGAGATGCTTTCATAAAGCATGCATTAAAAATGAAAAACACGCGAAGGCGTTATTAGGCCACTATTAACAGGAGACTATGTGATTTGGCACGCTTTCATTCAGTATATTACTCTAATTTCCGTAGACGTCAACATGGTGTTGGTAGCAGTAAAATGCCAAAGAACAGCTCTGATATCATCTTCTGCGGTTTCTCTTTTCTCAGCTCTGTTGACTGTAGGATGTGGCAGGGGAAAGAGGAAAGTTGGCTGGATGGATATCTGTTGTGATTAGACGGGTCTCGGAGGACATCTGCAGTGCTGGGTAAGGCTCGAATCAAAGTGAGCACTGCGTGGATGTGTAGACATGTGCCTCGTCTTGTTCTTTCATTCGTCAGGTCAGGCTGTTCTGAATGTGGCAGCAGCAGTGGGGGTCACAGAGGTCAAGTGGAGCTGCGGGTGCAGACGGCCGATCACGTAGGAAATGCATAAGAGGTCATTTGTTATGTTCAGTGATGTGTCTCTTTCTTGTTTCTCCTCTTTTATTTCTAGTCTCCCTCATATTGTTATGATTGTAGACATGCAAAGCATGAAAAGTGTGTGATTATGTGGTAAGTGTATTTTGAACTCAGAGCTGCTCACATTCAAAGAACAACCAACATTCGTAAAAATAAAGATTCTTTATTGGAATCTATGGTTCCATGAAGAACATCCATTTCTATTGCACAAAAGGTTCTTAATGCTAGAAAAATGTTCTTCAATTTTCTTAACATCAAGAACTGTTCAATGCAACGTTCTTTGAGAAACTAAAAAATGGTTCTTCTAAGGCATCATTGCAGAAACCCCTTTTAAGAATTTTAAAGAAATTATTTTTAGACCAGCAATGTATCTCATCAATGTTGGATGCTAAATTGCAGTTTTAATTGATAATTTGTTGAAATTTTTAGCACATCTGTGTTTGCTGTTGTAAATTATTAATGTTGTTGCAAATTAGAATTTCTGTAATCTGTAGCAGCTTAGGATCAATTGTTTGTATTGCAGTGATACAATTAATGTTGTTTTTGCTATGTAGTAATGTTAACATCATAGCAGACAGGAACACAATTATGAAGGTATTTGATTTCCTTTGTTTGTATGTTTTAGATGTTTATGTTTTGTTTACTTTCTTGGTGATAATTCCCTAGCTTTGAGTCTTGGGAACACCCGTTCCCATTCACGACGAAGGCTTCCAGAACATTCTGCAGGTATAACTTTGGCAGACAGTGCCGCAAAAAAGTTGTTGTGGTTGGTTTGCCATCTGGAAAAAAACTTCCCTTGAGGAAGAAACGGATGAAACGGATTATTCAAAGTTTCGCGAGTTTGCAGCTCTGAGAGATTTTGAGGGCGTGAGTTTTACCTGCTGTTACCTGCTGAGAGTTTATAGCCCTGGGTATCTGTCTGAAACAAACTGATCAGATCCACTGAGGAATGATTCACAAGCTACACTGCAGTACTAAAGCTTCAAAAAAAAAAAAAAAATCTAATGCTGTTTTTTAGCTAAACAACCCACATAGAGGAATATTTTATTGCTTAGAGGTTGCTCTTTTGTAACTTAAGTGATCCTAAAATTCTTAAGGAAAAGCACACAACAACAAATGAGACAAACAAACAATTGTTGTCATAGTTCTCGTGTAGACAAGTTATGTAGAAAGTGTATGCACTATATGGACAAATGTATTGGAATACCAATTGGTCCCCTTTTTGCAGCTATGAAAGACGTTGTCAAAATAGTCCATCTGCCATCAGTGGTTCAACCATAATTTTACAAAGCTACGAGAATACTTTTTGTACGCAAAGAAAACAAAAATAACGACTTCAGTCAACAATTCGTCTGTATGTCACTGTAGCGCCATTTTGGAAAGTATCCACTGGACGTAACAGCATATGCTGTTCTATGTCAGCCACAACACACAGATACATTTTCTATGTGCGTTTACGCTTTGATACGAACGAAAACACTGTATCCGTGTGTTGTGGCTGACAAAGAACAGCGTACGCTGTTACGTCCAGTGGATACTTTCCAAAATGGCGCTACGGTGACATAGAGGAGACAAATTTCCTGAGCCTTCAAAATGGCCTCTCAGTTTGGTTTACTAGGCTACACAATCATGGGAACGACTGCTGATCTGACAGTTGTCCAGAAGACAATCATTGACACCCTTCACAAGTAGGGTAAGCCACAAACATTCATTGCCAAAGAAGCTGGCTGTTCACAGAGTGCTGTATCCACGCATGTTAACAGAAACTTGAGTGGAAGGAAAAAGTGTGGAAGAAAAAGATGCACAATCAACTGAGAGAACCACAGCCTTGAGAGGCTTGTCAAGCAAAATCGATTCAAGAATTTGAACAAATTTCACAAGGAATGGACTGAGGCTGGGTTCAAGGCATCAACAGCCACCACACACAGACGTGTCAAGGAATTTGGCTACAGTTGTTGTATTCCTCTTGTTAAGCCACTCCTGAACCACAGACAATGTCAGTCTTACCTGGGCTAAGGGAGAAGAAGAACTGGACTGTTGCCCAGTGGTCCAAAGTCCTCTTTTCAGATGAGAGCAAGTTTTGTATTTCAAGTCACTGCACCCGTTTACCAAGGAATTTTAGATCACTTCATGCTTCCTTCTGCTGATTTCATTTTCCAGCAGGATTTGGCACCTGCCCACACTGCCAAAAGCACCAAAAGTTGGTTAAATGACCATGGTGTTAGTGTGCTTGACTGGCCAGCAAACTCACCAGACCTGAACCCCATAGAGAATCTATGGAATATTGTCAAGAGGAAAATGAGAACAAGAGACCAAAAAATGCAGATGAGCTGAAGACCACTGTCAAAGAAACCTGGGCTTCAATACCACCTCAGCAGTGCCACAGACTGATCACCTCCAAGCCATGCCGAATTGAAGCAGTAATTAAAGCAAAAGGAGCCCCTACCAAGTACTAAGTACATATACAGTAAATGAACACACTTTCCACTAAAAATGTTTTTTTTTTTTTTTTTTTTTTTTGGGGGGGTTGGGGTCTTTTGAAGTATTCTAATTTGTTAAGATGAGTGAATCGGTGGGTTTTGTCAAATGTGAGCCAAAATCATCACAGTTAAAAGAACCAAAGACTTAAACTACTTCAGACTGTGTGCAATTTATTTAATACACTAGTTTCACAATTTGAGTTGAATTACTGAAATAAATAATGGACTTTTCCACGACATTATAATTTATTGAGATGTACCAGTAATTTAATGAGGAATGCTTGAGTTCATATTTTTTGACTGCAGATGTTGATAGCATGGCAATTATAAGTTTGAAACACTGTAGGGATTTTTCTGAAACTCTTCTGCTTAGATTCTGACATCCTTTTGTTTTCCATTTATCTTTGTTGCTGTCTAAAAGAAACAACTGAGATATATCTTTGTGAGTTTTCTTTCATATGAAAACACAGGTCAAATTTGATCTTCCACAACTTGCTCCTGGTGTGTTTTGAACGTGTGTGAACTGTCTCTGCGTCTGCTCGCGCCTTGCCTGCTCTGTGGTAAACAGCTTGTCGGCCTTTTTCTGGCCTTCCATCATGCGCTCCTGACAATCAAACAGCTGACCCAAGGAAGACTAGACCATTTTTCACCAGCTTTAACTACTGCTGTTCTCTCCAGAAGGTATCAGCCAAGTGTTTCTCAGATCTCCGTTGTACAGTAAGTGACACTTTAAACATGTAGACACATTCCCTGGTGTATTAACTCTAAATTCAGGAATTGATTTATTATAATGAATTCATGTAAAATTATGTACTTTAGTTTTGCCGTAGTCATTCCCCCAGGACACCAATAAAGCATTAGAAGTACAAAGAGAAAATAAAACCAGCGCGAATTGTCATCCCCCAGGGTAAGAAGCGATTTTACATATTTGTTATTTAACATGCGACTCATAAGGGTGAAATAATAGAAAAAGAAAGATAACAAAAGAAAACAAGAAAGGATGTTTTAACCTTTTTGTTACTCCAATAATATTCTCTGACATGAGCCTCGCTCATCTGAACAATGCAAGAAAATGTCACAAAATAATTATCAATCAGCTTTTGCCTTGGTGCTGCTATGTGTATTGCTATGGTATTTTGAGTGGTTACTATTATTATTTCTCATTCCCTTTAAGTTATATGTTAGACCAAGTTCTTTCACTCTTTCTTTTTTTTTTACACACTTCGTTTTTTTTTATTTAAAAAAATAAATAAATTGCTAAACAACAGCTCCAGTGGCTTAAGTGGTAAAATGCATAGCAGTGGCTATTTGAAGTGATCGACCCGAGTTCGAATCCTTGTTCTTCTCCATTTTCACATTACATATCAAACTTTAGCTCTTTTGCTTTCGTTTTCACTCTTTCTTTCTATCACTGTTTTACTTTTGCTGTTTATTTCTTTCTTTCTTTTTTTGTTCTTTCTTTCACTTTCTTTTGTGCTTACTATTTTTCGTTTACACTCTATTCCACTTTGACTTCTTTGTTCTTTTATTTTCTTTCAGTTTCTTCTGTGCTTTCACTTTCACACTTTGTCACTTCCTTTCTTTCGTTTTCACTCTCACTTTTCTTTTTCTTTCTTACTGTTTCACTTTTGCTGTTTATTACACAAGACTGTTTCACAGTCACATACTGTTTCACTGTTTTACTTTTTCCATTTATTTCTCTTTCTTTTGCTTTCTTTTGTGCTTTCTATGCCCTTTTACATTCTTTATTCCACTTTCTTTCACCTTTTTTGTACTTTCACACTTTCTTTCTGTAGATATTTTGCTTTCCTTTTCACTCTTTCGCTTTTCTTTCTTCAGCCTTTTTTTCTTTCACTGTTTCACTTTTGCTCTTTATTTCACTCTTATGCTTTTTGCTCTTTCACCTTTTTGTTTTCTATGCTCTTTTACACTCTTTATTCTGCTTTTTCCATTTATTTTGTGCTTTCTCTCTCTTTGTCTCTCTTTCACCCTCTTTAATGCTTTCTTTTGCTTTTTAGCTCTTTCACTTTCTTTTTTACTCTTTCGCTTTCACAATTTTGTTTTCTCTTTCACTTTATTATTTCACTTACTTTTCTTTTGTGCTTTTCAAAGCTCTTTTACTCTTTTTATTTCACTTTTTTGTTCTTTCACTCTTTTTTAACACTTCCTGTCACTCTTTCACTCTCTTATGCTTTCTTTTGCTATTTCTGTAGCTCTTTCACTTTTTCTATCTTCCGCTCTTTTCTTTCTTTCTTTCTTTCATGTTTTCTCTTATTACATTTTTGTTTTCTTTCACTCTTTTCTTGGTTTTCTATGCTCTTTTTTCCTCTATGTTTTTATTCTTTTGTACTTTCAATTTCTTTTGTGCTTTCTTTCACTTTCTTTATTTCGTGTTTTTGTTATTTTGCTATTTTTTCTTTCACTCTTTTTTGCACTTTTTCTTTCTCTTTCTCTTAGTCTTTCTTTCGCTCTTTCACGCTTTCTTTTACTTTCTTATGTGCTTGCTTTCTTTCTGGTGTATGATAAAAAGGCAAATAAATAATTTCCGGAAACATACTTAAATAAAAGTATGCTTGAATATTCCATAGAGACTTGAGCACACTCTCTTTTGACTTGAGCTGGTAAACAACAATCCACTCAAACACCTTAGCATTCCAAGATGAACTATCGCATATAGTTTGTATGAGCAGCACCACTCAAATGTTGTTTAGAAAATATGTAAATGTACTGCTGTATTGAAAGAGTGGTTTTAGGTAAGAGTTCTCAACAGCTGTGCTCCAGCATTATAATGCATCCAAACAAAGAGCCTGACGTTTTTTGGGTTAGCATCTTACACATATTACGTTTGTACAAGTACCTGCCTTTATTTAATTAAATGCTTTTAAAATAAAAAAGCTTGTTCTTTTAGATCATATTCCTTGCGCTGGCGGCTTAACCTTGTCTTCATCTCCGTGTGAGTCATCGGTCAGCCAGATGGGAGCGGACAGCAATACTTTTAAAAAATTTTATTCATATATGTGAGAAAACATTTTTTTTCTAGCTTGCGAGGTCTGCTCAAGGATGGCAGAAATCCAGACGGACTGATGGCAGCGCTTGGCGAGGGAAATGGAAGGTAATTAGTTATTTCTTCTGGAAAACTGCCATTTAATTTCAAATATTGGAGTCTAATTTACATTTAAGTGATTACACACTCAGGTCAAGGTTAAGAGCAGCTGTTAAACTCAAATATATATAGCTGAGGATATAGTTATCCCCAAAAATCTGCTATTTCACTTCATATCATTCTCATGTTCATCACAGCGGGCAGCCTGTACTGCAAACTGCAGTATATGTCTCTCTACTGTATGTATTTGTAGTTTACGCTCCATACAGCTTCCTAGGTTATAATGGCAGCATGCTAGTTTGTCGCTTGCAGTGTACATGGCATGTCAGATTTTATTTATGTTCTCTTTCCCTCTTCCACCCTCTCTGTGGATTTGGAATTGTTATGAATGCACGGATGTGTATGTCAGAATTACATACTGTCTTTCAAAAATAATAGATAGTAGCGTGCGATTCTACACTCTGCATGGTATGCACATTTTCTGTGTGCATAAAATACCCAGATGACCTACGACACCTGCCAGATTGTGCATTAAATTAAATCTCATATCCCACAATGCATTGAGCTAAACTCAAATTTTCATTACCAGTGAAAATGAACTAGTATTGTAAAAACCATCAAATCACATAATGCAATTTAATACGACTACCAAAAGTTGAATATTTATAAGCAATTGCATTGGATACAAGCATTGGATGCAAATGTAAGTTTATAAGTAATGAATAATTTCTAATTTTTTTTTTTTATGTGTGTGTGAATAAGATGTTTCATATAGAAGATATTTACATATACATGATGAATTTATAAAAATGACCCCATTCAAAAGTTTACATACGCTTGATTTTTAATACTGTGTTATTATCTGAATGATCCACAGTTGTTTATCCCTTATTTGTCCTGAACAGTTAAACTGTTCACTGTTCTTCAGAAAAATCCTTCAGGTCCCACAAATTCTTGGGTTTTTCAGCATTTTTTGTGTATTTGAACCCTTTCCAACAATGACAATATGATTTTGAAATCCATCTATTAAGAGCTGGGGGGTGAAAACTTTTCGCATGTGAAGATCAGGGTAAATTGACATTATTTTGTCTTCTGGGAAACCTTCTGTAATCTTCTGTAGTTTTTGACAGGCAATACTAAATGAAAAATATAAAATAAGAAAAACGTACACATTTTCATTCTGTTCAAAAGTGTACACCCCCAGCTCTCAATGCATTGTTTTTCCTTAATAAATGCATAGAAGTCCCTCAGTTGTCCTCAGTGTGAAAAGACGGATCTCAAAATCATACATTGTCAGAAAGGGTTCAAATACCCAACTCAAAAAAACACACACAAAAAAAGCACTGGACAAAATTATTAACACCCTTAACTTAATATTTGGTAGCACCCCCTTTGGAAAAAAATCACTGAAATTAATAGCTTCCTGTAACCATGAATGAGTTTGTTACACCTCTCTACTGGAATTCTGGACCACTCTTCTTTTGCAAACTGCTCCAGGTCATTCAGATTTGAAGGATGCCTTCTCCAAACTGCTGTTTTGAGATCTCTCCACAGGTGTTCTATAGGATTCAGATCTGGACTCATTGCTGGCCATTACAGAACCCTCCAGCGCTTTGTTTGTAAGTGTGTTTCGGGTCATTGTCCTGCCGGAAGAACCATGACCTCTGGTGGAGACGCAGCTTTCTGACACTGGCCACTACGTTGCGCCCCAAAATTCTTTGGTAATCATCAGATTTCATGATACCGTTCACACAGTCAAGGCATCCAGTGCCAGAAACAGCAAAGCAACCCCAAAACGTCTTTGAACCTCCACCATGTTTGACTGTAGGGACTGTGTTCTTTTCTTTAAAGGCCTCATTTCTTTTTCTGTAAACAGTGCCATGATGTCCTTTTAACTCAAGTCTTGCTTTTTTATGCCTTTTTTTGTCAACAGTGGTGTCCTACTATTGCGTCATTTTCATTCAGATGGCGATGGATGGTGCGAGCTGACACTGTCTGCAGATCAGCTTGAAGTTCATCTGGGTGAACTAATTTTTCATTATTTTGCTCTTCCACCCACTTCCAGGGAGGTTAGCTACTGCGCCTTGGGGTGTAAACCTCTTGATGATATTGCGCATAATGGACAAAGGAACATTAAGATATCTGGAGATGGACTTGTAGCCTTGAGATTGTCTGTTTTTCCACATTTTTTTTTCTCTCAGATCCACAGACAACTCTTTACACTTCTTTCTTTTCTCCATGCTCAGTGTGACACACAACACAAAGGTTGAGTCAAACTTTCTCCAAAAATATTGCCCATACCTGTTACTTGCCACAGGTGTGTCTAAATACAAATTACAGGAGCATCACATGCTTGAAAAGCAATTATTTCTTACCATTTTGACAAGGTGCCAATAATTTTGTCCAGTCCATTTTTCAGTGCTGTGTGAAATTATATCATGTTGCATATTCTGACAGAATTGCAAGGGTGCCTATATTTTTGGCCATGACTGTATATATATCTATCTTGAATCAGCAACCTTCAGGTTGTAAGGCCAAAGCTTTGACCCAAATGCCACAACACCAAATATCCATTATTTTTCACAGTTTTCTGAATTATACAAGCAATTTAGTCAGGCAGTGTGACAGCAGAGTAGAATCAAATAGTATTTTACTACCGCTTGACACTTATCCTTACAAACTTCATATTGTTTCATACTTTTTTTTTAATAGAAGGCAGTATGTACTGCAAATCCTTTGTTTTCACAGCAATGACTAGAATTTTCCTTGTGTATGTGTGGCGTATGTGCAGTAATGATAATGTTGATCTCCATAGACCTTATTTGAGTGGAAACCTGCTGTTGTCATCTGCAGCTTAAATAGATGTCGTTTTTACAAAGTGATTTCGGAAGCAAATTTCAGGAGCTCACACAGACGCGCACCAGACTGCTATAAAAACATATGAACACGAACGCCACAGGCAGATGTACAAGCACACAAACACACAGCTTATGATGAAACGCCCCCCGCGGTGTCGCTTTCTGAGGGCAAGTCTATATTGCACAGTTGTGTCAGCTGCTATTATGACTTCATTACAGGCCCAAACACCTCCGTCTGCTAGGAAATGGATGAGTGTCATCCCTTCTTTTTTCACCCAAATAGATGAGTGTCATCACTTGTTTCCGCCTGGCTGCTCGGGGCCACCCTGTTGATGTGGGCCCTCATCCATTCTGCCTTCTTTATTGACCCTCTGTATCTGGAGGGCTGAAAACGAAAGAATGGTGGGGGGAAAGTAGTGACATCATTCAGGACCGGACCAAACAAGGGCCCGAGAGCCTGTGGCGTTGTTTTCATTTCCCTCGTAAATTAAATCATCTAGAAAGGTTGTTCTCGGACGGTGGACGCAGGTAGAATATCGCTGGTCACCGTGACATGATTTGTTAGGCAGGGACGAGTGTGTGTGCGTGAAATGAGAAGCTGAAAAAAGACATTCTCATTTCTCTGACAACTTTAATGAGACAGGATAAGAGATATTTCTCCATCAGGACTATGGATGTCTTAATTGATTGAATTTTGAAGGAAAATTAAAAGTTATGGCTGTGAATGGCCCAGCAGAAATCTCTGATCCACTCAGCGTAATTTAATAGAAAGTGCTGTTATGTTTGATAGGGGGAGATGAGTGTGCTCTTCAAATGACCTCGACAGGCCATTTTCTCTCTCTGGGTTTGTTGAGAGGCGTGTACAACCTACTACTCACTGTTTTTCGCAAATGTTCTGCATGCATGGGAAAACCCAGATGTCCGTCTACATTTAACATACGCATTATACAACCAGAGCACACTGTATTGTTACCCACAGTGCAGTGCACTCAACTGCATCTTTTATTTCCAGTGGGGAATTTGAACTAGAAGCAATATCAATTGTGCTTTATAGGAATAGTTTGTCCATAATGAAAAATTCTGTTACTGTTTATACCCTCTTGACGTTCCAAACCTTTATGGCTTTCTTTCTTTAGCAAAAGGTTCAGAATGTTTGTGTGAGGAAAAGACTGCAATATATGCTATTATTTGCTGATAAATGTTAGACTACTATTAATTAAACATTTATAATTGTTTTTTATGTTTAATATTTTAATGTGTCTATTTGTTGTATTACTATGACTACTGAAAGACATCAAGCTATCATGTCACTGTTGAGCACTTGCATTTTTAAAAATAAAAAATACAGTAAAAAACAGTAATATTGTAAAATATTATTTCAGTTAATACATAATAATAATAATAATAATAATAATAATACAATTAAATAAAAAAAAAAATTAAAATGTAATTTATTCTTTATTTTTTAAGTTTAATGTTCAGCAGCCATTACTCCAGTCTTCAGCGTCACATGATCCTTCAGAAATCATTATAATATGGTGATTTAGAGTAATTAAAAATGTGAACCTAATATTGATTTACTTTCAATAATTTTAAATTACAATATTTTTTTTATGTTTAATATTTTAATGTGTCTATTTGTTGTATTTCTATGACTACATCAAGCTATCACATGGCTACATACTAACAGACTGCTTTTATTATATTTTCATTATTGTCATTTTTAGTGCTCGACAGTGACTATCCCTGTTCATGTTTATTGTATGGAAATGATCCGTATTGGCAAGTCATAGAGGTTTATACCGACATAATAGTGAGTAAATGATTACAGAATTTTAGTTTTAGAGTGAAATATTAAACAGCTCCTTGCCTGATTATTTTAGTTTAGTTTAGTAGGTTCATATTTTTAAATATGAACCCCAAACCAGCATATTGTACTGATTTTTGAAGGATTTTATTTTATTATTTGTATTATTTATATATTTGTATTATTGTATTATTATTATTATTATTATTATTATTATTATTATTATTATTTTGTAACAAAAACACAAATCAAAAATACAAATAATTATTAATTTCTGTGATTACAACTGATTTTATTTATTTTCTTTTTTTCTATTCATCTATTTTCCAAACCAATTATCTGGGAACACTGTGGATGCTAATTTTTATTTTATTTATTTATTTATTTATTTTATTAAAAGTAATTTAAAATTAGTAGGTTCATATTTTTAATTACCCCAAATCAATTTAGAAAATGTTTTCTAAAGGATTTCATTTTATTACTTGTATTATTTATATATTTTTTATTATTGTATTATTATTATTATTATTTATTTATTTATTGTAACAAAAAAAAAAATACAAATAACTTATTTTTTGTGATTACAACTGGGCTTCAATGTGTATGTTAAATGCAGCTCATCAAGGCTGCATTTTTTAAAATAAAAAATACAATAATATTCTAAAATATAATAATAATAATAAAAAAAATAATAATAAATACAATTAAAATAAAAAAATACAATTTTAAAATGTAATTTATTCTTTATTTCTTAAGTTTAATTTTCAGCAGCCATTACTCCAGTCTTCAGTGTCACATGATCCTTTAGAAATCATTATAATATGATAATTTAGGGTAATGAAAAATATGAATCTACTAATATTAATTTACTTTCAATAATATTAAATTACTTTAAACAGTTTTAAAAATAGTATGCAGAATAGTATACACAATGTGATATACTACAGATCCATTCATAGCATTTCCAATATTTTCTCAAAAGTTGCAAGTAGGGGAAAACAAAACAAAACAAAACAAACAAAAAAAAAAAAAACAATGCGATGGCATCACCTGAAGTTATCTGACAATAGCACAACACACTACAGTTCATCATTGCATTTGCATACTATTTTTAAACATTAGCAAGCCATATACTGTCACATGCTAGTATTCCATTCTGAACACAGTCTTTTATCTCTGATCTGCTTCTGCTTTCCAGGGGAGCACATATTCCGCCCCTTAACTGGAACTGACACCACTGTGTTTTCAATCACTCCTCAGACTTTTATTTGTTCCCGTATAATCAGAAAAGTGTGTGTATATGTGTAAGGTCATGCATCTGCCCTCATTAAAGGTGGTTTGTTCTCTCTTTCTCTTTGCAGTGAAGATCAGACGCAGCCCTCCACAGCAGTTCTCTGACTCCTGCGGAGATCCAACATGGCCTCCTGCACAGCACAGTTTCATTATCGACGGTCCGATCGCTGGCGATCGATCGCACCTCCCCACCCACGGAGCCCCATTTTACCTCGCCCGCTACTCGATCAGTTCATAGAGATAATAATTATGAAGCATGACAGCTGGGAATGAGATTAGCTGTCAGTGTGTATATGACTGAGATTGATTTTTATCTGGCTTTTCCAGTCGGTGTGTGCAAGCCAAGGTCAAGGGGTGTTGACACACACGTACACAAACACACACAAATATACTTTCATATAAAACACACTAGACGCCCACACAGGCGTTAAGTCGAAGCTCAACCCTAACAGGTAAACAAAACTCACTGGTACTGTCCAAATTCACTCTGTTTATTTCTTCTCCACAGATTCTCCCAGCTCATGGATGGATTGTGACTCTAAGATGAAGACAGTGGATTTCCTTCGCACACTGGGATAGACACAATAACCCCGCTGTATTCACTGTGACCCATAGAAGGTAACTAAGTTGTTGTAAGTTGTGGTGAGGAATATAATATGTGCTGTTGCTTCCACTGATAAAATCATATTCTTTTTAAATTGTATTTATTTTAGGGAGATCAACTTGGGGTTTGCATGTGGACAGTAAAACGTAAAAAATAAAAATGTTTTACAGTTGGATTTTGTGTTTGACTGAAACTTTAAAGGCATCAGTAATGATATTTGCATGCAATTAGAGCATTTAGTACTGAGTGCTTGTTAATATACAAAGCATATCTATACATTAATATTCACATATTTGAGGGACTTTTTTAACATTTGTGGACATTGGATGTATTGATGAGGGTTATATAATTAAGTATTTATTGTTCAAAAAGGTTCTTTTGATGTTGATATGATGTTACCAGGTACTTAATGACCAACCAGTGCAGTTCATTTAGCTCTATATAAGATGTTTCCTAACGATTAGTTCACTTCCAGAATGAACATTTCCTGATAATTTCCTGTATGTGCAAGCCAAGGTCAAAGGGTGTTGAAAGATATACTTTCATAGAAAAAAACACTAGACACCCACAGTTAAGGCTCAACCCTAACGGGGAAACATGACTGTCTGGTACTGTCTGAATTCATTCTATGTCTTCTCCACAGGTTCTCCCAGCTCATGGAAGGATTGTGACTTTAAGATGAGGACAATGGATTTCTGCACTTCATTGTAACCCATCGAAGGTAACCAATATTGTGGGTATAACATTTGTGTTTCACACACCAAGTTGTTCTGAATACTTTAAGAATGACAGTTGTGGTGAGGAATATACAGTATGTACTCTTGCTTTCACTAGTAGAATCATATTCTTTTTCAAATTTATTTCATTTGTATTATAGATCAAACTTTCAAGGCATGAAATGAGAGCATTTCGTACTGAGTGCTTTAATATGCACATATTTAAGGGACTTTTTTAGCATTTGTGGACATATTGAAATTGGACGTATTGATGGGTGAAGGTGATATAATTGAGTATTTATTTTTCAAAAAGGTTCTTTTGATGTTGATTTGATGTTACCAGGTACTTGATGACCAACCAGTGCAGTTCATTCAGCTCTATATAATATATTTCCTAACCTCTTTAAAGGATTAGTTCACTTCCAGAAAAAAAAAAAAATCCTGATAATTTACTCAGCCCCATGTCATCCAAGATGTTGATGTCCTTCTTTCTTCAGTCGAAAAAGAAATTAAGGTTTTTGAGGAAAACATTCCAGGATTTTTCTCCATGTAGTGGACTTCAATGGTTGTCAACGGACTGAAGGTCCAAAATGCCGTTTCAATGCAGCTTCAAAGGGCTCTGCACGATCCCAGCTGAGGAACAAGGGTTAAAAAAAAAAATACAAATTTATATACTTTTTAACCACAAATGCTCATCTTGCACTAGATCGACCTCACGCATTATGTAATCACGTTGGAAAGTGGAAAATGTAGGGTAGGGTAAACTACATCTCATTTTCTCCTCCAACTTCAAAATCGTCCGACATCGTTGTTCTACCTTTTTTGGTAAAGGGCGTTTGACTTTCTTTGCTTGTTTGCTTTGCCAACACTAGTCATGCGTGATTACATAATGCGCGAGGTCGAGCTGTCTGTTTTGTTTTGGTTTTTTTAAAGAAAAGGACCTATTGTTTCACTAGATAAGACCCTTATTCATTAGCTGGGATCATGTAGAGCCATTTGAAGCTGCATTGAAACTGCAGTTTGGACCTTCAGTCTGTTGCCCACCATTGAAGTCCACTATATAGAGAAAAATCCTGGAATGTTTTTCTGAAAAAAGTGAATTTCTTTTTGACTGAAGAAAGAAAGACACAAACATCTTGGATGACGTAGGGAACAGTACAGCAGAGTATAGTTTTTTTTTTCTTTCCTCAGACCATATGCAGCCATAATACATTTAGAGGTCACAGTATACAGTATGAACATTATCTGACTAAAGGGCCTGTTGACCACAGTTTTGGATCCACAACCTCTATCTCTGTTTTGTCTAACTGAATTAGGCCACACCAACATTTTGACCTTTCTCACACTAAGTACATGGGGTTGATGTAACATTTTCTATAAATTTCATTGTGTGCAATTCACTTAAAATGCAAATTTACTTAATCCATTAGTGTTGGGACTACATTAATCATTTTTGTTGGCATTGACTGGAACTGGGCAGAGGATTTCTAGTTCCTAGCAAGCTTTGCTTGGGACTGGATGGGGAGAGTAAATATTGAAATTAAGTGTTATTTAATGTGTTTTTGAGCAAGATGGAAAGATGAGGGAAATTTGTGGGTGATTAATGTTCAGTTATGTTGGGATTTGAAAGAGTTTCTGTTAAGTTGTTTTCTGGGTTACTATTGTGCTAAAGAGTGCATCTTGTCCTTAGGTTGAGGATGGATACATAAAGACATTAAAACTGTGGTATATTACAATATTTTACTGACTAGTTTCTCTTTAGACTTCAGAGCTTTGTGCAATTATATTTTTAGTGCGTTCTGAGTTTGGATTTTGGTTGAACAGAAATAATTGAGTGTTGGAACACTGACCTGATGCTTGGCTTTAGAATATTAACAGGGAAGTAAAATATTGCGATACTTAGAACTAGTTTTTTTCCACATATAGAAATGACTAGGGATTAAGGAATTATGGTTAAGATTTTTGTTTCATTTTTACAATTAGAGCTGAAAAACAGTTAGTCACGATGAATCGATTTAAAATAAAAGTTTATGTTTACATACTGTATGTGTGTGCTGTGTACTTATTGTATGTATTTGTATGTAAACACTTGTATAGAATTTATATACACACACACACATATAGTATGCAAACAAACTTTTATTTTGAATCGATTAATCATGACTAATCGTTTTGCAGCTCTACATTTAATTTAATTTAAATGTTTATGTGAAAAAGCCAATGCCAGTCCCTTCAGTCTGACAGAATACACTTAACATTTCATTGTGACTAATGCAGCACGAACACTTTTTTTTTTTTTAAGTTGAAACAACCTTTTTTTAAGTCGTTTTTTAGTGTATACACTAATAGTTTTTTTTAATATAGTAATATACATTTTTAGTGTACATTTATATAGTTATAGCTTAGCTGATTCTGAAGCGATTTGCCTTTCCATCTTCAATAGAGTTAAAATATTTTTACTGGTAGCTTTTGTGATTTTTATTTCATTTCATAGCTTTGGATGTGGTATGACTGAGGTAGTTGATGATGACTGGTACTTTTTAGTTGTGTGTGTGTGTGTGTGTGTGCAGGCAGTCTGACAGGTGGAGTTTAGCTTTAGCAAAGAAAATATAATAAAAAGGACAGGAGTGAGTCATTAAACTCCATTACTGGGAGCAGCTGGGCTCCACATTAAAAAAGATCTCACAGCCCTCAGAGAGCGATGTGGAATCATCTGTCTCTCTGCTGATGGGAATCTTTTTGTCTTTTAAGGGCTTTCCACCTACAACCAACAATCTCTCTTTCTCTCATTTTGTATTCTCTCTCATCCTCATTTTCTCATTCTCCGGCTCTGATGTGTTTGAGTGCCTTGTGTTATGTTGCATGAAATATGTCAGTATGTTTAGAGTTAGAGAGAGAAGCAGATGGAAATGTAGTATTACCTTGCGGTTTCTTGAATTGTGACATTGAACAGACCACCGTTTGTGTTGTTTTTAACAAAGCTAATATATTTTAGGGTCTGTTTACTAGAGAAATTGCTAAAATATCACCATATTTCAGATGCTTAAAAGAATAGTCCACACAAAAATGAGCATTTGCTGAAAATGTACTCACCCTCAGGCCATCCAAGATATAGATGTAGAGTTTCTTCATCCGAACAGATTTGGAGAAAGGAAGCATTAATTGCTCACCACTGAGTCCAAACAGATAGAAACAACACATTTACTCATAAGAATTAATTTAAAAATCAACATCAATTTAAACTATAAACCATTGCATCTGACCAAAATCCCATTATCCATAACCTATAATAATATGTCATCCAATGAAAAAGTATATCTCCTTTTGTCCTCTCACATCAAAATCCACCAACATATTTGTTTCCAACTTTTATTTTGGACCATTTTTGCTCATAAACAGTGCTTGATCTGTGCATATTTCTCTCCTTATTCAGAAGAGATGAAGGAATTGTTATGGATAGAGTATTTTATCCAAAAGCAACAATTTGAAGTTAAAAATGATTAATTGATGGATTTGTTTCTTACAAACAGCTTTTCACTTCACAAGACATTAACTGATTGACTGGAGTTGGGTTAATTATTGTGATGTTTTTATCAGTTATTTTGGACTCTCTTTCTGATGGCACCCATTTACTGCAGAGGATCTATTAGTGAGCAAGTGATGCAATGCTAAATTTCTCCAAATCTGTTCTGATGAAGAAACAAACTCATCTATATCTTGAATGGCCTGAGTACATTTCCAGCAAATTATTATTTTTGGGTGAACTATTCTTTAAAAATCATAAATAATTATTAATGTGTTCTTTGTATCATTTTTAGTCATACTTTTGCCAGTTATAAAACAAAAATGGTATTCATCATTTACCATCACAGAATGTGAACTTGAAACTTTGCTTGTTTGCGAGTTTGACCTTGTGGACGGAGGTTCTCCGTGAGGACGGTATGTATGATGAGGAGGTACAGATGGGTTCTGTTCATCTGATCACTCAGGCAGAACTACCTGCTGTCACGGCCAGGGGTTCACGCATTCCAATAAGTGCTGAGGCGAACACATACCCCATAATTTCATTCTAATACCTTGATATTAAACGATGCAGAGGAAATTGAATATTTAAAAATGTCTAAATATAGGGAAGAAAGTCAGTGTATCCACTCTCCCATACGTCCAACCCAGCGTTTCCTGTCAAATGTCAACTTTTACCAAATGTAAAACAGGGGCAGGAGGGCTGCTATTATTCATGGATAATCGCAAACGTCAGATTGTTATTGACTTTATCCAAACATTGACCCCAGATAGCTTACTGTGAGTTCCCATTAATGAAAGATAGCTAATAGGTTTTTAATTAATCATTATTATGTGTTTGGATAGTAAGGATGTGTTTTAAAAGGCTTTAGCAAATTGGGATGAGAAGAAAATGAGGAGAAAAAAAATCTTTTTCTAAGTGAAGTGGTCATGTTAGCATGCAGAGAGCGTCGTCTATCCGGCGTGGGAGGTTGAGATGTGTGTTTGGTGGTAATAGAGAGTGACAAAGGCTGGAGAAACATGAATGGCATCTACAGCAATATCTAGTGAGCTGCAGGGCTCTTATGGTCATGAAAAACATTAAATTATCTATATTCACTAGAACTTTCAAGGTTTTATATATAGTAAATGAATTAATCAGAGTGTATGCATACACTGATTAATTCACTGCATTATTACAAATCAGTTTCCAGTTGAAATGAACACTAAAGGCAGTAAAACTTTTATTCCTTTTCACACAAAGTATGATTTACACAGAGTTTTGATTAATAAAGCCTAATTTTCACACAATTGCTGCAGAATATTATTATTATTATTATACGATTTGAAAACAGATACTTCTGAATGAGTTCTCTAATTCAGTAGGTTTGCTCGGTAGCTCATGCGATACGGCGTTGCACTTGAGTGATGAAGAGCTCTGGTACAAATGAAATGTATATAGAGGCATCCAAATTGTTGTGAGTGGGGTGGCCAAACCTAGTCCCGGCAATGCGTTAATTGCGTTAAATATTTTTAACACATTAAAATGAAAAAAATTAATTGCCTGCGTTAACGCACTAATTTTGACACCACTAATATATATACAGTTGAAGACAAAATTATTAGCCCCCTTTGAAATTTTACATTTTTTTTATAAAGCAAGAGAATGTTTTCACATTATTTCCTATTATATTTTTTTCTAGGGAAAGTCTGATTTCTTGTAGTTGCTTGAATAAAAGAATTAAAAAATAAATAAATCCAAGCTAGAACAAAGTTTGCTAAGGACAAACTGGGGGAATGTGATGCATACTGGAAACATGTCCTTTGGTCAGATGAGACATGAGGCAGATGAGACATGAGGCATTCAACCCCAAGAACACCGTTCCCACAGTGAAACGTGGTGGGAGTATACTGCTGTGGGGATGTTTCAGTGCGTTTGGAACTGGGAATCTCGTCAGGGTTGAAGGAAACATGAAAAAGGAAGACTATAAGAAGATTTTGAAAGACAACCTCAGACAGTTTGCAAGAAAACTTGGTTTGGGTGGACGTTTTGTCTTCCAGCATGATAATGACCCAAAGCATACCTCACTTCTGGTGAAGAAATACCTCCAAATGAGCAAAGTGAGTGTACTTGACTGGCCTACACAAAGCCCAGACTAGAATCCAATAGAAAATCTGTGGGGCACACTAAAGTCCAGAGTTTGTGCCAGAAGACCAGCAAGTCTGGAGGAGCTATTGACACTATTGACTATTAACATCAGAGGGCTAATAATTTTGACCAGTAGACTTTTTAAAATTCTTGGTTATATATTTATTTAGATTTGTATTACAAACCCTAAAAGCTTCCTGAATAAAGTATTATGTTTAAAAATGCTGTGTTGATAAAATCATCTTTCTGTTAAACAACACTTGGGAGTTATTTGAAAAATAATGAAATATTTTATAAGGGGCTAATAATTTTGTCTTCAACTGTATATATATACATATTACAAGCATTTAAGTTCAGTATATTTTGTCTTTCAGTTACTATAGTTATTTAATTTTTAATACATTTTTGAGGAGGCTTTCATCTCCAACAGAGCCAGCTGTCTAAACAGACAGTGTTTAATCCTTTTCATCTCTTGAAAAAGTGCATGGATGCACTGTAAACACTTCTGAAAGGACAGAATACCTCATCGTCCATCCTTTTAAATGACCCCTGGAGAACGAGAGTGGGACAGTGCGATATGCATCTTCATCTTTCCCAGAACACCCTGTGCCTCTCATTGGAAATCCATAAAAAGCATACACTCCTGGAAACCTGATTAAGTTTGAGTTCTGTTAGCAAAGAAATTTAAATTAATTTGAGAGATCAGCCTGAACCCCTCCACGTCCCATTACGGCAGGCCAGGCTCATTAAGGTAGCAAATAGATGCTCTGGGTCCGTACGCGCAGGGTAAAAATCTGCGGCTGACAGATGCAGTTGAGTTCTGCTTGGCAGACGATCGCTGGTGTCATCATTGATCTGTCTCACTCTCCAGCAGCAAACGGGAAGCGAGCGAAGCCTCTATGTTGTGGGGAAAAAAACGTTGTTTATAAGAAAGTCGTCCTGGAAGGCGGCGGACCTTGGCCAAACCTCTCAGCGGACTTACCGCACTCCCAATTATTTCGGTGTCGGAAGTTCTTGCGTCTCTGTGCAGGAGACTTGGCAAAATTAACAGGGGAGCCACTAACCTTTAGTGCATGACAGGCTGAGCAGAATGAGAGATCTTTGCAGAGAAATAGGCTGGGTTTCTCTCTCTCTCTCTCTCTTTGTCTGTCTATCTTTCTGTCTCTGTTAATTGATGTGTTTTTTCTCATTTATCTATTGAATGCTAAATAAGGGTACAGATTGGCTGTTGTGAGGTAGAATTGGCTTTTATGCAAAGTTATTCAGATTCATCATGGCACAATTACATATAGTATATAATTGTATTTCTTGGTAATTTCAGGGATAGCTTTCTAGCAAAAATGCAACCATGTTTCTAGTAACCTATTAATAGTACTAATAATAAGTAGAGTAGATTACGCACAAATTGTCATTAGATATTCTTCTGTGGAACACAAAAGACTGGCCCATTTTTTTTAAAAGTTAACCTTTTAATTATAATGAAAGTGAAAAGGGACTAGGGCTGTGAATCCTTTTTAAAAAAATATGCAAGCATAATGACAAAGTGCACTTTTTGGTAATTATAATGTTATTTTATTATGAATATTGGACTGCTTTTATAGTCTACCCATCCGTTTTCCAAACTGCTTGTCGTATGTAGCGTCATGTTGATTCTGGAGTCTTTCCCAGCGTTCTCATAATAAAATAATAATATATATATATATATATGTATATGTATATATGTATATATGTATATGTATATATGTATAAATGTATAAATATTATACAAGTCTGAAGCCATAAGATAACATTTTGTGTAACAGAATTGAAATTTAAAGGAATAGTAATTCCCAAAATGAAAATTCAGTTATTATTTACTCACTCTTATGTTGTTCCAAACTGGTATAATTTTCTTTCTTCTGTGGAACATAAAAGAAGAATGTTGCTTTTCCATGTAATGGAAGTCAATGGGAACCAAAGCTGTTTGGTTATCAACACTAAAATATTTTCTTTTTTTGTTCCATTAGACAAAAGAAAGTCATGGCAGAATTTTTATTTTGCACAGGACTTTAAATCCTAGTTCTCCTTGGTGAATTTAGAAGTGTTCATGCATAAAGTAGCAAAGTCTGATTCATTAACAAATATTCTCAGTTAATCGGATGATCACGTTCACAAAACTGGTCTGAATTATTCATTCATGAAATAAAACTGATCTCATTCTTGAATTAAACTTTGGTGAATTAATGATCCAGTCTCTGCAGTTAACAGCTCACTGAAGTAGACGAACAGTGAATAACAATGTACATTTTTTTAGTCTGTTTTTCCAACACAAAGCCACTGTATGACATAAGAACATAGTACATAATATAGTCATATGGGTCTTTTTTATTAAACACATTTTTTAATGATGTTTTTATGTCATTTTTGCAGTTTGAATGCCCTTATTCACCTTTATTATACTGAAAAGAGTAGCAACGATATTCTTAGAAAAAAATGAGTTCAATTGGGTAGGAATGACATGATATTGAGTAAATGCTACGAAAAGCAAAAAAATAATCAATCAATAGTTTGAATAACCATGTGGCAATTACAACATACATAAGCTTTGACTGAGGAAAATTATATTTGCACTTAGAGTCATCATGACTCGTAAATAACTCAAAATCCATGCAGTGGTGTTTGAGTTTCGATATAGTGGAGAGGCAGTGGGGGGTGGATGGTCTTCCTGAAATGCTCAGCACGTGAGCGTCTCACATTTCCACGCATTAGCGCGTTAGCGGCTGATCTGCATGCCATGATTAACGTGGTATTTTATCAAGCCACATCTGTGATTAATCCCGAACAGTCACACAATCAATTCTCTGGAGACAGAGGATATTCAGCAGATGTAAGCATGCGTTAAACTCTGAATGACTGTGTCGTTTACATACTATTTGTTTGTGACAAATCATGCATGTGACTTGATTGCAGATAGCATCAGAGAAACCCAAGTTGCATCTAAGGAGAAGAATATAGAATGGACTTGTTTGACTTGGCCATGAACATTATCTTACTAATGGAGTCTGCTGACCACAGGTTTGAATCTATGACCTCTCTCTTGTCTAAAATAATCGATAGACCTCAAAAACTTTTCTTTAGACTTCTTTAACTCTTTCGCAGCCAAACTGCACTGCATTTTTTGCTAATTTTCACAAAACTTTAATGGCCCCAGAATATATGATCTGAATATATACATTTCATTCTGTAACGTTGGGCAGTTTTGATTATTTTATAATGCATATGCATTTGGTTACATATGCGATCACTTGTTTCTGCTTCTTCTTTGCCATGTTTTGATCCAGACATTCAGTACTCTTTCAGAAGATGTATAATAGCACCTTCTACAGTATACCAGTGAAAACATGGAAATCTGGAAAATCCCATCAATGGCAGGGAAAGAGTTAATGTCTTTTTAAAAAAGAATTTTATTCACTTTTCTTTATTCACTTTTTAATATTTAGTGCTATTTAGTATATATATTTAAAGTTAAGAATTAGAGTTAACAATATAGCCATATCTAACCTAGAGACTGGTTTGAACTGGGCTAGTTCTCAACCATATAGCAATGTAGTAAAACCACTCAGAACGCCTTAGAAGCTGCATAGTAATGCTTTAGCAACCACATAGGAAACCACATAGCAATGCACTAAAACCATTTAGATTACCTTAGCAAACATCATTGCAATGTCCTAGCAAGAAGTCAAAAGGTTTGTGTGGTCTGTCGATTCATTTAGACTAGAAGGAGGTGATATATCCAAATCTGTGGTCAGCAGGCTCCATTAATAAGACAATTTTTAAGGCAAAGTCAAATGAGTCAGCTCTCAAGTCTCTATTATTTTCCCTACATATGGCTCAGATTCCTATGGAGCCCCTAAAGGGACATGGTGGTGGAAAAAAAAAATCAGGGGTGGGAAGAAAAAATATTTACACAATTTTTAGCATTCACTTGGAAAACTTTTGCATTCTTTTGCAAAATCAGTTGAGTTTGGACAAACACTTTCTGTTACATTAATAAAGCCATGAACGCAATATGCTAATGCACATTAAGCTTTTTCTCCCCCACAGAAAACCGTTACTGAAAACGCTTAAGGAAGGCTAATGGGCAAACACAGTAATATAAAAAGACCAAGTTTGGCACACAGTTTATTAATAAAATATATTATGCACAGAAAAACAGACAAGCCCAGAATATCAATGAAACATGTAAAGTTTCAAATGTTTTCTCCCCCCATAGAAAAACATTGTAAGCTTGGCTGTACATAGTATATTTGTAATAAAATATTAAATTTGGGCTTTTCCACTGTCTTCTTATATTAAGCCAGGTTAAAGGATTAGTTCACTTTCAGAACAAAAATTTACAGATAATGTACTCAACCCCTTGTCATCCAAGATGTTCATGTCTTTCTTTCTTCAGTAGTAAAGAAATTATGTTTTTTGAGGAAAACATTTCAGGATTTTTCTCCATAAATGATCCCAGCCGAGGAAGAAGGGTCTTATCTAGCGAAAAAATCTGTTATTTTTAAAACAAATGAGTCTGTGTGATCCGGGTCAATACAGTTAGGGTATGTAACAAAACTCCATCTTGTTTTCTTCCCCAGCTTCAAATCGTCCTACAAGGCTGAAGAAGTACCAACCCAGTGTTTACAAAGTGAACATACAAAGAAGATCAAACACCCTTTACAAAAAAAAAAATGGGTAAAACAGCGTTGTAGGACGATTTAGAAGTTGAAAACGAAACCGAGATGGGAGTTTTACCCGACATACCCTAACTGTATTGACCCGGATCACACAGATCCGCATCGCAGAGACAAGACAAGACGAGCATTTGAGGTTAAAATGTATATTTGTTTAGAAACCAATCGTTTTCCTAGATAAGACTCTGCTTCCTCGGCTGGGATTGGCTTTGGAATTTCAAACTTGGGGGCACCATAGAAGTCCATTATATGGAGAGAAATCCTGAAATGTTTTCCTCAAAAAACATAATTTCTTTACGACTAAAGAAATAAATACATGAACATCTTGGATGACAAGGGGGTGAGTACATTATCTGTAAATTTTTGTACTGAAAGTGAACTAATCCTTTAAGCGTGGTTTTCATTGGGGAAGAAAACGCTTATCATGAAATTTAGCATCTGCTTGCATGTACACAGAACAGGGGCGTAACTTCCACTGGGGACTTCCACTGGGGACGAACGGGATTTTTTAAAAATCCCGTTCGTGTCTCCCCCACTTTTAAAGGCTTGTTATAATTTTTAAACCTCACGTTGTCATTACCACCGTGCAGCAGGAAACAGAGTCTACCAAAGACGATAGAATACTCTTAGTCTTAAAGTGACTTTTGAGTCTACCTGTGTCGATGCGCGCGTTGCGTCCACACTGCAGCACACTAATCTATGAGCAGGCATCTCAGTTGCGACAGCGGCACTGTCGGCGATGAAACGCCAAAAGCAGCAACAGACGACTTTAATGTTATCGTAGGTAAAAAGAAAAAAAGCAGATGTGAGTTGGTTGATTCAGTAAATTAGCTCAGCTCAGGATGATCATATTTATTCAGACAGAATTTGTCTACACCTGTTGATGTCAGCCGTTGTCGTTGACTGAGCTGACGTTAACAAACTGTTGCTATAACTTAAGACTGTTAGCTTAATGTTTAATGCAGATTAGAACCTTCTGTGTACCATGAAAACGAGTTCACTTTTAACCGCACATTTTCTGTCAGATCATATCTGTGTGATCGGATCACGAAGACTGCATGTTAGTGCAAGTAATCACCGCCAATGTACAAGACTGGATGCTATGTTAGACTCAACATGATCAGGCCAGGCCCATAGCCAGCTAATTTGTTCTCTGAATGACTGTTAAACTCCTCATATGAGTTTCTGCATGGCATGTATATTTCAGTTTAGACAGTTTGCAAAAATTTTAGCGTCCGTGGTATGGAAATGATCACTGCGAGATGCTAACGAAGTACACGAGTCTCTGAGAGATTTTATGAGTGAGGACGCGGGCTCAGCATCCGGGTTGCCAGATCCGTCTATTTTAAACGTTTAGACTTGTCTTTTCCACTTAATTGTACATTTTAGAAAGCTAATAACATAGATTGCAGTTTAGAGTTGGCGATATCTTTATCCTGTTTTATTTGCAAAAGATTTGAAAATTTCGTTAAGTAATTTTATTACAATTAAGTAATCAAATTTTGTTTAACAATGGAAATTAAGTCTCACATTATTTACATTTTATTCACACACATTTTTGACTTTATAACATGATTCTCTGAAATCTTGATGATCGTAGTAGTAGCCTAGTATTTTTGGCAGAATTTATCATTATAATTAACTTAATTATTTCCTGGATTGTCTACCACCATAGTCCCTAAACATAAAAAATGAATTCCATGTAAATGCAGGAAATTGGATTCAAAAATATTTTCCTCAAATTTCTGTCCCGCCCACTTCTCAAACCAAAGTTACACCCTTGACACAGAATATATATTTTTAGAATTTTGATAGCATATTTGGTCTTTTTTTATCTGCATTTTCATTGAGCCACATTTTTACTATGCTTAACATGCAATTTAGTGCTTTCTGTTCATATTCTGGGCTTATGTAGACTGTAGATTCCCTCTTTCAGTGTTTTAGTTTCCAAAAATTGTGTGACTTACAGTAAGCAATGCAGAATTGCAAAGCAACATTTTCCAAAAGTTGGTAAGATTTTTAGGGTCTTCAATAAATGTCTGCAACATACTTTGGTTAAAATTCCTAAATGGTCATGTAAAACAACACCCTTTTTACCTTGAAAATCAAAACAGATTGATAATTGAGACTGTTTAGGTTTTGGGGGGATTAAGAAAGAAAAAGGGGTGAATGGATTTTTATCATTGTAGGGACACTGCCAAGACACAATATGTAAACACCATGTACAAATGAATTCAGCATCCGATGCCCACTTTAATAATTTGTTAATGATAGGCTTTGGTCTTTCTGAATTTTTTTTTTTTGTTGTTGTTTTTTTTCCTCAGAATTTGAATTTCTTTTTCACATGGGGTTTAGGTTGCATCCATCTTTCACAACTGAAAACGGTGGCATCCTAAGTGGGGTAGAATGCTCCGGATCTTGTCCTCTGGGTCAAATGTCATTCTCTGGCCGAGTGCCGGACCTGCCAGTTCTGCCATAGCTCTTTCATTGTGTATTGTCTAAGAAGAGACCATTTAAAATCCGAATGGCTGCTTGGAAACACTTCAAGAACTCTCTTAATGTGCACAGGGGGAGGTTTTTGTTCTTTCCGAGCAAAAGAGAGAAGGATAGAGAGAGATAAGTATACAGGGCTGTTCTCAGTAAAAGCGCACTCCAAATCAGCTTCTCTCACAACGACACCAACGTGCTTTCCTTGGCAAGGCGGAGGCAGCCATATGGCTAACGCAGCCCTCAGAGGTAACACGCTAAAGTGGCCATTGTTTGGGAAAGACAATGTGCTGCCAGTTCTTTGCTGCCTTCAAAGAGAGACCATTGTGGCCCACTGGCTCAGCGGACACCAGATTTATTCATGGGCACACTTAGAATAAGAAAATGAGAAGAGATGGTGCATGTGCGTGAGCGAGAGAGAGGGAGGTTATGAAGGGAGATTTGCAGGGAGCTAATGAGACTACCAAGGGGCGCATTAGTTATTTATTTTCTGAGAGTGTTAGGGAAAGTTGTAAGAGAAGGACAGACCAATTAGCTGCAAGGACCCGCGCTACCTCATGTCCTTGTGCTCTGACATAAAGAGGGATTCGGAAAAGGCCTCTGAAATGCAAAACAACTCCTGAGTCTGCACACACATATAGACGCACACACACACAGGAGGGTTGAAGAGGACAGGAGAGGAGATACGTGCCACAGACCTTCTCCCTCCCCTTCTTCTTTTTTGTTTTTTTGTTTTCCGTAAGTACTTATTCGGCTTGTTTTTCCAAAAAAATATTGTCAAAGTATCAAAAATTGGGCTGCCAGTCATTTTTTTATATATATATATATATATATATATATATATATATACACATAAACAAAAAGTTTACATACACCTTGCAGAATCTGCAAAATGTTAATTATTTTAGCAAAATAAGAGGTATCATGCAAAATGCATGTTATTTTTTATTTAGTACTGACCTGAATAAGATACTTCACATAAAAGACATTCACATATAGTCCACAAGAAAATATAATAGTTGCATTTGTAAAAATGGCCACATTCAAGTTTACATACACTTGATTCTTAATGCTGTGTTGTTACCTGAATGATCCACAGCTGTTTTGTTGTTGTTTAATAATAGATGTTCATGAGTCCCTTGTTTGTCCTGAACAGTTAAAATGCCCGCTGATCCTTCAGATCCCACAAATTCTTTGTTTTTTTTCAGCATTTTTGTGTATTTGAACCCTTTCCAACAATGACTGTATGATTTTGAGATCCATCTTTTCACACTGAGGACAACTGAGAGACTCCTATGAAAATATTGCACAAGGTTCAAACGCTCACTGATGCGGCAGAAGGAAAAACCATGCATTAAGAGCCAGGGGGCAAAAACTTTTTGAATTTGAAGATCATGGTAAACTGAACTAATTTTGTCTTCTTGGAAACATGCAAGTATCTTTTGTAGCTTCTGAAGGGTAGTACTAAATGAAAAAAATATATATTTAGGCAAAATAAGAAAAATGCACACAAATTTGTTCTGATTAAAAGTTTACACCCCCAGCTCATAATGTATAGTTTTTCCTTCTGGAGCATCAGTGAGCGTTTGAACCTTCTGAAATAGTTGCATATGAGTCCCTCAGTTGTCCTCAGTGTGAAAAGATGGATCTCAGAATCATACAGTCATTGCTGGAAAGGGTTCAAATACACAAAAATGCTGAAAAACCAAAGAATAGCTAGTTTAAATTGCAATAATAATTTCACAATATTACTTTTTTTCTGTATTTTAATTAAATAAACGCCTTAATCTAGACTGATAGATACAACCTGAGCAAAAAAAAAAAGATGAAGAAAAGTTATGTATTTTTATAATATTATTAAAATGTATAATAACTGTTTTATATTTCAGTATATGTTTAAAATATAATTTATCCCTTACTTAAAACAGTTATACAGGTTTCTATTTTTGGCAAAAAATACAGGACTCTTTGATGATTAAAAAAACAGCATTTATTTTTTATTTTATTTTTTTATTTATTTATTAATTTAGTAACGTTATAAATGTCTTTACTCTCATTTTTGAATAGAACGTTCAAAAAACAGCATTTATTTTTTTAATTAATTTTTTTGGTAACATTATAAATGTCTTTACTCTCACTTTTAATCAATTTAATGCATCCATGCTCAATAAAAGTATATATAAAAAAAGAAAAAAACTTGCTGACCCCAAACTTTTGGACAGTAGTGTATACAATCAACGAAATGGACAGACCACTCTTTATTTATGACATGATGACATTATTAATTAAAAATGGATACTTTGTTTTCATTAAGTTACACAGGTCAGGAGTTCCAGGATGTTTCCAGTAAGAGAATAAACTCCGGATATACCGTAACCGCTGATATGTTGCCAGTTCATTACTCTCTACCCAATAAAGTGTTCCACCCCCTGCCAGCCCACTCACTGTCTGCTGTGGCTCGGATGCAGGTCTGTTCCACTTTCCTACACTCACAGATCAATATCACCAGAGAGTCAGCTCATTGTTTACTACTGAGCACTACTTTTAACATTCATCTCTGTAATAACTATAAACAATGGACGCATTTGGGGTCAGTGCTTTCTCTCCGACCACTTATGCAGATTCTAATTGGTCGGGTGCGATCCCATTTGGTACACTTATACTTTGCACTAAAACTATGTACTTTGCTGTTGATAGGAATGTGCTTGGTGACACAGTAGGTCCAGCAACATTACAAGCATGCTGCCATATCGTACAAACTTGATGTGTGTTTTTGCCTTAGTGTGGCATAACAAACCTCAGTACTCAAGGGAGCAACAGAGATACTTTCAAATGTCTGCACTTGCTGTAAACAGGTTGACAGTTTAACTGACTTTAATTATATTGCTCTACCATGATTCTTTTTCAACTGTAGCTCTTTTATGACAATAGTTGAAAATGACCTGTAAAAGATGAATTGACTTTAAGACTCATTGTAGCACCCCTCTGTGCTGATCCTGAGAATACATCTCATAATTGCACACTCTCCATATTTTAGACTTCACCAATGAAGATGGTCCACATCATAAAATGACATGCTGACATGAATGTGTATCATTTACATGTAAATGTCTAGCTAAATTGATTATGTACTTTTAGTTTTATGTGCAAAAAATGCAAAAGTGAACCATCTTTTTCTACAGCACAGGGGATTGTGGATAATATTAACTGAAAAACATTCATAAAACCACAAAACATCATCTGTGGGTTTTATGAATGGGTTTTTGGTTACATGGCTGAAAAAAGTAGGCCAAAACATGGCCTACTTAAACTGATTCATTGAAAAGATCCAACCTATAATAGGCCAATATGTACAGTGCTGCAGGGATGTCATATTTTTGTAGGCTAAAATATGGAAGCAAGTTGCATTTTATCACTTCTGGTTCCATTGTCCCCTAGTTAATGTTTTTTTTTTCCTGAAATAAGGTCTGTGGTTAACACAAGCTCAAGATACTTCCATGTTTTATTCTACAGCACATAAAATTGATCAGAAATATGGACTTGTGATTTTTTAAAAAGCCTTTTCTTGTCTTGAAAATGGAGGTTGCTAACAAGTGGCTGAAGGGAACTATAGTAGCTATAGAGCAGGTAAACTCATCTACTCACTGTTTCCTTTTCACAGCCTTGTTGTGTTTATTATCACAAGCTATTCTAACTCATACTTTCAAGGAAAGTGTTTTTTGAAAAAAGACTGAAAGAGTTGTCGGAAGCTTTGCAATGGCGATGTTGAAGTCATGTAACCATGGTGTTGTACTTCTGTGCAACTATCTTCATATCAAATACAAACAGAAACTTAAAGGTAGGAACAGGCTTCCATAAGTACTACTACTAATAAAATTATTATTTAAACATTATAAAAAGAAAAGATCAACTAAAATTGATTTACCAGAAACATCTAATTACACAACACAGCATTTTACAGCAACCGGTCAAAATAAAAGTTTGGTTTAACTTGAAGAAACAGTGATGAATGTAGTGACAGTACTACTTATGGAAGCCTGTTTCGGCCACTGAATTAAAAAAAAAAAAAAAAAAAAAAAGGTAATTGTGACTTTTTATCTCACAATTCTGACTTTTTTTTTTTTTATCGGAATTGCGAGTTTATATCTTCTGATAAAAAAAAAGTCTGAATTGTTTTTATCTTGCAAATCTGATTTAATTTCTCCCAATTGTGAGTTTATATTAATTCTGAGAAAATAAGGCAGAATTATGAGCATAGTATTTCTGTATCTCACAGTTCAGTATTTTCACAACAACGCAGTTTCTGAAAAAAAAAAAAGTAATAATAATAAAATATATATATATATATATATATATATATATATATAAAATCAATTATTTAGAGATGCTTTTGATTATTACAATTTATTCCAGAAAACTGAATTTGAGAGGGATAAAAGGACATTTAATAGGGTTAAAAATGTAATTTTTGTTAAACTTTTTATAAATTGCTGTTAAAATGTGCAAGTTTCATGATTACAATTAATCAGACATGTTTTTTCATTTTTTTAATTTAACTATTAAAACAGAGTCTAGAAAACTTTAAATGGCAATTGTTTATATCATGCAATTCTGAGAAAAATGTCAAATTATTTGACTTATATAAAATTCTATAAGTTTATATCTCACAATTCTGAGAAGAAAAAATGTCCTCCATAACTACTACTACTACTAAAATGATTATTTAAACATTATTCTAAAAAAATCTATAAATAAAACTGAATTTGAGAAAAAAAAAAAAGTATCTTATTACATTTCTGTTAAAATGTGCAAGTTTCATGATTACAATTAATTAGACATGCTTTTTTATTAATATATATAAAACCAGGTCAAAAAAAAATTTGGGGAAGAAAAAATAATAAACAGATTTCATAGAGCCCTAGGTTAATGGAAAAATCCAATTGGGTTTTTGTTGAAGGAACCAGAGTGATGCTAACTTTTGTGTTTGCCTATAAAAATATGTCATTACTGCAGAGTTCTATAGTATAACATACAGCCTCTTTTGTCACTAAACCTCAATTTGACATAATAGACATTAGTACATAATTGTAGTGGAGACAGACTTTACAGGTGTTGCTTGTTCTAAACTTGATTCATCTCATTCAGTCCTGTTTTCTTTTGTAGACGTACAAAAGAAAGGGAAAAAAATTGGACTCTTTGCGTTAGCGACGGATAGTAGAAGTTGTTTTGGTGTGTATGTGTATTGCAGGCCTGATGGATGCAGAAGGCTGTAGATTAGCTCTGATCTCTTTAACACCTGTGGAGGCGATTCTCATTTTCATACAACACCTGAGACTCGCACGCACACCTGCAATCTGGACAGAGTGATTGTTTAGCGCACCCACACACATTCTAATAAACAGATCAAAGCGAGTTCTGAACCCTGAACCCCGCTGACTCATTTTCTGGCGCCTCGCGAAAAACAGCCGTCCTCGCTCCGAACGAGCAGCGGCGCGCTCTTCATCTCTTAAATGTCACCCAGCGCACAGGCTAATTCAGTCACACCTCTCCCAAACACAGAAACAAACTAGGCCTCGTCTGGAGAAACAGACAGACAGACAGACAGAGATAGAAAGAGAGAGAGAGCGAGAGAGACAGAGAGAGAGAGATCTCAAACCTGATTAAAATTATACTCCGCCAACACAAGTCTGGGTAAACATGGTGATTTGCGCGGAGAGTGATAGGCTGTCTTTAGTAATTGTGCGCTTTGCTTTGATGTTCAGAGTCGGTTTTATTATCTCCTCTGCCGCGGCATAAAGGAAGATGACAGGAAGTAAAAAGGAGTGTTTTATCAAACATTAACGAAGGCGTCTGCCATCACAAAAAGGTAATAAAATTGTCCCGTATGGTTGACTCTCAACCAGTAGTGATTTTTTTTTTCACTGACATCTGGCATAGATCTGATCTGGATGTGTACACAGAAAACCGCACATACACTTACAAAATCAGATTTTGAGCTTTTTCATATGTGGATCTAAATCTGATACTTATCTTATATCTGACAATTCCTATATCTATACAATGAATTTTCCTTATAAATGGATAGTTCAACCAAAAATGAGCATTCTGTTACCTTCACGTTGCTCCAAACCTGTGTTTTTCTTCTGCTGTGGAATATAAAAGAGACAGAAATGTTCTTATATTCTTGCATTGATGTCTGTGTATAATTAATATAAAAAAATATATAATATGTACACTTGTAGACTCTCTTTTGCAGCTCATGCTACAGGTTATTTTACAGTGCTACCATTATTTATTTATCTATTTATTTTTTAAAGAGATGAATTATTTTATTCAACAAAGATACATTAAATTGATCAAAAAAGACAGTAAATATTATTACAAAGATACTACAGAGGATTTATGTTTCAAATAAATGCTTTGGAACTTTCTATACACCAAAGATTTTTTTTAATAATAAAACATATAGCTGTGATTACCAGGGTTGAAGTGCTTAAGACATTTAAGCATATAAGGAAAAAAGACATTACATGTTATTTAGCAAAGCTGCACGCACCTTTTTAATGATTAAAAAAAAAAACATGTTTTGCAAATTCAAGTAATTTACCATAGAAATATGATGTTTCATAATGTTTATAATGACTGTTATAGTGCCAGCTGTGGTGAAGTTTTGAGTTTTCTTTTAGGCTTTATAGGATTTTGGGTAAATTTGGAGAGGCCCCTTTTCTAAATGACCCTGTTACAGCTTCACAAAGAGTAAACTTTGTCTTGATAAGTACGGGCCTAGGGAGTACAGGGAGTTGTAATGTAGTGTTTTTTTCCAGGTTGAGCGAAAAATCCTAGGACTAGTTCGCAAAAGTAGTGTTTTTTTTTTGTTTTTTTTACATCATCTCAAACAATTGATTGGCAGCAGTGGTTGTAGAGGCAAAGTTGTCCAGGATGAGCAGTTCTATCGTATGATAGGAATATCATTCGTATGTGCGGAAAAATTTGCTGCATGCAATGATTTACACCCTTGAAAAATGCTGAATTGGTATATATAGTATCTCACAAAAGTGAGTACACCCCACACATTTCAGCAACCATTTCAGTATATCTTCTCAAGGGATAATAATATAGAAATAAAACTTCTATATATTTTAGATTACTCAGTGTGCAGCTTGTATATCAGTATATATTTACTGTCTACTGAAAATAACTCAACATGCAGCCATTATTGTCAAAATAGCTGGCAACAAAAGTGAGTACACCCTAAGTGAATTTGTTAAAACTGTGTCCAAAATGTCAGTATTTTGTGTTAGCACCATTGTTATCTAGCACTGACTTAATCCTCCTGGGCATGGAATTCACCAAAGCTGCACAGGTTGTTGCTGGGATTCTCTTCCACTCCTCTATAATGACATCACAGAGCTGCTGGGTGTTAGACACATGGTGCTTCTCCACCTTCCTCTTAAGCATGCCAAACAGGTGTTCAAGAAGGTTTAGGTCTGGAGAAATACTTGGCCACTGCATCATCTTCACCTTCAGCTTCCTCAGCGAGGCAGTTGTCATCTTGGCGGTGTGTTTTGGGTCATTATCATGTTGGAAAGCCATTCGGACCAGTTTCTGAAGTGAAGGCATCATGTTTTGATTCAGAATGTACAATACAAAATAGCATCCATGTTTCCTTCAATGAACTGCAGCTCCCCAGTACCAGTAGAATTCATGCAGCCCCAGACCATCCTGCTACCACCACCATGCTTGACTCTAGGCAAGACACAATTTTCTTGGTACTCCTCACCAAGGCATTGCCACACATGCTGGACACCATCTGAGCCAAACAAGTTTATCTTAGTCTCGTCAGACCACAGGATATGGTTCTAGTATTTCATGCTGTTGGACAGGTTGTCTTCAGCAAACTGTTTGCGGGCTTTCTTATGAGCCAACTTCAGAAGAGGCTTCCTTCTGGGATGGCGACCATGCAATCCGACTTGTTGCAGTGTGTGTCGTATGGTCTGAGCACTTACAAGCTGACCTTCTACTTCTGCAACCTCTAAAGCAATGCTGGTAGCACTGTTTTTTTAAGCCAGGTTCTGCACCTGATACACAGAAGGAGTACTCAACTTTGTTGATAGACTCTTGCGAGGCCTATTCTGTATGCAACCCATCTTGGAAAACTGTATGACCCTAGCCACTGTAGTGTAACTCTGTTTCAGGGTGTTACCGAACCTCTAATAGCCTTGGCTATCTTTATGGAGAGCAACAATTCTAATTCTCAAATCCTCAGAGAGTTCTTTGCCATGAAGTGCCATGTTGAACATCCAGTGGTCAGTATGAGAGAATTGTACTCAAAGCACCAAATTTTAACTGCTCTAATACAAGATACACAACTCTGTATGGTCCTGTCAATCGGTTTGGTTCCGAAAAACCTAGGACTAGTATGCAAAAGTAGGTTTTTCAAAAAAATGCAAAATGCCTGGAAATTTCACACAATCAAATCTAATGCATTTTGTCCAGCGAGAGCCAAGGATTCCATAAGACATAAGACTCTTGAGCCTGCGACTGACTAAGTTATGAGCGATTTCATGCTTTTGATTGCTATAGCGCCCCCATCAGGCCGATTGGGGTGAGCCTTGGTCACATTGTAGGTGGTGTGAACACTACTGTCCCTTCAAGTTTCAAGTCTCTACGACTTTTTACGACGGTTTAGTCTGCACGATCAGTTTTACATGGAGATTGCTGATCCGTGACCATTCTAACAATTACAATAGAGTTTCAGCGCTGTGCACTTGAAATATAAAATAAAAATTAGTCATTTTAAATTGTAATACATTTCATTACAATATGGTTTTACTTTCTTTTTAAATATAAAATATAGCCTTGTTGAGCATAAAAGACTTTAAACAAACTAAATAAATAAAAGTAACCCCAACATTTTTGAATTATAGTATAGTTTTTTTTTATTATTATTTTATATATATATATTAAAACTATAAAAATCAGCAGAGACATTTTTAGCAGCCTGTTTTGCACATCTTTATCATGGGTGCCAATATTATTGAAGGCCACTGTAAAATGGTCGGGTTTGCATTTAAAAAATGGATCAAATCAAAATATTTGATCTTGTGAATTAGATGTTGCAGTCTAAATGCATCTAAAGAGATAAAGCAAGAACTGTGTGACCTGATATCTGTTCGTTGTTGGCGGGAAGGTCTTTATATGCGATTTTATCAGCACTGATACAAAGAAATGACTCAGCGTGTGTCATAGCTATCAGAGGTCCTATTGGCGCAAATGTCCTGTGACAGTGTTTATTATTTAGGTCATTTTCATAAGCGCTTTGTCTGTGTGGGAGTGAGTGTGTGTGTGTGTGTGTGTGTGTGTGTGTGTGTGTGTGCATAAAACAATAAACCATTTCAAGTGTGTCACTGCACATATGTCAGAAATATACATGCGTGTAAACTCTGATACACTGAAATCTTTATAACACACACACATACAGTCATATCGCTGTGCACCAGGCGTATTCCCACATAACCTCAATTTGCTTGGTAATATTCCTCTGTGAGTGTTATCACCCCTATCTCTTATACACACACACACACACACACACAAACACACACACACACACACACACACACACACACACACACACACACACACACACACACATTTCAGATGCTCTGCTGAGGTTGAGAGTGTTATCTCGCTCTAAGGAAGGGTTGCAGATGAATAAACCGAGTTGTATCTGTGTGTATTACCTTTTAACCTTCTCGCACATCTCTCTGTGATTCTGGTTGCTGTGATAACACTCTCTGCAGTATATCTGGGATGTTTGTATTAGCATGAAACATGGGATCTGCTCGATTCAATTATCATTGTATGGATGTTGTCTTTTATCCGGCAGAGTGTAAACAAAGATAAGCAAGCAAAGCGTGACATTTAACAGCTAAAAAAAAGAAATATGCAAGCACAATATTGTTTTTTTTGTTCAGTGCAAGTTTATGCATGCATATGTGTGTGTGTGTGTGTGTGTGTGTGTGTGTGTGTGTGTGTCTTTGTGTGGAAGAACTAAATAGTTGATGATTCTGCTGATTCATTTTCAGTGAACTGATTCTTTTAAACAGTATGATTCAAAAAAGTGATTCAGCTGTTTTTTGTCATCACATGGTTTTTGATATGTCGATGTGGCATATTATGTCTTCGCAACATTGCAATAGAACCATTTTGTATTGTTTCACGTAAATGATGTCTTTCACTGAAATATGTAGTAGAAAACCCATGACAGATTTACATTATTTAAAAATTTATTTTTTATTTATTTTGGACTATGGGGGCGCTATTATTTTGATGATGTCAAATGGTTGCACTCAGTGAGCTACTGGTGCTACTACCTGTTGCTATTTTTACCACAACACAAGTCAGAATACCCAACTCTGAAAATAAAATACTGATACGATGCCACACAGTGCAGCTTTTGGTTGTAATTTTCAGTCTAAGGGCAACAAGAAAAGTGATGCAAGTTTTTACTGATTTCCTAGCGATAAGCAAGGGAGACAGGAAAGAACTGGAAGATGCCTGTGAATAAATAAAACTTCCTAAAGACCCGTGTCTTTGTTCTCTCCACCTTAGCCCTGGTGCCTTTGAGGGTTTTAGCAGACCACAGCGACTACAAGAGCTTAGAAATGGAAGAGACAGAAACACTAGATGCCATCCTCGCAGGAAGTAAACATGACAACACTGAAGGTGTTTCTCATTTCCGGTCCGTTTAGACTCCTTGTGGGGAAAAAAAGTCGATGGTACGGCATTTGGTTTAAGCCTACGCTATCAATCGCCAAATTTAAGCTCTTTCATTAGCTGTGGTCATCGTATCAGTATTTTATTTTCCAAATTGTGTATTACTTATGAGATGTGTTTTACTTATCATTTCTCAACTAATTACGAAATCAGACATGTCTGGCCTTGATTTGATGAATCTGTGAGATCTTCTCTAAAAAACTATTTGCATTCAGCCAAGTTTTGCGAACTAGCTCACTGATTCATTAAAAAGATCCAACTTATAATAGGCCAATACATAGACTGCTGCAGGGATGACATATTTTGTAGGCCAAAAGATGGAAACAAGTGAAGTCAATTGGTTTTCTAAATGGGTTTTGGTTAAATGTTTGAAATAAGAAATAATTAATACAAATGCAATATTTTAATGTTTTATTCAAAGTAATAAGTATCAGTAATACCCCCTTTAACAGAGGTTGTCTGTGATATTAAAGGGTTAGTTCACCCAAAAATGAAAATTAGCCTTTTATTTACTCACCCTTCAGGAATCCTAGGTGTATGTGACCACCTTCTTTCAGACAAATCCAATCGTTTGGATATTAAAAATTATCTTGGCACATCCAAGTTTTATAATGGCAATGGCTGGATGTTTCTTTTTTTATCAGTTTAAAACAAGTCCAATAAAACGTATCCATCCATAATAAAAAGTGCTCCACACAGCTCCGGGGGGTGAATAAAGGTACCGAATCAATGCGTTTTGAAGACGTTTGAACACGTTCTTGTTCATCACTTCTCAACGGCACATGCACAACGCCGGCATTTTACGTCATCTGTTTGGGCTTCCATGTAAAACAGGTAGCACAAGCTAGATTACAGTGATGATTACATATATGGATAATAATATGGATATTTTTTATAGAAAAACACATACAACAGGATGCCTTTTTTCACCCACCGGAGCAGCGTTTATTATGCATGGATGCACATTTTTGAACTTGTTTTGCACTGTTAAAAAGAAACACCCATCCATTGCCATTATAAAGCTTGGAAGACACAGAATTTTTTTTTATTATTACTCCGATTGTATTCGTCTGAAAGAAGGAAGCCATATACACTACCAGTCAAAAGTTTGGACACGCCCTCTCATTTCATGTTTTTTTTAAAGAAGTTTCTTATGCTTATCAAGGCTGTTTTCACTTGATCAAAAATATAGAAATAAAATGTAATATTGTGAATATTATTATGATGTAAATCAATGTTTTTCTATATTAATATACATTAAAATTTTATTTATATCTGTAATTAAAGCTTAATTTCCAGAATCATTACTCCAATCTTCAGTGTCACATGATCCTTCAAAAATCATTCTAATATGCTGATTTATTATCAGTGCTGGAAACAGTTGCGCTGCTTAATTTTTTTTTTTTTTTGGAACCTGTGATACTTTTTTCAGGATTTTATGATCAATAAAAGGTTAAAATAAAAAAAGAACAGCATTTATTTAAAATAGAAAGGTTTTCTAACAATATACACTACTGTTCAAAAGTTTGGGGTCAGTAAATTTTTCTTTTTTTTGAAAGAAATAATTATTTTATTCACCAAGGATGTGTTAAATTAATAAAAAGTGATAGCATAGATTTACATTGTTAGAAAAGATTTACCTTTTGAATAAATGTTGTTCTTTTTTCAAAGAATCCTGAAAAAAAGAATAACAGGTTGCAAAAAAATATGTGGCTGTTTTCAACATTGATAATTTTAATAATAAATCAGTATATTAGAATGTTTTCTGAAGGATCACGTGACACTTAAGACTGGAGTAACAGCTGATGAAAATTCAGCTTTTCATCACAGGAGTAAATTATATTGTAAAGTATATTAAAATAATAAACATTATTTTATATTGTAATAACATTTTGCAATATTACTGTTTTTTTTCTGTATTTTTGATCAAATAAATGCAGCCTTGATGAGCATTAAGAGACTTAAATGAGAGGTTGTGTCCAAAATTTTGACTGGTAGTGTACACCTAGGACGCCTGGAGGATGAGTAAATAATGGTCTAATAACTCAAAATTTCAGGGAAAATGTTTTTTTAAATAAAGACTGAAAGAGTTGCCTGAAGCTTAGTGATAGTGAACTTAAAGTCATGCGACCGTGGTGTACTGCATTTCTACCCTGCATTTTGATTTTTACTTCTAGAAATTGTATTCATATTTAGGCATTAAATTCAAGTTGTGTTTATTTGGGAAGACTGCCATGATGAATAAAGCATGTAAGACTAATAAACTTTTGTTGGTCGCAGAGCTTAATTTTCTGTAATCCAAAAGCCACTGGAAAAATCCAATTGGGTTTTTGTTGAGGGAACCAGAGTGGGCCTAAAAAAATATGTTTACTGCAACGCACTATTTATGCAAAAGCTTTTTATGCGAAAGTGAAAATCATGTGCACTGTGTGTTCACAAAGCAAGTTAAGACTGAACCATGCTGCAGACATCTGAGCGTAAAGTGTAAATTCTTGCTAACTACTTTGAAACTAATTAAGTCTCACCCACAGGCTGACAGAAACTATAAGCGAGTGGAACATGATGGTGTTTGTGCAGTTTATGGAGTGATGCACACTTTCCTTTCACACCAGCTCTCCACTCACACACTCTCCATCAACACTGCGTTGGAGTCACCAGAAACAGTGAGGACTGCTGATGCTGCAAGCCGTCTGTCGAGTCATTTACATAAGGTAAACACTGGCCCACCAACTAGTCGGCTACATTTCTGGATGGCTAGTAGACTAGTCAAAATGAGTTGTCATGCAAGCCCTAATGTGTGTTTTTGTTTTTGTGTGTGTGTTGTAGTATCATACATTATATCTGTACTGGATGACTGAGTTACTGAATGAAAATTGCATTAATGATATGCTGCACAATTACATTAGTATGGATTGAAATTTGGGGCCTTAATAAACCGTCATTTCGTCCCCCATGCCGGAGTGATTTGGCGTAAAGAGAAGCAATTATTCGTTCTAACACGTGTGACAATCTCAACAGCACACCGTCCATTACCACGGTAACTGTGCATGAGTCTGCATTAATGAGGGATTTCTATGCGCAGCCAATAATACGCCCATTGTTATGTGTATCTGTTCATTAACTAAATGAACAGACCATTTACAGGTTACGAGTCTATAAAATGAGATGGTAGAGTATATCTTTTAGGAGTCGTGTTTGTAAACCTGTCCTCTAAATAGTCTCATAATTCATGTCCTGCAAAGAGCTTCCTTTATAAAAGACTTGCTCGCAAGAACAGGAAAAGACATATGGTCACACATGAGGTATTTCGTATAAATCAGTTTTCCGGGGAAACTAAATTCACAATGTACAAAGATAAATAATTGTAAATTCAAAGGAATATTAACTGATATGTTATCAGTGAGACACACCTGCTTCACTGTCACTTTCAAATAAAGGTAAAGAGGTCAAGGGGCAAATACACCGAGTGGTGAATTATGGTGGTCTTTGCTCTCAGATTGCATGACAGAACGTCTGATGGATATTGCACAACAATCATGGTAAGAGCTGGTGGTAATTGAGTTCAAATCTGATTGGTTTGCTTTCCAGGAGTGAGAGTGCAATGGTTTTTCATCATTCTTGTGGGAAACAAAGGCATTTCCAAGGTACTAGGTTGCTGCAAAATTTCTATCAGGGGCGTTTCTTTTGAGGAGGCAAGAGAGGCAGTGCCGTCTTCAAAATATTAGATGAGAAAAAGTACAAAAATAAAACCGTGGAAATATTACTAAATATCAATAAAAAAGTGTATAACCCACTTATTTTTCTAAAGAAACACTGTCCAACAGCATCACCGGCAGGTAAAGTTACAGCAGGAGTCCACATCTCTCTCGCCTCCTCTGAGCCCATTGAGTTTTAACAGACCCCCTAAGCATATGTTTGAATGAGACTTGAGAATGAATGGAGGAAAGTCATTAGAGAAGCCTCCGTTGAGATATGATTAAATATGACTGATTATGATTGGCTGTGATTGGTGTATGCGAAAAATCTGGCCTCATTTAAAGGAACAGTCCACTTTTCCAACTCCCCTAGAGTTAAACAGATGAGTTTTACCATTTTTGAATCCATTCAGCCGATCTCTGGGTCTGTAAGCACTTTTGGCATAGCTTAGCATAAATCACTGAAACAGATTAGACCATTAGCATCTCGTTCAAAAATGACCAAAGATTTTCAATATTTTTCACATTTAAAACTTGACTCTTCTGTAGATGCATTGTGTACAAAGACAGACAGAAAATGAAAAGTTGATATTAAAATGATATTATGCAGCACCTGAATATAGTCCCCAGCTATTTTACTATTACCTTAGTGGCTTAGTGCTGGTCACGTTGGAAGTTTCCTAGCTGGAAACTATTTTCAGGCACTGCGATCAGCTGAATGGATTCAAAAACGGTAAAACTCATCTGTTTAACTCTAGGGGAGTTGGAAAATGAGCCTATTTTCAAAAAAAAAAAGTTTTTCTTTAACAATATAACTGTGTAAATGGGAAAACTAATAAAAAAGTGAATAAACAACTCACAGACTTTTATATCACCACTATGTTACATCAATTTTCAGTTTCGCCCACCAGAAATGTCATGTTAAAAACACAAACTGTAATTGGTTGCTTTATATGTCTATCAGGCCCATTCCAGTGAAAATGGGAGGGTCTTGACTTGAAAGAACTGCAAAGTCGACTACACTTCAAAAATCTATAGCGGGTTGTGTTTTTCATAGACCGCCCTTTAGTGTATGTAATACATTTCCCCAAATGAGAATAATTATTCGGTGTACTTATATGAGAGGAAGAGTGTAGATTAAGCCGTGGTTTCACGCAGACAGGCCTGTGGTGTAGTGATTGTATTCTCCTGATGGGTTCTCGTTGCTGTATGTCTGTTAGCTTCCTGTCTCTCTCGCTGTCTCACAGTTTAATTGTCTCTCCTACAGCTTTGGTGATGGTTGGACGCCGCAGTGGTGCATACACACAGACACACACACACATGAACAGTGGGGAAGGCTGGGAGGTGTGCAGGTTTTGCCCTGCATTAACACAAAACTAAATTAATGAATAGCAGGATTTTTCACCCTCGATGGCCTTCTCTACATACTAATTATTTAGGCCTCATCCTGAGAGCCTCGGCGCGCCTGCGAGTGTGTGTGCGCATAAAGTGGAAGTACTGAAGCGTTAAGAGTGTGTTTTCCTATTTTCTTTAATCAATGAGGGCCTCCAACAGCTGTTGGGAATGGAAAAAAAGAAAACAGCAGAGAGACTCTCATGCGCTTTTTTCCTATCCTGTTGCTGTTGCAAAACAGACACGAGAGGTGAACAGGAAAACTCTTGTTGATTCTTCCCAATTTGAGCTTTAGTAATTTATGGGAGTCAAGGTGCACTGTTTTTTTTTTTTTTTTTTTGTCCACCAGGAAACAAACTCGTGTTTAGCTGAATTTGCAGCCTTCCTGAAAAACAACTTACCAAGACACTTTCATGATAATAATTTGTACAAGATGGCCAAATTATATGACTTGTACAAATATGTATGACTTTTATAGTTTTCTTCTCCAATTCTAATCATGGCTAATGGTTTTATGGATAAGTTTAGGTTTAGGATGTATGTTATTGTACAACTGAATTTGTATGATTTTGTGAGACTGTTCTTCAAAAAGCTGTGAACAAACAAAATGAACAAGTTTGTGTCCTAGCTGACAAAAAACCATGATACTCATCCTGTCTATTACCAAATGTTTGGAAGATGACGCATAAGGAAACTAAATCTTAATGCAACTTAAATTTTTGCAGTTGTTTCATTGCTACAGGATGATGTGTTTCCTACACTGTCTGGGAAAAAGTGCAAAAATTGTACCTTTAGGGGTACAACAGCTTGTCACTAAGGCAATACCCCCAAAGGGACACATTTGTACCTTCTTCGGAGTGGTAATATGTGCCTTTAAGGTACTCTTATATGTATTCTTATGGGACTAATATGCCCCATTTAGAGTAGATACAAATGAGTCCCTTTGAGGGTACTGCCCCACTGACAAACTGTTGTACACTTAAAGTACAATTTATAAACTTCTTTTTCTGTGAGTATACCAAATTGCATAGGATAAATGATTTCCTGTCAATTATTAGGCCTAAAGTTGGATCTCAAAATCATACAGTCATTGTTGGAAAGGGTTCAAATACACAAAAATGCTGAAAAACCAAATAATTAATGGGACCTGAAGGATTTTTCTGAAGAACAGCAGGCAGTTCAACCATTTAGGACAAACAAGGGACTCATGAACAGCTATCACTAAACAAAAAAACACAGCTGTGGATCATTCAGGTAAGAACACAGTATTAAGAATCAAGGGGGTGTAAACTTTTGAACGGGGTCATTTTTTTATATATAAATTCAACTATTATTTTCTCTTGTGGACTATATGTAAACATCTTTTTTGTGAAATATCTTACTCAGGTCAGTACTAAATAAACAATAACATGCATTTTGTATGATCCCTCTTATTTTGGTAAAATTAACAGATTCTAAAAGTATAATACATTTGTAATACATTTGCACTTTTGCAAAATCTGTTTCAAAAGTTAAAAATCTGCCTTCCATTGCACTTTTACCAATTTAAAGCTGGAAATTCTGACTTTCCGAATTGAATAGAATGCAGCATATGGGCTTCTATTGATGTGAACAAGCCACAGCGGGGATCAAACTTTGTATTTGTAGACAAAAAGCTATGCAAAGATGGTGGGGTAGAAATTGCCTTGTCGATCACAAACAGACTCCCACTTTTTAAAATTATTTTTCTATTTGATCTTCAGCTTCTGCCTTATTTATCTTTGTAAAATCTTTGTTTAAATGTGAAAATATTGCATGAAGCAGATCACCAGCAGTACACAAAGAGAAACAGATGGAAGGATAGAATAAGCTCTTGAGCATCAGTTTACAACGAACGTTCACCCACCGACCCCCTGACCACGTCATTACCTCCGTTCATGTCAGCACTACAGTGAATCTAACCCACATTCCGGCAAGCGTCTGTGAAAATACGCTACTACCGACCCGTGAGAACTGCGCAACATGAATATTTCAGCAGCCGAGAATGAGGGTTTTTAGTAATACTCTGTGAAAAGAAGCGCCATTAGCATTTAGCTTTCATGAGACACCACTCTGGTCGCTCTCTCTCCCTCTCCCGTACTCCGTTTCATCCATTTATTCTTTTGAACGGCACTCTGAAACAGCACAGAAAGTAAATTGTCCTGAAACCATCCTCTTCATCTTCTCGCGAACAGTTTTTTATCATGTATGTGAATCAATTACTGCAGGAAGGACTGTGATTTTATGCGTCAAGCCATTAGCTTTTATTGGTGAAGCCAAACAGTGTCATGCTCGCCGATGTCAGTGTTTAGCAAAATTGTTTACTCTCGCAGAAAAACATATTCCTGTTTTTACCCCCTTTGGGCTCATTGCCGAAGCTTCATTACTGGTGCAGTGTGAAGCCTTGTGCAGGCATACGTACATTTTCATTAAAATCGCTCTCCACCTCCCCTGTGAAATGCACAAAGGCAGTGAACCAAGGCAAATCTTTAATTTCAGTTTGGATAATGCCCTCGCTGCCATGTTAAACTCTCTCTCTCACACACACACACTTCCCTGCCCTTTGCCAGCAAGCCTGACTCCCCAAGGACAAAAGCAGTCTGATTTTTCCGACTCTCACGGTGGATATCTTGAAGCAAGACCTCTCCACCTTCAAGAAATGCCTGAGCCAGTCCAAACGCAGAGAAGGAGAGAGAATGCTTACATTTGTATAAATTATCTCAGACTAAAAGAAAGACAAGGTCAGCTGGTGGTTACTATTCATAGTGTGCGTATGTGTGTGTCTGTGTGAGTGAACGGAGCTCCTTTGGTGGTGTAAACAGGGGTCTGTGAGTGTGGGCCGCAGTAAAACTGTCACCGATCTCTGTCAGGTCTGTCACTCTCGTCACAGTCCAAGCCGGTGACAACTGCTGCTGGCATGTTGTCTGCCGTCTATTAAACGCCACAGAAGGAGTGAACGGATAATTAAAGTCTATTACAGATGGACGGAGATACATTTATACCTGAGGCCATAACTGCTGCACACCCATCATCAAGACACTGATTTAAAAATAAAGCCGCTACGGGAACTGAAATGCTGCATTATTGAACAAATAAAAAAATTGCTTGACGGGATGGACAGGGAGAGGTGGCAAAACAGAGAGGGAAGACAAGATAGTGGAGCAGTATGCATACACACACACACACACACACACACACACAACAGCACTTTCTAGTCCTTGATTCTGATTGGCTGATAAGAGTGTGACATTCAAATGATAACACAACCATTTCACCATTTGTATCACTGTATCACTTGCGGTTTGTCATGGCAGATGCCCAAATCCACTTTTTTTTTTGTGCCACGGAATAAAGGCTGTAAACAAGGAAGTTATTTTTACTTTCAAACTACATGCAGGCAACAAATGCACTGAGAAGCGCTGTCATCACCCTTAACAGATTAAAGGATAGTACAACAAAGATATCGCTTTTCTCAGCAGACATTCAAACTAATGTTTATTGTGAGATTAAGCTGAAGAATGAATGCTGTATCAGATGCAGGTAATCACACTCGCTCGCTCTAATAACACTCCACATAATACAGTGTGCTTTTAAGACAGTAATACAATAAGCTTTCACTGAAGTAACAACGGTCCTTCGCTACTAGTTCTAAAGTGATGTTTTGGAATTAGTACTGGAGGCTTGGGCTCAGCTGTTTGTGGTGGAAGACAGTAGTTTGCACAAAAGAGGGTTTTTAAAGAAACTCCTTTGTTGTCTCTAATGTATTTACACACTCGTGCCGTCGAAATGTTGTATAAACACACTCATCGCAACTCATAGCCATGCGATATACAGCCATATCGAACTGAAACGTGAGATTACTGGGGCATTTTTCTATATAAAAGCAGATAACAATAGTAGTAGTGTACTTAGGTGAGATTTTAAAAAGATTTTTAGACTTTCCTATAGGAGAGCTTTGACCACTGCCCCACCACACCACCAATTGATTTACTATGTCTACTAGTCATTAGCACAAATGTATGCTTGAGCCATCTCTAATAGCATGACATGTTGATGAGATTCGTCCTCTATCACTCTCGGTCTATTAACCTACTGCATGGAATGTGTGTGTGTTGGGCTAAAACATCTCATGTATTGATTTGGAGCATTTGAAGAGCTCTTACCCACCAAACAGTAGATGTGGCATATGGAAAAGCTGACTGAAAACCAGCACTGGAAGGACAGAGCAATAACATCCAATTTGTGTTTTGTCACCCAGAAATCCCTCTCACTCTTTTGCTCAATGGCTCATAAATCCATTGAAAACCTGGAACCGTGTGTGTTTGCATTTGTGTGACCAGGCGGGAGCTAAATGGCTTCTGTGGGAACACGACATTAGACTGAAGCGCCATTTTGTGAGCTTTGAAAACACACACACAAATGCACAAAGTCAAGGAGGCGAGCTTACCCTCGGTGCCTGAATGCTTCATAGGACCCAAACAGGCATCTTTTCAAATGCCTGTGACCGCTCTGACTGAATTCAAATAATGCGAAGCTTATGCTGGCTTTGTATTCAAGCACTGCATGAGCAGTCCAAAATACACTGCCATCTTTCTGCAGATCAGAATCTATCTACCTATCTATCTTTTTACTGTATCGTCCATTTTTTACTCTTCTCATAAGGTCTATAAACCTAAAAACAGGGCCAATCATAAATAAACAAGCTTTCCATTGATGTATGGTTTGTTAAGATATGACAATATTTGGCCGAGATACAGCTATTTGAAAACCTGGAATCTGAGGGTGCAAAATATCTAAATATTGTGAAAATCGCCTTTAAAGTTGTCCAAATTAAGTTCTTAGCAATGCATATTACAAATCAAAAATTAAGTTTTGATATATTTACAGTAGGAAATTTACAAAATAGCTTCATGGAAAATGATTTTTACTCAATATCCTAATGATTTTTGGCACAAATATATCAGTCCAGGGTCACATATTTTATGTTGGTCTGAAAACACTATGCTTTTCCAGTATTAAAAGAAAAAAAAAGGAATTTAAATATAACTTCCTTACATTCAAATTTAAATTTAAATGTATATATAGAATTGATATATTATGTCATTCTGAATGGTGCTCTGTTTTACTAATATACTCATTAAAATATACAAAAATCCATCTTATCTACTCTTTACCTAACAGAAAATCACACATCACTTTGATTTCTCACTTGGACATCACGTGTTGTGACTCAGCAAATCTAAAATCTAACATTTTAGCATTCAATTCCGGTGGTTCCCGTGTGGTTCAGTATAATTGCAGAGCAAATGGCACGTGTCTAACGAGAATTAGTCATCGGGTTCATTTGGAAAAGCAAAAATTTGAACATTAAAAGAGAAATTAATCTGAAACAGCCATTTATCAGCATGACAGCCTTAAATACGGACTCCTGCACAGCTCTGAGTGCAAGTGCAAAAAATTACATGCACAAAAGCCCTCCTGCTTCAGGATGGGCGTGTGGACGGGAGCTGAGGATGTGGGTTTTAAGTGCTAGAGGTTGTATTGGCGAAGCAGTGGTCAGCCAGGCTTGACGGAGGCCGATATGACCGCTCTGTGGTGTCGGGGGGCTGCTGAGAGCATCTATCTTGTGACAGCACACGGCTAAAGCCAGAGGAAGATTGATGCTCTCTCCCTCCGGACTTATAAATCTTTTCCGAAAGTTTGAAAATTCAGAAATTACAGCTGAATTATAACAAATAACTCAGCCATCCCATGCAGCTCCGTGTGTGATGCTGTTGGGACGCATCGGTGCCGGCGCGTCGCGTGTATGTGGGCGTTTAGTGTACACTTTCCACATGACTAGCTCTGTTTATGTAAATACAAACACAGTTTCTCTCTCATACCCAATGAGTTTTCAATCACACACTGAACTGCACAGCCCACATAACACTGTAGTCATCACTGTCTGACATCAAGTACAAAGTGACATTCAGTATGCTAAAGTATGCAGTGCGTTGCTGAAGGACACAATAGCTTAGTTCAGACAGGCAGCTGACGTTTTTTCTGCCTCAAATCCATGTAGTTGCAGACTGAACAGCAAAAGAACTTGTAATATATAAAATATACAGCTTTGATCTAAACCCCAGACATTATGTGGTTTGAATTCTGATTGAAATCTGCTTTTTTTGTCATCTGGGACTTGTCAAGAACAGTGTCTGAATACACTGATTGCACCTTTCGTTATATAAAGTATATCACTGTGTGACATTCTCTGTGTAGTGAATATTAAAGGTATAGTTCACCCAAAAATGAAACTTCGGTCATTAATTACTCACCCTCATGTTGTTCCAAACCCGTAAGACCTTTGTTCATATGCTGAACGCAAAATAAGACATTTTTGATGAACTCCGAGAGCTTTCTGACCCTGCATAGACAGCAACACAACAACCAAGGCCCAGAAATGTAGTTAGGACATTGTTAAACTAGTTGATGTGACATCAGTGATTTAACCATTTTATGAAGCTTCGAGAATACTTTTTGTGCCCAAAAAAAACAAAAAATAAATGTATTCAACAATATCTAATAACAATAACAATACCATTCACGAGAGTACCACATTAAACCACTAATTAAACACTGACTATTTTAACAATGTCCTTACTACATTTCTGTGCCTTTAGTGTGTCAGTTGCATTGCAGTCTATGCAGGGTCAGAGAGCTCTTGGATTTCATCTAAAATATCTTAATTTGTGTTTCAAAACAACATGAAGGTGAGTAATTAATGAAAGAATTGTTAATTACTTGTGAATTAACGCTTTTACGCATATAAACTTTTATGCATATATGTGACCCTGGACCACAAAACCAGTCATAAGGTTTTTTTTGTTTTTTTTTTCGAAATTGAGATTTATACATTCTCTGAAAGCTCAATAAATAAGCCTTCCATTGATGTATGGTTTGTTATGATCACTGAGATAAAACCATTTGAAAATCTGGAATATGAGGGTGGAAAAAAAAAAAAAATGCTGAATCGCCTTTAAATTTGTCTAAATGAAGTTCTTAGCAATGCATGTTAAGTTTTGACATGTTTACGGTAGGAAATTTTACATAATATCTTCATGGAACGTGATCTTTACTTAATATCCTAATGATTTTTGGCATAAAAAAAAAATCAATAATTTTGACCCATACAATGTATTTTTGTCTATTGCTACAAATATACCCTAGCAACTTATGACTTGTTTTGTGGTCCAGAGTCACATATATGCTCACAATTACAATTTCAGTGAGATAATGTTTTAGTTTGAATAATACCATAATAATTGGGCATGGGCATCAAATAGACATTAATTTTGATTGTCTGGCTTCTGTGCATGTATTTACAAGGTGGAGGACGAATGGAGGACGAGCTAGTCATTAGATTTGACGATGTTTGCAAGGACCTTGAAACAGGAGTTTTGTTTGAGGCACTTAGCATTATTGCATTTGGATGGGCGGAAATTATGACCACAAAGCCAGTCCACTTTTTCCATCTAATGTCTTCAAACTTTTTGTTTTTCAAGTTGGTCAGATGATTTCCTTCCTTTCTAAGTGGCCAGTTCTTCAGAAGAAGTTTAAAGTGAGCTAGACCTTGTGCCAGAAGTCTCCAGGCTGAACTCTTCGATTTTCAGTTCATAAAGTCATATGAAGACAAGCACAGTCGTGACAGAATGATGAGCTTTGGGGCGTCTGACATCAGGTAATGTTGTTTAAACCACTCTCTCTCTCTTCCCGTGTTGCTGATACGTGTCCTGTTTATTGCTTTGGGAAAAGTTATTACAAAAAACATATATTCACCTTCTGGTACCATCCACGCTTAAAGTGTGATTTATGTTTTCGGCATCATTCAAAGCTCTCAGAAAGCAACTGGCCATGAGAAACAGATGGTCCTTTTATTTAATGAGATTTGGGGCTTGGCAGGTTTCAGGAAACATCTAAATTTCCTGGATGCAAGGTTTCCCTGTCTCGATTATGACTGTCCTGTATTCTATTTATATACACGCTGTCTGATGCGATACATTTCCTGTATGATGAATAATAGACATTAATGGTCTTCAAGAAGAATATATTAAGCGAATATGTGTGTTTCAGCACTTTTCTCTCGGATGACAGATGCTTCTCATCTTGTGTCCGGGCAGCTGGCGGTCACAACATAAAAATCTTCATATACAAATCCTCTACTAACAAGACGTTGTAAACAATGTGCGCAAGAACGCCTTATTGCTAGTGACAATGGCAAAAAAAAAAAAAAAAAAAAACTGCCAAGGCTTTCCTGAGCCCTTTCACATGTATTGGCAAATCAATAATCCTGACAGGTAGAATTTGTCCGGCTCTGAAATACATCTCAGAGCTGTCCGCACTGCGGCCGTCCCCAGGCAAACGGGATTATGACCTCTGAACACTTCCGGATAAGAGCCAAATCTCTTTTTACTTTACGACTGCGCTCAGTATCTGACGTTTACCACCGCATGCTCACAAACCGATGACAGCTTGTTAAAATAAAACAAACCTTCAATACGGATCCAAAGCGACTATGACACAGTCACATGACCTACAGTTTCACTTGCCATCAGCACTGGCTCTGTCACAATTCATATATGGTCTGTACAAATAGTTTGTGAGATTAGTGTGTCCCAAATTATACTTTGTTGAAAATGCTATGCCAAAGGTGCCCAGATGGTCTACTATTTCTGGGGGAGTTTTGAAGTTTTTGCCAATGTTCCTTACATTGGAAGAGGGGATTATGTGATATTCTTTAGCAACTTTTTCCGTGCCACAGCAGTTCTATAAATGTGCAAACCTAAAAGTTTTAAGTTGCTGTAAGCAATTTTTTAGTGGTATATATTACTTAGGTGTGCTAAGAAATAGGCCCTGTAAACAGCAAAAATGAGTTACCGGCGGCCCACCCTTATAGCCAATCATTTTGCACTTTTGAAGTTGCTGATGTCTTTACACTCTAAAAAATCCTGGGTTATTTTTTTAACCCAAATGCTGGGTTGAGCCTTTTGGGTCAATTTTTTGGGTTATTTTCTCAGTGTTTGGGTAGTTTTTGTGTTACCCAGCCCCTGGGTAAAATGTAACAACCCAATGATTGGGTAGTTTTTTAGTGTTACCCAGCTCCTGGGTCAGACATAACAACCCAATGTTTGGGTAGCTTTTGTATTACTCAGATCCTGGGTCAGACGTAACCCAGCAGTTGAGTTATTTATCGCGGGGATTTTGTGTTGAGAGAGCAGTTTTAAGTGCCATCGAATTGATATTTCTTCTGTACAAACAGGTTTGTGTATATTTTATTTTATATATAAAATAATTACCGTGCTGTATATCGTTTAATTTCATGCAGAGCATCAGGCGCGCGGTTTGAATCACCTAATTAAACATCTACTCGCGCGATGGAAATGCCTGATACTCTACATAAAATAAACGCTTATTCATAAAGTCAACTCGGTGAGGCGGTAGCCGGAAAACGTTCCCCACCGAACACTTAAGCTCGCGTACACAGAGCCAGCACCGTTACGGTGGAAACGGAGTAACAGAGACTGCTTGAATTCACGTGAATTACTTCTGCCGCCTGGGTGGAGGTGATGGGGTGCCCCGTTCTCGGTTGCGGCGGCCGCGAAGACCACGGAGACGACCGCGGCGGCGGCGGAGCCCATCTCCTCGCCATGATTGCAGTTCCCCACCGAACACGACTCCAGCTCGGGCACGAGAGCCAGCGCCCTTACGGTGGAAACGGAGTAACAGAGACCGGTCGATTACACGTGAATTACTTCTGTTTAATGTTTAATTTGCATGTTTAATGTTTGTTAAATGAGTATAAATAGGCAATATGTGTACATTAAAACGATAAACTATGCTGTAAATGATAAATAAAGGAAAATAAAGGAAGTTTTCATGCAAACCAGTGGTTGTGTGGAGTATTTTACAAAAGTTTACATGATTTAAATTAATCTGTAAACATAATTTATTATGTACAAAGTAAAAAGCATAAAGTATTTCATCATTTTATATGTATAAAGTAAGAATAAGCTATATTTTAATAAAAATTAATCAACCCATTAGATGAGTTAAATCAACCCATCATGATGGGTTAAATAAACAACCCAATTTGCTGGGTAAAATTAACCCCAAATGGGTTCTGTCCTATATTTACCCAGCCCTTGGGTTAAAAACTAACCAAATTGGGTTGTTTTTAACCCAGTGTTTTTTAGAGTGTAGATGGTAAGATTTTGGAGAGAGATGCATGGCTAAAGTTAGCAAAATAGCAGACGTTTATATTTATTCACTTGGCAGACACTATAGGAACTTGAATTGCCTTCAGTTTTGTCAGTCGATGTGTTTCCCTGTGAATCAAACCCACAGCCTTGGTATTTTTAGCACCATGCTATACTAGATTAGCTACAGAAACGGCAAAAAAAAAAAAAAAAGGCTACATTAAAATACATTTTAATGTAAATGCATTTAGCCAGATAAATTTCGAATGAAAATTGTATGTAATATGAAGATGCAATTATATTACATGTTTAGTGGCATACTGTCTGCATACTTAAAGGTATTGTTAAGAGTCAAAATATGGTAATCAAATGTAACAAATCCTAGAAAAAAAATATATTTTCATTGGAATTAAACATTTTATGAAATTCTGATAATTGCCTTAATCTTTTAAAAAACTGAGAACAATGTGATCTACATTTTATAAAAATCTGTCAATTTCAGCTAGTGAAGAACTAATTTATTCTCACGTGCGTTATGTATTGGGTACATTACAGTCTCTGACAGCCAGCATGTTGAAGCCACTCAGGTCACCATTTTCTTCTTCTCGGAAAATGATGACATAGTCAAAACATCCGCTAGTGTGGGTTTTCCATGAAATTATTTAGTATTTCCTACACTGTAAAAAAATAAAAATAAAAAAATAATAATAATAATAATAATTTGTTACCCTGCTGCCTTAAAATTTTAAGTTCAGTGAACTCAAAGAAGTTTATACAAGTTGAAATGTTAAGTTGTACTAAGTGACAACTTAGATATTCGAGTTGACTAAACTAAAAAATAGTTTGTTAAACTTCTCAGCTGTGTTTGTTACTCGGCTGCCTTAAAATTTTAAGTTGAATCAAATTAAAAATCTAAATTGTCACTTCTCAACATTTCAAGTTGACTAAACTTTTTTCGAGTTGACTGAACTTAAAATTTTAAGGCAGGAAGGTGACAAATAATTTTAAGTTGACTCAACAAATAGTTTTTTTTTTTTACAGTGTAGACCTCTGCAGGCTTCTTGTAAATACTGCTGTGTATTGTGCATGCTATTTTTGCCAGACAAACACTCAACTGCCAAAAATGTGTTGATATTTGAAAATCAAGTTTTGGTTTTGGTCAAAGCAAAATAGCAGTTTTGGTTTTAAAACTGTTGTTCCATTATTGCCACAGATTTTGACTCATACTGTCCCATCTTCAGCAAAGTACATACTTACAGTGAGTTTCAGAAGTATGTGAACTGAGGCATTGGGCTTTTCGATTTGTATTAGCCACATCTGATTCAAAAACGTGACTTATTAATCACAAATATTAGTCGAAATGATATTGAATTTCCTGAATTTCCATGCACGTGCCTGGTGTGTGGTGAACAGCTAAGGTTGCTGGAATGCTGGGTAAATTCCTGCAATGACTACTGGGCTCATGCGGAAGGCAGCAGAGATGAAGTGCTTCGTGATGAACTGCTCGGTTCTGCGCCGCCGTAATCACGCCCACGCATGACTTCCTGCATAATTGATTTTTAATCCCTTAATCGAAAGTAAATCGCATGAGGAAAACGTGCTGGAGCCTTGCCGCGATACAAATGAGTGTGAGAGACAGAGAGAAACAGAGAAAGAATAGTTGAGAGAAAGAATAGTGTTGTATTGTGTTACAAAATTGACATTGATTATAATAAACAGCGTGTGTGTGTGTGTGTGTGTGTATATATATATATATATATATAGATAGATAGATAGATAGATAGATAGATAGATAGATAGACAGATAGATATATAGAATGTCCCCATAAAACATGGAAACACAACGTGTGTGTGTGTGTGTGTACACCTGGTATTTATCACATTATGGGGATCAAATGGATAAAATCCCCAAAAAGATAGTAAAACTACTAAATGTTGACTTTGTGGGGACATTTGTGAGGTCCCCATAAGGAAACAAGCTTATAAATCCTACAGAATGAGTTTTTGGAGAAAGTAAAAGTATGCACAGTCTCCTGTGAGGGCTAGGTTTAGGTGTAGGGTAGGTGTAGGGCGATAGAAAATATGGTTTGTACAGTACAAAAACCATTCCGCCTATGGAATGTCCCCCATAAAACTTGGAAACACAACATTTTTCCACTGTAAATATATCAAAACTTATTTTTTTGATTAGTAGTATGCATTGCTAAAAACTTCATTTGGACAATAAGGCAATTTTTTCAATATTTACATTTTTTTGCACCCTCAGATATTCAAATAGTTGTATCTCGGCCGAATATTGTCCTATACTAACAAACCATACATCAATGGACTTTTATTTATTCAGCTTTCAGATGATGTATACATCTCAGTTTTAAGAAACTGACCTTTATGACTATATATATACAGCAACATTTGAAGTGGATCAAAACCTCTCATCAAAGTTGTCCTAAAACCAAAACAATACGTGTTCTTATTTTGGGACAACTTTGATTACCTTTTTTGATCCACTTCAAATATACAGATATACAGTATATCCCATAAGTGAGTAATCCATGTCCTTAGTCTGCTTGTCTTCAGCAAACTGTTTGCAGGCTTTCTTGTGCATCATCTTTAGAAGAGGCTTCCTTCTGGGACGACAGCTATGCAGACCAATTTGATACAGTGTGCGGCGTATGGTCTGAGCACTGACAGGCTGACCCCCCACCCCTTTAACCTATGCATCAATGCTGGCAGCACTCATACGTCTATTTCCCAAACACAACCTATGGATATGATGCTCAGCACGTGCACTCAACTTCTTTGGTCAACCATAGTGAGGCCTGTTCTGACTGGAACCTGTCCTGTTAAACCGCTGTATGGTTTTGGCCACCATGCTGCAGCTCAGTTTCAGGGTCTTGGCAATCTTCTTATAGCCTATGCCAACTTTGCAATGAGGTGCCATGTTGAACTTGCAGTGACCAGCTGTACAAGCTGTACATTCACTACTTTACATTGTAGAAGTGTCATTTCTTCAGTGTTGTCACATGAAAAGATATAATATAATATTTACAAAAAAATGTTAGGGGTGTATTCACTTCTGGGAGATACTGTATATATATATATATATATATATATATATATATATGTGTGTGTGTGTGTGTGTGTGTGTGTGTGTGTGTAAAATTATTATTCATGAATTGGTGTGTTATATTGCCGTTAAATGTGATTGGTGGAAAACGTGCCTGTCATGGATGGGTGAAACCTGCAATGCATGCGGTTTTCTCACTGCCCCCCTCTCTTTTTTCATTCATTCTCTTTCTTTTTCACTAGCTTGCATGTGTTTGCATATAATTAGACGAGATTAGAGGCACATGAATTTAATAAATCAAAGAGACTGCAAAATGTTAATCAGGTTGATTTTGTTGAAACTGCCGCATTAAATATCTGGCCACCCAAGGAAAGACTGCACTCCTAAAAATCATCCCCAATTAGTCCTGGAGGCTGTAGACGGGATTAGATCTGGGTAAATATTGGCAGAAAATGGCTCTCCATGCGGGAGTAATGAAGTCATGTGGCATGTAAACCCTCGGCTGCTTTGCCGGGATAGACTACAGAATTCCTTCTTTCATCTGTAGTGAAAGCTTGCTTAGGTTTCCGATTCGGTAGCGGGAGACTCTGGCTTCTGTTGTGTTTACCTCTGCGGTGCGAAACGCTTTTGGGGGATCTTGTGAAGCAGCGCTAAAGGGCACGTTGAATGCGATTAAGTCAACAGAACTTTGCATTGATGCAGACACGATCCATGTGGCGTACGGCTCTTACAAAAAACCCAGCTGACATTTGTGGCGAGTGTGTCTTTTGTTATGCGTGCACCGCAAACGTGGTATCCTTCTGAAAGGTGGTGGGATTGTTTTTCGTTGTGTTGTGAAAGAGCTCTTGAATGCACAAGCCTCTCAACGGAGGCTTTTATCTTTCTCTCCCATCGGCACAGGCAACACAGCTGATTTTTGCCAGACAGGCAGCAACTTTACCATGGAAATGAGGCATTATTGATTTTAATATAATGACCTCATGGGACATTTCATTAGCATCTCTGTCGTTCTCCCTCTTTTGGGCTCAAACAGCCTCAATGAGCCAGAAACAGCTGAAACTCAAGGACGATTCCTTGTTTTTTCCAGAGCGGGCCACGGGTTTTATTGCATCCACTGAAAATGGATATTTAACAAATCGTTGAACACAATTTTATGTGGCCGTAGGCTGTGGCAAAGAAGAGCAGCGAAATTCATAAGGCTCACAGCTACACGTGGGTGGGAAATATAGTTTATGAAGAAAAAAATATATAAAATAAAATCACAGACTGTACTTTCTTCTTTGCAGGTAAAAAGCTAAAAAATATCTTTTATTAGTTTGGTGTCTTTTTTAATAACATTTGCCACTTTTTTCTTACAGGGGTTGTAGGAAAGGGAGAGGACAGGAAATGATTGGAGGAAGATGAGGAAATGGGACTCAAACTCCAACAGGTTTGTTAATTTCAATAGATTTTAGCCAGACGGTGTTTCCGCTAAAAGTTCAAACAGACGCTGAGGCAATCTGTCATTTCATAAGCGTCCGAGAGTGATGGTCAGCTGGAGGACAGGTGCTGTAATTCACTCATTGCAGAGACAAATTAAATGAAACTATTATATTTAGCATTGGGTTTGTAATGAAAGCCGATGGACAGATCACCCTTATGCATTGTAAATCATCTCTGCTGAAAGTCTTGAGTTTATTTGAAAAGAATTTTTAATATTTAACAGCAATGTATTAAAAGTTTTTAAGATATGACTGTGCTTTAGTGCCACTTAAAAAAATAGAGATTAAAGTTGTAATATTTTGAGAATTAAGTTGAAATGTTTTTTTAGAATAAAGTCATAATGTTTCGAGAATAAAGTTGAAATGTTTTGCGAATAGGCGAAATTACATAAAGTTTAAATGTTTCGAGAATAAAGTTGAAATTACAAGAATAAGGTTGAAATGTTTTGAGAATAAAGTCAAAATTACAAGAATAAAGTTGAAATGTTACGAGAATAGGTAAAATTACATCAAAAAAAGTTTAAATGCATCAAGAATAAAGTTGAAATTATGAGAATAAAGTTGAAATTACAAAATAAAGTCAAAATGTTTAGAGAATAAAGTCGAATTTACGAGAATAAAGTTGAAACATTTTGAGAACAGTCGAATTACGAGAATAAAGTCTAAATTGTTTCGAGAATAAAGTTGAAATGTTTCGAGAATAAAGTCAAAATGTTTTGAATATACGTGGGCAGAATATGTATTAGCAGAAATTATACCGTGTTGTACTCGCAGGGACAGTAGTCTTAGAAATAATATTTCACGTCTCTGATTGCATTTATTAGGTCTATTTGTAGTACACCAGCCACCCAATAATAGCAATAAGCTTTGTGCTTTTGGTACTTTTAATATAAAACTAAATCTCAGCTTTCAAAATATGCCAGTTTTATAGCGAAATACAAACAATGTGTCTTGCAATAATGTTTTTCACACTCTTTAATGTGGCACGACAAATTCCTGTATTCATGTGAATCATTTGTCTTTCCGATTACAATGAGACATTAGTTCAATTAATTTATACTGTTTTCTTTGTAAAAAATTCCAACACCTCTGCAAAAAATGTCTGTGGCGTCCAATCTTTCATTCTTCACATGTATTACATTAAAAACAACAATAAACGGTTGAAGTAGACTCATTAACGCAAGTTATATTGTTGTCTTTTCTGAAGTATATACGTGACTATTCACAACCTGTTTTATTTATGGTATAATACAGTAAATGACTGGAAATAATGTTTAATGTCGTCCATTCATTATTTGTAGCGTGCTAGCCACCCAGTAATCGTAATAATTTTGCGCTTTGTTGTTCTTAATATAACACAGCTCAACCTTCAAATTTTTATCACAAAATACAATTATGAATGTGTTTTTCCTCTTTATTTCAAGTTTATAGCATGATATAAATGTGAAGGAACAACAAAAGGAATGAATATATATATATATATATATATATAAAACCTAATTTAATGGAACTAATGTCTCATTGCAATCGGAAAGATGACTGGTTTACATGCTGCTTAAACTGAGACAAATACAGTGATCCATCACGCCACATTAAAGAGCAAAAACACAGTTGTACAGTAAATTCTGTTTTTATGACTGGAATTGTGCGATTCTGTCCGGGTTATTCCGCATTGTGAAATCATAGGGTCCTACTATAAATAAAATCCTTCCCAGTTCCCAGCGAACATGCTAAAAAGCACAGAGTTTCTATGCAGCTACATACAGAGTTCAACACTGAAGACAGAAATTAGTGAATGTGAGACTGTGTGTGTGTGTGTGTGTGTGTGTGTGTGAGTCTCATCTTTAGACAGGGTGAGAGAAGGTGAGGCACTTGAGTTCTCCACCAAGGCCAAAGCTGCCAGGCTACACGTCACTCTCTCTGTCTGAGGAAGATAAATGGGCCTAGCTTCAAAACACACAGAGAAAGAGAGGAAGAGGGAGAGAGGCGAGCAGAAAAGAAGAGGAAGAAGAAGAAAAGAGGGACAGGAAGAGAAAGCGAGCAAGAGAGATAAAAACGAGACACACCTTCCAGGTGCCAGTGCTTGACTCTTTGACTGATGAGAGGGAGAGGTGGCTAATTGCCTGGCAGAGGAGAGAATGAAAATGGATTTATTCTAATAAGTAGCCTTGGAAACTGAGACCAACGCAAAGGGCTCGCAAGAAAGGCCTGTCTGCTACTCGTAGCTCTTCAAAGAGACAAAGTGTCTGTGTGTATGTGTTAGTGACCTTGTTTAGTATTGAAGGACAGTTCTGGTTAGAGGCCTTGATTATTGTCAAATAAAGCATGTAATGGGAGAAGACTGATGCTTTTTTTATATTTCTGTCTTTGTGTACAAGCATAATAAAGTATTTGCCTATTAAGTTTAACCTTGATAGTGACTCTTTCACAGTATCTAATGTGTGCTAATTGAAGAGGAAACATTCTACTTGCATATGATGCTTGTTGTGATGTATAGTTTTTGTGTTTTGCATCCTGTAATAGCAACTTTATAAATATTATTGCATATATTTTTATTGCATGTATTTACTTCTGTTAGTTTGTCATTTAGTTTTATTTGGAAATATCCTTTTTATTTTATTTTGCATATTCTTAACAGTATGCAAAAATCTGTTTTGCTGTCTACTCTGGATTATTTTCTAATTAATTTGTATTTAATTTTATTGATTTTATTTGCGCACTATTTAGCATAATTGTACTAGTGATATGTATCATTTAGATGTATTTACAAAATCTCCATTGCAGTCTACTCCATTTTATTTTATTTGACTTTATTTTATTTATTTTATGTAGTTTATTCTTACTGTCTTTTAGTTGTATTCAAAAACTCCTTTACTGTTTACTCTGGTCTCTTTTCAAATTATTTTTAATTTAATTTATTTTATTTTTGCACAATTTTGCAAAATCGTACTAGTGATATGCATCATTTAGATGCATTTATAAAATTTCCATTGCAGTCTACTCTGTTTTATTTTATTTGACTTTATTTGCATATTTTTACTGTCTATTATTTGTATGCAAACATCTCCATTACTGCGTCTGGTCTATTTTCAAATTAATTATTTTTTAATTTAATCTATTTTATGCATAATTGTGCATAATCGTACTAGTAAAATGTATCATTTAGATGTATTTACAAAATCTCCATTGCAGTCTACTGTGGTCTATTTTTATTTATTTTATTTTATTTAGCATATTCTTACTGTCTTTTAGTTGTATTCAAAAAACCCTTTGCTGTCTACTCTGGTCTATTTTCAAATAAATTTTAATTTAATTTATTTTATTTTTGCATAATTTTGCATAATCATACTAATGATATTATTTAAATGTATTTATAAAATTTCCATTGCAGTCTGCTTTATTTATTTATTTTTTTATTAAATTTAATTTAATTTTGCATATTCTTACTGTCTTTTAGTTGTATGCTAACATCACCTTTACTGTTTACTCTGGTCTATTTTCAAATGAATTTTTTATTTATTTTATTTTTTGCATAATCGTACTAGTGATATGTGTCATTTAGATGTATTTACAAAATTTCCATTGCAGTCTGCTCTATTTAATTTAATTGCATACTTTAAATTGTACGCAAAAATATCCTTTACCGTCTACTCTGGTCTCTTTTTTTTTTTTTTTTTTTAGCATATTTTACTGTCTTTTAGTTAAATAAAGTTTTCAAATTAATTTTTGTTTAATTTTATTTCTTTTATTTTTGCATAATTTTGCATTATCCTACTAGTGATATGCAATTTCCATTGCAGTTTATTTTATTTAGCATTTTTTGTATTTTGTATTTTGTTTGTCTTTTTTTGTATTTAGATGTGTTTAAAAATATTATTTTATTTTATTTATTTTTTTATTTATTTTATTTTAGCATTATTTTGCATATTCTTACTACTGTAGTAATATATAATTGTTGCCTTCTTTTTACATTTTCATTCTATTGATGTATGTTTAAGCAACGTGTATTTGTGTGGTCATTTCTCCTGCAGAATTGTGGTTCTGAATAAGCGATTAACCAGGCAGCGCTAAAGTGTTTGTTTTGTTTGAGATCTATTTGCAGAGAGATTTCAAACTCTGCAAACAGACTGAACAAGTAATTTCAGCGAGATGCTGCAGGAGCCCATATTACTGAACATAATCCTCATACAAGACTGCAGTCACCATCCACCACAACCATGATACACATTATGATCATCATTTTTTAATCAATATAACCAATTCAATAATAGAGATTTTACATTTTCAAAATAAACAATTGCATACAATAATCAGCCACTGTGGATATCTCTTACCCTGAAAGCACAGCCTGAATGTTGCCTAGATGTTCAAAACATCCCTGTTGGTAGTTAAAACAACATCAGCAAATGTTTTTACAACATTCATAAGAAACTATATGATTTTTTTAAAGATTTTTATGATGTCTGAACCTTTCCAAGTGATGAGCTCTTGTAACAAATGTACATGGGATAGACCTTAGCCACAGAGACGTTTTATCAGCTGAACAGTTGTTGTTAAACAAAAAGTACAATCCATTAAACACACTGTCCTCCTTCTACCAAAATTTAAAGTTCTGTTATTTTCTTGCCCTCATCTAACTTCCAAGAGCGTTATGACTTTCTTTCTTAAGTATCCATGGCCTGTCAAGCTTCAGTGAGATCTGAGAACTACAGTCCCAGGATGATTTTCGGTGAATATAGATTTAAATTTCTTTCTTTTTACCCTCACAAAGCTTGAAATAGACTTGGAATATAGCTTAACACCTCCTTTTTTGTACCTTGCTGCTTTTTTTTTTTTATGGTCCTTTTTGGCACTTGACAGCTCATGATTGCTGTATACTTTCATTGTATAGAAAAGAGCTGCATCAACCTCCTGCCTAACATCTCCTTTTGTGTTTTACAGAAGAAAGAAAACCATGCAGGTTTTGAATGACAAGAGGGTGAATAAAAGATTTTAATTATGAGTGCACTATATTCCTTTGAGGTGAACTTGAAAATATTTAGCAGCTATGTAGCCTGCTTTATTAGTCCTCATAACTAATGAATGACCAGTTAAAGGTTTTTCTTGAGCCACACTCGAATTGAAGCCTTTTCATTTGTAATTAAACTAGCACCCTGACTCATGATGACTAACAACACCTTTACTTGATTTTATTACTTTTTTTTTTTTTACCCGTGGATTGTATTGATGTGTTTCAGAGAGCAGAAAGCTATGCTTGTGTCTTTTATTATGGGAATATTTGATGGTAATTTGTTGCGAGGACTCAGCTGTTGATTTTGTTATTTGTTTTAGATCAGTGGGTCGGGAAGAGGAAATGTGTTTGCGCTGCACTTTGACTTTCACTGATGGATGTGCAGTGCAGGAGGATTAATTAAAACCAAATTAAAAAAGCAGGACTCACCTTTAATTATCATTTTGAATGCTCGTCACACACAAACACACACACGCTGTTTGTTCGTATAATATGGTCTTATGGTCATAGCTGCTGGTAGTTCATCATAAGGACATCATATGCCATACTAAATGCCACTTCATTCCTTATACTGGAAACTGAGTGACTTCAGTCAACAGAGAGCTCTAATGTCCCACCGAATGTTGCTTCAATACTCATTGTAGTGTTTTAAATAGCTTCAAAAAGCTCCTTTATATTTAGCTTCAGCAAAAAAGTGTCTTATCAAGAAATGTTTTTCGCTGACAACGTAAATTTCCGCCTGTTCCTCGCACAAAGCTATTCTATGCTTAAGAAGATTTGAAATATAGCGCGTATGTGCCATATGGACTGCTTTTATCATACTTTTATGGTTCTTTTTGAAGCTCCACTTCTCATTTGTTATTCATAACTGCATGGAAAACAGTGGTCAGTAATAAAGCAAGACAGCCCAAGGTAAGCAGGTTAAAAAAAAAAAAAAAAGCCTAATAGATATCCCCAGTTAATTAATTACATTACGAATTGCAAACATTTTTGTATTATAGGTTTTCTGAAATGGTATTTTGTAAACATGCAAATGAGGCATTATCTAATTAAATATGCAATTTTCATACATTTACAGAACAGATATCTGGACATGGAGTAAAGCTTTATTTTAGAGACATATTAGAGTTAAAGACTTTAATGTAATATCTTAAACGGCCAGAAAAAATCACTTCAGAATATATATATATATAGGAATAAAACTACAAAGTGCTACTGAACTGGAGGTTTCTATGGAAGCATTTCCACTACTGAATAAAAAAAAATTAAACTTTTTTTTTTTTTGCGACTTTTTATCCCAACTTTTTTCTCAGAATTGTGACATAAACAATTGCGAGTTGTTTTGTCCAATTTTGAGGGAGTAAAAAGACTGATATGTTTACTGATAAGTTCATATCTCGCAATTCTGACTTTATAACTCGCACAATTTTGGGGAAAATGTCAATATTGTAAGTTTATATCTCGCAATTCTGGATTTATAACTCGCAATTGTGAGTTTGTATCACGCAATTCTGGAAATAAGTCAGAATTGTGTTTGTATCATGCAATTCTGAGGAAAAAAGCCAGAATTGTGAGTTTGTATCATGCAATTCTGAGGAAAAAAGTCAGAATTGTGAGTTTGTATCATGCAATTCTGAGGAAAAAAGTCAGTCTTACAATTCTGACTTAATAACTTGCAGTTGCGAGTTTATCGCGCACTGGGAATTGTATCGTCAGATTAAATTATATATTGGGTAATAATATTGCGATTATTGCATATATATATTGGGGTGTGATTTTCAATGCAAACAGTCACAACAGTTTTATTTATATTACACTATTTACACATTTATGAGCACGTAACCCAACCCTAAACCTAACCATTTGTCAATAAAACACAGATATAACAGGCAGATACAACTACAGTCACAGTTTTTTAAAAAATATGAATATTCCAAGTTTTCCGAGGCAAAACGATAGAATTGCGAGAGGAACAGACACGATCGCCGTAAAGCTCATCCTGTTTGTCGCAGTCTGTGCACGAATACAAAAAATGCCACCAGAAGAAGCCTTATGTCAGCCTTGGTTTTGAAATTCTATTGGCTCTTGTGTGTCTCGTGACCGACTGCATCATGCTGTTGTGAAATGCCACTGGCTCTTGTGTGTCTTGTGACCAATTGCGTCATGCTAATGTTTGGACGTATCTTTTGAATGAGATGTGACCGCGTTAATGGATGGTATCAATGGTATCATTTTCAGCGATTGAAACCTTATCTTTTACTCTTTTCTTCGGGTAAAGATATCGTATGGCTTCAGAAGACTTGGAATGCAACACGACTTGTTTGTAATGCTTTTATACTGCTTGTTTATGGTCAGTTTTTTGCAATAAATTCCTGTGCCTGTACTTATATGTGCCTGTGTTTTATATTATTCAGAAGTGGTAGGTTTAGGGGCTCCAATCAAAGTATACATTTATATAAAATTATTTATATCTTTTACAAATGCATGCAAACCAATAAATTAAGACAAACAACTGAAAAAATGATGCTAAAAGGGTACCTTGAGCGTCAAAATGTGACGCCAAAGGGGACCTGACTAAGCGTCAATGTGTAACATGTTGTTATAGTTCACAATTCTTACTTAATAGTTTACAGCGGGGAAAATAAGTATTTGACACATCAGCATTTTTATCAGTAAGGGGATTTCTAAGTGGGCTATTGACACAAAATTTCCACCAGATGTAGCCATCAAGCCAAAAATTAAATACATACAAAGAAATCAGAACATTTAAGTATACAAGTTGAGTCATAATAAATAAAGTGAAATGACACAGGGAATAAGTATTGAACACATGAAGATAACAAGGTGCAAAATGGCATAGAAAGCCAGGAGATCACCTGAAATCTGTCAGTATTGAGAGAGAAACCCTGCCCCCTATCAGTACTAATTGATATCAGCTGCTTTAGTCCTAATTGATGGCATATAAAGGCTACTCATTACCCAGGAGGCACACAGGAAAGACTTCATGATGGGTAAAAGCAAAAAACTTTCTCAAGATCTTCGTAATCTTATCGTTGAAAAGCATTTTGATGGGAATGGTTATAGGCGCATTTCCAGAATGCTGAATGTTCCTGTGGGAGCCATTATCCGGAAATGGAAAGAGCATCAGTTCACCATAAACCGGCCAAGATCAGGTGCTCCACGTAAGATCCCTGTCCGAGGAGTCCAAAGAATAATCAGGAGAGTTCTCCAAGAGCCAAGAACCACTCGGGCAGAACTTCAGGAAGACCTAGCATCAGCAGGTACTGTTGTTTCAAAGAAAACTATAAGCAATGCACTGAACCACCATGGCATCCATGCACGCTCACCACGCAAGACTCCATTGCTGAACAAAAAGCATGTTGAGGCTCAGCTAAAGTTTGCAAAACAGCATTTGGAGAAGCCTGTGGATGATTGGGAGACTATAGTATGGTCAGATGAAAGCAAAAACTTTTTGGCAGTCATTCTACACACCATGTTTGTAGAAGAAATGGCACTGCCCACCACCCCAAGAACACCATACCAACAGTTAAGTTTGGGAGTGGAAGCATCATGGTTTGGGGCTGCTTTTCAGCAAGGGGTACTGGCAGACTTCATATTATTGAAGGCAGGATGAATGGAGAAATGTACCGGGACATTCTGGATAAAAATCTGCTGCCATCTACCAGAAAGCTGAATGATCCCAAACACAAGGCCAAGGAAACAATGAAGTGGTTTCAAAGAAAGAAAATCAAGTTGCTTGAATGGCCCAGTCAATCACCTGACCTAAATCCCATAGAAAATCTTTAGAGAGAACTGAAGATCAAAGACCATAAAAGAGGCCCAAGGAACCTTCAAGATTTAAAGACCGTTTGTGTGGAAGAATGGGCCAGAATCACTCCTGAGCAATGCAGACGACTGGTCTCTCCATACAAGAGGCGTCTAGAAGCTGTAATCACCAACAAAGGCTTTTCTACAAAGTAATAAATAAAGTGTGTTCAATACTTATTCCCTGTGTCATTTCACTTTATTTATTATGACCCAACTTGTACACTTAAACGTTCTGATTTCTTTGTATGAATTCAATATTTGGCTTGATGGCTACATCTGGTGGAAATTTTGTGTCAATAGCCCACTTAGAAATCCCCTTACTGATAAAAATGCTGATGTGTCAAATACTTATTTTCCCCGCTGTATATCATAATTCTGACAAATGTATGTCTATCTTGCGATTCAGACTTTATAGCTCGTAATTGCGACCTTATATCACGCAGTTCTAAAAAAGGTCAGAATTGCAAGTTTAAATCTCGTAATTCTGACTTTATTTCACAGAAATGCTTATGTTTATGTCTCATAATTCTGACTTAATAACTTGCAAGTGTGAGTTTATATCTCAAAATTCAGACGCTTTTCCTCAGAATTGTGTAATACAAATAATACAAAAGTCTGAATTGTGAGTTTGTAACACACAATTCTGAAAAAAAATGTCATTGCGAGTAAAACTGTGAATTGTGAGATAAAAGTCGCAATTACCTTTTTTACTTCAATTAATAATGCAATGGCGGAAACAGGTTTCCATAGATTTCTCAGGAAAATTTTAAGAAAATGGCCTTTTAAAGATATGTACTGTAATTAAAATCTAACATGTAAATAGATAACGTAAAGTACAATAACATAAACACCTAAAAGTGTATGTTGGAGGTTTTCTTTACAGTAACTCAGTCTGAGACAGTATCTTGTGAAAAGCCAAACAGCCCAAAAGTACAAAATTAACTAGTGGATGATTTTTTTTTTTTTTTTTTTTTTTTACCTTAAAAACTTCTTTAGATTTTTGTATGTTCCAACAGATTAATCGTACACTGCTTTGGAACTGCTTCAGGGGAGAAAAAAAGAAAGTTGCACAGATTTGGCCTGATGCGAGGGTAAATAAATGATTTTCATTTTTGGATGCACTTATCCTTTAATTTTATCTGACTCAATTAAGTCATACATTGTGATTGCTAATGTGTGAGGCAAAATTACAAAGATTTTTTCTGAATGCATGAACAAAAACCAAAAAGACTCACAGTAATCTTCCCTACAGGGCGCTCAGGATGTGGAAAGCATCCAAGCGAGCGCTTTCTCTCACTCTCTCCATCTCACCACACTCCATCCGGCCTGCAGACTGCTGTAGCAACCTCTGTTTCCCACCAAAGCTATGACAGTCATGAGCAGGAAGTGGTGCGTCCACGAGAGAAGCGCCACGCGTGTTCGGACCACATTGTATGCCGCAATCACATCCTTCTCCTCATAATGGAGCTGTCAAGCCAATCAGTTCCAGAACAGAGAGAGAAAGATGGTGATTGCGATAGTCTTTAGATGAGGCTAAGCGCCGACGATTCAGTGAGGCGCGTGTGAAGAGTAAACGGAAAAGAGGGAAAGAGGGATGAGATCAGCCAGCGGAGAAACAAGCGGCAGGGTGATATCAGTCATAGCAGCGGTCTGAGACGTTCTGTCAGAGTCAGACACAGCAGAGAGAACTGAGTGAGGACTTCGAGAGGAGCATAACGAGTGTAATGACAGCCATCAGACGAGAAGAGGCGGAGAAAAAAACGAGACAGGCTGCAAGATAAAGAGAGTGAGAGATTGAGTGTGATGCATGAGGAAAACAAGACAAAGAGAGATCGAGAGTTCTAGTCGAACGCTGTTTGGGTTGGGCTTGACTAATGCTCAAAAGCTTAGCTTAGTATTTTTTTAAGAGACAATGAAGAGAAGAGGAAATATTAGTGGAAAGAAAAAGAGGAAATGGTATCATGATACAATGCAGGCCAAAGTCCAATCTTCATCTCCCACATAAAGCATCACAGCTTGACATTTTTACAATCTTAAGAAGATAGTGCACCAAAAAAATACAAATTCTGTCACAGGGATGTGCCCAAATCAGAATACGGGAAAAGAAATGACGTGTAGCTACTATGGAACCCCTAAAGGGAATAAATACCAGATGGGAGGAAAAAATTGCAATGCTTTCTCTCGCAATTATATTGTTGGGTAATTATACTGCATATAAATTGTGGGCATCAGGGAGCCACTATTAATATGCAGGGCATTGAAATCACTTTTGAATGTGCGTTAGCTTTTTACTTTCACTTTTAATTCATCTCTCCTTTATGGAGCATGGTGGTGGAAAAAATATTTTTAAAATAATTGTTGCATTCTTTCACAAAACTTCTGCATTCTCTTGCAATAATTTCTATAGTATATTTGGTATTTTTGTCACTGTCCTCATTGAGCCTCGTTTCCTTAAAAATGCTTAACGTGCAATTTGGCGCTTTCTTTCGTTTGTAGAATTTATGATTAACTGCATACCGAATTCGGTGGAGCCAAAAGTATAAATTATGTTATTATTATTTATATTAATTTAAACAATTATTTTCAAACCATTACATTAATTTAGTAACATATAAATATATCTTAGTGTAAGCTATATGTTTACAGTTTAATAATTAATAATCTTCTTGTGGATCCACCGGTTGACATGTACAACTTGGTGTTTCTATGCTAATTAATTCTCTGCCAGCAGGTTGTGCTTTTCGCCAAGAATATAGCCGTTATCTCAGTAACCGCAAAAAACAAAACAGAGCACCTGACTTTGAAACTTGCGATGCCGATATTTAATCAATTAAACAATATTCAACCTTGAAATACGTTGACGTGATTATTCATATAATGAGGTTTGGGCCATACAAATTACAGGAGTTTTACCAGGGCGAATGTAAACATAAAATACGGCCAGTAGTATTTTTTTTAATTATTATTTTATTTTTTTTAATTTTTTTTTAGAAAGGTTCAAAATACGGGAGAAATGTGGGAAAACATTTAAATGGGATGATAGCGAGATAGAATGGTAAAATATGGGAGAATCCCGGGAAAAATGGGGGGGTTAACAGGTATGCATTAAGCGTTTTAGAATGTCCCAAAACCGTGCCTTGAACTAGCCTAAACACTGACTGTATTTCTTTATACTTGAGTCTAAGTTCAAAATAAAATTCTATGAAGCACTACATAAACATACAGAGCTGTATGAACCACTGCAAGCTGTAAACAGTAAGTGTTTGTACGAACTCAAATAGTTCTGTGAGAAAATGCAAATATCTTTGCATGACATGTTCCCATATTAGGTAATGCGATATATCACAATAATGAATATGCACGGTATTGTTATCGTGGGCATTTCAAAATACCGAAAATAATTATTTATTAAAAATTATTCAGAATTTTGAATGCATTTTAAGAATACTTTTCCCATTAACTAGTTAAACGCACAGCACCGCTGTAAGCTGCGTCGAAGAGCCTGTGCTCTGATATAAACAGAAGCACATGGCGGAACGCGTGAGAGACGCTCTGGATAAAAGTGAAAGTGCACTCTCTGAAATTCACTCTCTGACAGCAGATGGCGCTAAACAGCAAATGCAACGTTACACCAGAAACAAAGCAGCTGCGCTCCTTTCTAAAACATATTTAAATTATTTAAATAGCCATTCAGATTTTTGTATTCGGAGTGGTGTTCATCACAGCACCAAATACTTTAATATTTACACTCAATAGGCTATTTATTTCAACACTTTTTTTGGACTACAATGCCCTATTGTTTAAAAGTGTATTGATTCTTTATTGTTCGGTCACACTTTACTTTAGGAATTAATTAGTTAACATAAACTCCCAATAAAAAAAAAAAAAAAACTAAACAGATTAATTAATCTTAGATAATTCCAAAATAAAAATAACAACAACACGTTGAAAACAAAAGTATATTTTTTTTCAAATGAACCCGAGCTAACGAACTAAAATTTGTGTTATTTTTAACAAAGATTAGAACTTCTGTAGCAAATGTAGCTTTTTGTTCATTGATCATGTTAATTAACTAAGGTTGACTACTAAGATCTTACTGTAAAGTGATACCTATTTGTCTTTTAATTCTTTTGCACTTTAATCTGTGTAAAAATTTTAACTTTATAATTTTTTTGTGTATTGCTTTATTGTGTTTTAGTGTTCAGAAAATTTTGTATTAAACCTGTTATACTGTATTATGACATCACGTTTTTGCAGGTAAATTCATATTGTGATAATACCGTATACTGTGCTAAAAACATTAGCAATTAATCGCAACATGAACATTTGATACGTGCATATCCCTATGCTAAAGAATGCATTTTTGCTTGAGAACGCAAAAAAATGTGAAAAATATTTTTTCCACTCACCCTGATTTTTTTCCACCACCATGTCTCTTTGGGGTCTCTGTATTCCTTACTCTGCTTATGTGGTAAGTGAAATTTTATATACTGCAGGCTACAGCTAGAATCAAAGTACATTGGTGTCCAAACAACACTGATTTTCATATGAACATTTTTCTCTCTCTCTCTCTCTCTCTTGTACATACATGTTTGGAATGACAAATGATGGCAGAATTTTCTTTTTCTTTTTTTTTTTTTTTTTTTTTTTTTTTCAGCTTCTAAGGTTTTCTAAAGAACAATTGTTTAAATTGCTATTAAGAATCTAGTTGTGATTATTTTTAAATAATATTAGTGTTTTAATATATTTTACTTAAACTTAGCATCTGTATTAAAACTATGTCTTAAGAACTAATCTGAACAACTAGCAGCCAAGGTAATCAGCCTTATTTTTCTGATTTAATTTACTAATCTATGTTTTATGCAACTGACTTCAAACAGTTATATGAGCACTCCTAAAGACAAAAATTAGCTGACTAACTTGTAAGACTAGTCTAAGAATAATAAAAAAAAAAAATGGGACAATATAATTGGAAACCAGGCACAATTTAAAAGTTACAATTTAATTTTTAAACATCAAGGGTGCCTGTAGAGATTGTATTGACAGGCTGTGTAATTGGTTGATTGAGTTCAAAAAAACCAGTAATGAAATGCTTTGAAGCAATTTTTCGAGTTACATATTTAAAAACAAAAGGGTGGGCATAGAGAACCCTAATCTCCAACAAAAGACTGTCTAAATGGAACTTTTATTACATGTAAAGAATCTTTAGAAAAACATTATTTTTCAGAACATAGAGCACATGCACTACACCAGAGATGAACTAATACATACATAATCAGAGAGATAAAATATTCAGACAGGGACTGATCAGTTTTGAGGGACACAAACACAACTAAGGAAGTCATGTGAGATTTTACAGTTCTTACATTTCTCTATATGTGCTTGTTTTTGTAGAAGAAAGGATGTTTTGACTTGTGGGAGACTTCAATTTACCAGTATAACCAGACCCTTAACCTTTGACACAGATAATGTACAGTCTCACACTGATCTTACCTGGTAGGCTAAGTGATCACATTATTATATGTGGAGTCTTTGCACACCTCACTTGTCTGGAGATACCTGCAATAGCTAATTACTGTCGGGTTCAGTAACCTGAGGAGGAGGCCATCTCACAACACAATGAAGAGAGTAGCACTCTTACATTAGTTCAGTTCTGTGTGAGAGAGGCTGAGCAGAGAATCTGTCACCTGCAAATGAGGAAAAGACTGAAACAGACTGTAGAACTGCTTTTTAATGCCTCATAAAGCTTTCATAAACTTCTTTTAACATTTATATGTACATTTAGACAAGGAAAAGTTGCCAAAGGCTGTTTTATATGATCATTCGTTTTACACTAAAGCAGAAACTATTTTAATGCTCATTGCATTCTGAGTGGATATAATGGCCACTGGGGCTTAATAATGTCTGATTCTGCAATGAATGACAACTAGAGTAACTGTAAGTTGGTTTTGGTAAATCAAAACAATACTGCACAACTAGTGTAGTCGATCCACTTCTTGATCAAATGACTCTTATGAGTGAATAAGAGTGAATGAATCTTTGAGTGAATCAAAACCACACAGCCATTGTTGTCAGACTAATTCCTGAAGTCAGTAAATCAAAACCACACAACCATCAGCTGATGGATTCCTGAATGAATGACTCTTGAGTCTGTTCTTTTAAGTGAATCAAAACCACACATCCAACCAGTGTTGTCATACTGATTCCTAAAGGAATGACTCCTTGAGTCAGATCTTTTAAAGTAATCAAAACCACATTTCCATCCAGTGTTGTCATACTGATTCCTGAATGAATGACCCTTATGAGTCAGTGAATCAAAACCACACAGCCAACCAGTGTTGTCATATTGATTCCTAAAGGAATGACTCTTATGAGACAGTTCTTTTAAGTGAATCAAAACCACACAACCATCAGTGATACCCAACTGATTCCTGAATGAATGACTCTTATGAGTCAGTTCTTTTAAGTGAATCAAAACCACACAGCCAACCAGTGTTGTCATACTGATTCCTTAAAATCTGTGTAAAGTAAAATTAAATGTGTTTTCTAAGTTTGTCAAACCACAGAAAACTGTTATTAACCACCCAGCCAAATCTGAATGATTAAAAACCTCAGCTAGTTAATAAAATAAGGTATGAAAATCTTGAAAAAATAAGCAGTATTGCCCGCTCTTAAATGTTGGGGCGTGTCTGCTGTCAGCGCCGAAACCATGCCCACTCGCGAAAACTGCTGTCTCTCTCAACTGTCAAATATGCTACAAGCTGAATGGATGCTCCTTTAGCAGTTGAACATAAATATGGAGAACGATCTGTATATGATGACAAACTACCGCAAGAGCAATTCAAAAGCGTAAGAAGCCGTCTGTTCTCTATAGCTCTCAATGTACTTTAACACACACCAATCGGTCTGTGTGCAGTCAGTGCTGCCTCAAGTCAAACACAAACACACCTCTTACATAGTGTTAGGGAAGAGAGCCGTGCTCAGCTACTCCGTTTCGTCATCGAGTCATGATTTAACCCCGCCCAAACACTCCTGAACGTGAAACTGGTGAAAAACTGTTTAACGTTCTAACTTCACAATTAAGTACTACATAGTTCACAGTCTTTGTAGCATGTTTCAGCAATACATTTCTAACATTTAAAAAGTGTTCAGAAACAATTCTTAAAAGTTTGAGTCAGGTCTTTTAAGTGACTCAAAACCACACAACCATCAATGATGACATACTGATTCCTGAATGAATGACTCTATGAGTTAGTTATTTTAAGTAAATCAAAACAACACAGCCAGACAGGGTTGTCATACTGATTCCTTAAGGAATGACTCTTTTAGTCGGTTCTTTTAAGCGAATCAAAACCACACAGTCAACCAGTGTCGTCAGACTGATTCATGAAGGATGACTCTTTTGAGTCAGTTTTCTTAAGTGACTCAAAACAACAGAACCACCAGTGATGTCCAGCTGATTCCTAAATAAAAGACTCTTATGAGTCAGTTCTTTTTAGCAAATCAAATCCATACTAAACGGGTGCATTTCCCAAAAGCTTTGTTAGCTAACAATAGTCACAAGTTCCATCAAACTCTATTGGTAATGACAGAACTTGGGACCATGGTTGCTTTTTAGAAATGGACCCCAGTGTAGTCCAACTGATTCCTAAAGTAATAAGTTTTGTGAGTTGTTCTTTTTAATGAATCAAAACCATAAAGCCAGCCAGTGTATACCAAATAATCCCTGAACAAAAAGACTCTTACAAGTTGGTTCATCTTAGTGAATCAAAACCATACAGCACAGCCAGTGTAATCCAAATTATTCCCAAGTGAATGACTCTTATGAAACCATAAAGCCTACTAGTGTAGTCCAACTTATTCCTGAACAATTGACTCTTATGAGTCCGTTATTTTAAGTGCATCAAAACCATATAGCCAACCTGGGCTGGGTTTCCAAAAAGTACTGTAAGCCCATATCATTAAAAACAATCTACTTACCAGTATAATGTATTCAAACTGATTTATGACGCTAATGAGAATGACTCTTGTTAAGAAGTTTTCAGTGAATCAAAAACATACAGCACAACTAATCTAGTGTGAATCCAGAAGAAATGACTCCTATGAATCAAATCTTTTTAATTAATTAAATTAAGGCAATGTAGTTGTTTCTTGTTGATTTGACAGTGTGTAAAGAAGCCCATTTTCAGTTTTTAGTAGTGTAGTGTAGTTTTTATTATTATTATTTATTTTTTTTAGTTTTTATATTTCCTATAAACCTAAATAATTGTAAATGTTTTTATTATATAATTAAGTTTATTTATTGTTGAAATAGTTTAATTAAAAGAATATCACGAATATCAAGAATGTTTGGTTGATAAGAATGTTGCTCCAGGATGTTGATCCCGAACACTATCACAACAGCACAACATGCATTGTACTGTGTAGCATGAAGTTGTTTGTCATCTCTACTCATGTTGTTTTTTCTTGTGATATCACAATAATCCTCATTCTAGATAGACTGTGGAGAAAGCAGATCAGAGGTGCTGCCAAAGCTGGATCTCAGTGTGAAATGATACATTCAACACCAGAAGATTGAATCCAAGGAGTGATGACTCCCTCGAGAAGCTGCTGCCCGGTGAGTTTATAGACTGAGATGCAGCTGTGTGAGTGTTTCATGGTCGTGTGGAGTCTGTCAGTAACAGAGGCTGTTCGACCCCAGAGCAATGGCCCAAATACTGATGCCTTTACCCAGCTGTGGAGCTAATGTACCGTTACTTATTTGGGTGATATCTGATATGCATGATATCAGTAATGGGCAGTAGCGTCGCTACAAGTAGTGACGCTACTAGTTTAACTACATTTCTCAGTAGCGTGGTAGTAGCGTTGCTGTTTTATGAATCAAATAGCTTTTCAGTAGCTCTTTTTTTGATCAAGTAGCGTGGCAGCATCAACAAAAGCTACATTATCCAAAGCATTTCTGAAGCCGAAGCTCAAATCGGAAATATAACCGTTAAGGATCACTGATCCAGGAAACACTGTTGGCTCCTCAAACTGTCAGTCAAACCTCATTATTCCTCTCCCCTCTCTTGTGAATAAAGTGTGGTGCACAGTTTGGAGCATCTCAGCTGGTTTGCAATCTGAACTTGGTATAATAAAGAACTGTTGATTAAATAAGTACAGTGTTTTCTTTACTCAAGAAACACTATATTTATAAAGGCTAATGTCTTTTTTTTTTTTTTTTGTAGTGAAGAAGAGAAGAGTGTCTTAGTCTAGCATTTGGAACGTTAGCTTGTGCAAAGCGCTAAATCTTTTAAAATATGATACTGGCCAAATAACAGAAAAAACTGAGCGACAGAAATCGTCAATGCGATGCACATACTGTCTTTGCGGTAATGACGAAAAAACATAAGCTGGTCAAAAAATTCTAATTTGAACTTGTTTTTGGTGAAATGTTAATAATATGACGACACGTGTAACGAGGCAAATTAACGTAGCCTAAGTTATCTGTAGGCCTATACATCTATACGGTAACTCTATGCAATAAAATTTTATTAGTTAATGTTAACTAATATTAACTAATATGACCAGGGTTGCCAAGTTTTCACAACAAAACCCGCCCAATTGCTACTCAAATACTAGCCCAAAAGTAGCCCAATCGTGTTTTGAGGGGGTTCCCCAGTAAAACTCGCGTTCCGGGGGGTAAAAATACACGTTGTCTGGTGGGGTTCATCTGGTAAAATTAGCATTCCATGGGCTAAATATTACTTTATTGGGGTCGCTTCAACCTGCGGACATGAAAAACGACTCGCGGCAACAGTATGAAAGTACTGGAAAGTAAAAGGTGAAAGTAAAGGACTTGGCAACACTGAATATGACCATACAAAGAATATATTTATTAATATTTGTTAATGTTAATGAATGAAAATACAGTCGTTCATTGGTAATTCATGTTAGTTCACAGTGCATTTACTAATGTTAGCAAACACAACTTTTGACTGTAATAATGCATAAGTAAAAAAACATAAAAAAAAAAAAACATTAAAAAACGGTCACCTTAGAATAAGGTTCTATCTGACATTGTTCACATTCACATATACTTATTCTGTGACTACATATTTACATCAAGTGATGTTTCTTTTGTAAGCTGTGTACATTTTGGGCCTTTTTTTAACAAAAAATGGTTCTATCTACAGACGTCTATGGAATGCGAAAACTTTGAAGCTCAATATATAGAAGGACTCAGAATGCAGATAGAACATTATAATTCTAAGGCAGCGAAATGCTGCAGAAGTATTGTTTATTCTTAGTTCATGTTAACTATACTAGTTAACATTTTATTGATCACTGAGAGAGCAATGAATAGCTTAGATGTAGTATACTACTTTTGCCATGTTGCTGTAGCTTTAGTGTTGTGAAGCTTAATTTAAAGAAAAGTAGCTGTTAGCTTAGCTCACTACATTTTCCAAGTAGCTTGCCCAACACTGCATGATACATAACTTGCTTTGCAAGATGTAAACAACCATGTAAATAAATACAAATTAGGTGAAATTCATACATGCAAGAATATAGAATAATCTGCTGATGCCCGCTTGATGCCAAAATCAGTAGAACTCTTGAAAAATGTTTGGGAAGAGTTTGAATAAAAACTTTTACCAATCAGTTGCTTGTTACCAACCTAGGCTAGAGCTAATCCCTGCCTGATAAATGAAGACTCGTTTGGCCCCAGATCTGTCTGTGCAGATTTCCGTGCGGACAAAGAGGCCAGCCTGCAGTGGATAATGAAATTCAGAGCTGTATATGCTAGGCAGATCCATCTTTTCTGTAATTATGCAGAATACTCTTCATTACTGAGCGTTCACGTAGCCTCCTGCGAGGCCTGTGGCCTTTCCATGAGAAAAATATTCAAGATTGCTCTTCCCATGGGTTTGTGAAGTCCTGGTTCTCTCACCCTATGGATCAACCAAACATTTTTGTCCACTTTAAGAATGTAACCTCTTTAGAACTTTTAAGAACTGCTAACTTTATTAGTCGTAGGTCAACTTACTTAAAGCAATGATGTAACTGTCTACTTATTTTACCTGCCTACAAGCAAGCCATATATACTATATTTCAAAGATCTTGGGTCTGTATGATTTTAGAAAAGTATCTTAGGCTCACCAAGACTGCATTTATTTGATCAAAAATACAGTAAAATGGTGAAACATCTTTACAGCTAAATAATTATTTTTCTAATTGAATATATTTTAAAATCTCATTTATTCCTGTGATGCAAAGCTGAATTTTCACCATCATTACTCTAGCCTTCAGTATCACCTGAATGTTCAAAAATCATTTTAATATACTGATTTAGTGCTCAGGAAACAATTATTATAAATGTTAAAAACTGTTAATGCTGTGTGCTTTACTGTCACTGTCCTTTCTAAATAGAAACAGCAATTTCTTGCTAAATAATCAACCTTTAAACAGTAGCTTATTTTAACATTTTAAGTCATTTAATTGTACATATCTCAAGGGTTTATGCAATGATGTAATGTAAATATAAGATTCAAAGCAATCAAATCATGACTTCTGGTGTGCCCCATCGCATCAGGTTATTTGAGTGTATTTCAGCTTTGTTGAATATATTGAGATTTTAAATGATTATTTGCAACTGATATGAAACCAAGTGGTTTAGAGCCCTTTTTTGTTGAAATCCACAATTACTTTAGTAGACATGAACAAAATGGGGCCATATTGGACTGCAGCTCTTGTGCAGCTAAAGCTCCCTGTTGATGGAAAATTAGATTAGTCTGGGACATTTTTACACTTTCGACTTCTACAGGTTACTATGACTGTCACTGCAATGCTTAAGACCAAAAAATGAGACTGTATAGCTTCAAAACACAGCTAAATTTGCACAGCGAGTCTACAGTAGGTGTCCCAGATTGCCCTAGTTTCTTGAATGAAAGAGTTCTGCATAAAATGATTCAATTAAATACAGTAGTCTATTATATTTTTGTCATATTAAGTTACACATACACCAATCTATCCAACTGTTTATATTAAGAAAATTGGTTACATTGTGATAACTGACAATCCTTTGTGTGTCCTTTCCCTCATAAATTGAATTAGATTAGCCTGTAGAATTTGTGCGATTCTGTGAAATATACAATTCAAACTTTAACATGAAAAAGTACTAATCAGCTAAAAGGTACATCACGGTCTCTTTGAACTAGCAGCTAATGGTGGATTTTAAGAGAAATGGATTTTAAAGAGAAAATAGTCTGTCGCCTCTTCTGCTGTTATTCCATTTCCATTTTCCTCAGCTCCTGCATTTCTCTTTCTTATTTCGTCATTGACATTTCTCATTTTTGCTTGTCCCATACTCTCTCTCTCTCTCTCCACTTGTCTTCATATGTACTCATCCTCCTCTGCATCCCACTCTCTGCCGTCTCGCCATCGTTCTCTCCCTGATTGTTTGCCGTATTGCTGTTATGATAATGGGCCATTCTCTCCATCTCTCCAATTCCACATCCCACGCTCTCTTCCGCAGCTGTCTTAGCCGGGCTGATACGAGTAGAGAGTGAGAACCAGACATCTGCTGCTCTCTCTGGCACTCATAATCCAGTGCATTCAAATGTTTGACTTCCCTGTGTATTCAATTTCCTTCACGCCGCTAACCACGGCCTCACGCTGTACATCATTCTGCCCAGGGATGGGAAGGACGTTCGGAGACTTGCGGACAGAGGATGACCAGGGCCTCGTTTACAATCACTGCCAACTATGCATGAGAAGAGTGATAAAACAACTCGAAGACATTTACAATGTTAGAGCTTGTTCCTGCTGACAGCGGCTGTGCATAAATTGCTGTTAAGAGGGGGAGAGGGTTTAGCTTTTTCTTTTTTTTTAATGTAAAATCAAAGTTTGGCAGGTCTGCATAGCTAAATGGATGGAGCCGAGTAGCTACTGTATATGAAATCATGACCTTTTTGCTAGTTTTATTAATGACAAAGAGTCAGTCTACAGTTGGGTTCAAAATGTTAATTATTTTTTCAAAACAAGAGGGATCATACAAAATGCATGTTATTGATCATTTAATACTTACCTGAATAAGATATTTGACATAAAAGACATTTACATATAGTCCACAAGAGAAAATAATAGATGAATTTACAAAAATGACCCGATTCATTGATTTATAAATACTGTGTTGTTACCTTGATGATCCAAAGCTGTGTTTTTTTTGTTTAGTGATGTTGTTGATGTTGTTCATGAGTCCCTTGTTTGCCCTGAACAGTCAAAGTGCCCGCAGAAAAAAAAAAAAAACCTTTAGGTCCTACAAATTCTTTGGTTTTCCATAATTTTTGTGTATGTAAACGCTTTCCAACAGTGACTGTATGATTTTAAGATCCATCTTTTTACACTGAGGACAACTGAGAGACTCGTATGCAACTATTACAGAAGCTTCAAACGCTCACTGATAAACCAAAGGAAAAAAATTCATTAAGTGCCAGGGAGTGAAAACTTTTTGAATTTGAAGATCAGGGCAAATTTAACTTACATGTGTCTTCTGGGGCACATGTAACTATCTTCTGTAGCCTCTGAGGACAGTACTAAATGAAAAAAATAAAAAAATGTACACATCTCAATTTTGTTCAAAAGTTTTTACCCCCAGCTTTTAATGCATGGTTTTTCCTTCTGGAGCATCAGTGAGCATTTGAACCTGCTGTAATAGTTGCATATCCCTCAGTTGTCCTCAGTGTGAAAAGATGGATCTCAAAATCATATTATTGTTGAAAGAAAGATCATATTATTGTTGAAAAGGGTTCAAATATACAAAAATGCTGAAAAATTATGTTTTTTGAGGAAAACATTTCAGGTTTTTGTCTCCATATAGTGCACTTCTATGGTGCCCGTGAGTTTGAACTTCCAAAATGCAGTTTAAAAGCAGCTTCAAAGGGCTCTGAATGAGCCTAGCCAGGGTACAGAAGGGTCTTATCTAGCGAAACAAGTAGTAAAGAGTATATTTTATTATTTGTGCCCTTCTAGCAACTTTTATGGACACAACAGAAAGAACATAGTAGAAATAATGAATACCATTTTAAAATGTGTACTGGTTTCTGCCATAATACCACAATCAATAGCAATGCATGTATTGTGCCATTTATTGTGCCAGAGCCTTACAAAAAGTTAATAAATAGACTTGTGATGCATGAAAGCTACTGCTGTGTCAAAACTAGAAGTTTCCTACTACTGTACATTTAACAAATGGATCCAATTAATCTTTGTTGTGACAAAAAACAACAGCATAAGTAAAAGCCACAAAGCAAAGTAAAAATTAAGCAAAATAGCAAGTTTTAACTGCATGACTAATAGCTAGATAGGGCCGTTTAAAAAAATAAATAATCAAAACTATCAATATTTATTGCAACATTTCAGTCACGGCTCACACAAATGCTTAAGGGTCACATGAACAAAACGTTGCAATAAATAAAGATGCTTAAACATCCCACCAATGTTTTTGCGCAAAGAGTTTGTGATATTTTATAAATGTCGATAAAAACTGTTGCTAAATGACGACAAAAAAAAACAAAAAAAAAACAATTGCAATATATAATTAGCAAAAATGGTATTCAATTTCAATTTGCGCAACTTTAAGGGTAATGGAAACGCAGCTATTGCATTCCACAGTGTAATGTTTTAAGGCTGAAGAAAATAAACTTGAAGGAAAAAGTATTTTCTGTCTAGACATGACACATTTTTCTATAGACTTTTTTTTCATACAGTGTATTGTTTTTATCCCAAACAATACAATAATCAAAAATCCAGACAAGCACTGCTAAATCAAGCTCAGTCATTAGTCAGCGCATCGTTGGTATATTTTGGTTACATGCACATCATAGCAACAGCATGAATCTGTCATAAGTACTGCATGCACGAGTGCTCTCTAATCCCAGAGACGCAGTTCAGCAGCACAAAAAAGAAAAATTAACTTGAACGGATCACAGCACCATTTCCATTTCAAGTCTTACCCAGATAAACGGAATGGTAAAGTGTTATGGACAAAGGGTGATAGGCTTGCAGAACTGTCTGTATATGTGGAAAAGATGTAATTTGTTCTGAATATCAGGCTCTTGTCCTTTAGCTCCTGAATGTTAAACGCCGGCTCGTTGCGGTTGAGTCACGCCGACCTGATTACATGAAGATGTCACAGTGATTTTACCTCATCCTAGTGTTGCAAATGTCTCAACTGCGTTTTTTGTAGATTAAATTTGTTATTTTGGAAGACTAATTTCCCCACAGAACACAAATAGAACCGTGACCTTTAAAACGGAGAGACAGTGTGTCTCGAATCGGAAATACGCTTCGTTCTTCGATGTATTTATTTATTTATTATTCTGCGAGCGCTTAATTTCCAGTGTTTGTTGGTTTACTTCATCCACTTTATTGTCTCGGAGGCTTTAAAATCACACCCCTTATCTGCTCGACACACATTGTAATGCTGCCGACAAGGTCACGAGAGCTCTGCCTATATCAGGAATACAAACACATGCTATTCTAAACCGTGTGTGAAGGACGCAAAAATCCTCTAGCTGATGAAGTGAAACCCAATCAATACATGCCATATGAAGAGGCGGCCCATAGTGCATGTGTTCGTCTCGAGTGTTTTTCATTCCTTTATTAACAAGGCCTCCTGCTCTTTAGGTTTTCCCTCCAACGCCGTTACTTTGAAAGGCATCTCACGCCAAGCAATTTGGCTTCCATATTTTATCCTGAATTACCTCGCTGATGCCTCTAATGAAATGCGGTCTATTGTGGCAAAGACAGGGAGAGAGAGAGAGCGCGCACATGACAGTTTCTCTGGAATAACAATCATGCTGTGTTATTTATTTATTTATTTTTTACACCATTGATGACCCCGAGTCCATCTGCGACGAGAACAAGCAGTTGCGGGGGGAATTAACACCAGACAGTTTCCGTGTGCATTAACATTAACATTTACTTGGCAGACATGTGTCACATTGACTTGCGAGAAAAGGCATAAAGCGCATTGTTGTTGCCAATTTGCAGGTAGCAATAAGAGCACAGTTCCTGGAAAAGATCCAAGCTGGTTAGTTAGCATTTTTAAAAGAGTCTGAAAGACTGCCTAATTCCCTCACTGAGCATCAACGGAAGGTTTCTTATATAATTCTTCATTTGAATTTCTTATTCAAACCTTTATATATCCAGGGAATTGTGAATATTCTTGTAAATTACATCAAAATGAAATTTGAATCAAATGTGAATGTCATTTCTGTAGTGCGTGTGGTCCAATGCCTTTTTATATTTGAGCTTGTGTTATTTCATATTCCCTATATTACCATACTCTGTGTTAATATATTTTACAAAATATATTTTTTAAAAATGATGAACATTTATTTACCCTCAGGTCATCCAAGATATAGATGAGTTTGTTTCTTCATTGGAACAAATTTAGCACTACCTCTTCCTTGCTCAACAATGGATGCTCTGCAGTGAATGGGTGCCATCAGAATAAGAGTCCAAACAGCTGATACAAACATCACAATAATCCACATAACTTAAGTTAATAACCAACAGCAGTGTTGCCAAGAATTGTGCTACTTTAATACTGTTGCCGTGGGTTGTTTTGATGTCCACAGGTTGAATCGACCCCAATAACATCATATTTAGCCCCTGAATGCTAATTTACCAGGGGAATCCATATAAAAAAAATGTGCATTTCCTCCCCAGAACGCGATTTTTAATGGGGACTCCCCTTGAAACGCCACTGGGCTAGTTTTGGGCTAGTTTTGAATAGCAATTGGGCGGGTTTTGTTGTGAAAGCCTGGCAGCCATGACAAACAGCCATATCACCCTGCCCAAGACTGACTGAACGTTGGGGGTGCCCATGCCCCAGGGGTCCTAATGCCCTAGTATGATGGGGCACTATACTGTAAAAAGCACCGTCATTCGGATTAGGGCTGGTTTGAATACCATTTTTTGAGCTTTGAAGCTTCGGTAGAAATCGACACAGAATATTCAAAGTTTTGTAGGGAAGGGCTGAACATATTCTTCTCTCTAACAAAGGCAGAAATCTCTGTGTGTCTGTTTGCATTTTTGTTATGTCAAGAACCATTCATCCAATTGACAAAGTGTGGCAGGTATGTTGCTGCAGACTGAAGGGAGTGCACATTTTGGTGCAATATGGACACGCAACACATTCAGAATGAATAAACTTTTAATAAACTGCAGAACAGTGCAAGCCGAAAGCGTATCCCCGTTGTCCTGGTCAAATTCCCTCCTCTGGCCCTTGTCAATCATGGCCTCCTAATAATCCCCATTCATTGAATTGGCTCATTCTCTCATTCTCCACCTGTAACTGGTGTGTGGTGAGCGCACTTTTGCCGTTATATTGTGACTGCCGTCGCATCATCCAAGTGGATGCTGCACACTGGTGGCGGTATGATTGCAAAGCGTTTTGGGTGTACAGTAACACACAATAAAGCGCAATATAAATGCTTCATTCATTAATTCATTCATTAATTCATTCATTTTAACTTTAAACCATTGCTTTTGTTCAAAATATGAGTTCATAATCATAATAATAATGGTTCCTCCAGTGAAACATTCCATCTTTTGTTCTCCCCTCACATTAAAACTCACCAACTTATTTGTTTAGAACAGTTTTAGACTGTTTTTTTTTTTTTTTTTTTGTAAACAGTGCTTAATCTGTGCATATATTGTATATTGTAAGACTCATATTTTAGCCGAAAGCAACTGTTTGAAGTTAGTTCACCCAAAAATTAAAGTTCTGTCATTAATTACTCACCCTCATGTCGTTCCAAACCTGTAAGACATTTGTTAATCAAATTAAGATATTTTTGATGAAATCCGAGGTATGTTGTGGTACTGGCCTGAATGTGCATCAAAGACTGACACGGAAAAGAAGAAATTGTTGAATAAAGCACACAAAAAGTATTCTCACAGCTTCATAAAATTGAGGTTGAACAACTGATGTCACATGGACTATTTTATTGATGTCCTTACTACCTTGCTGGGCCTTGAACATATCAGTTGTGTTGCTGTCTATGCAGAGTCAGAAGCTCTCAGATTTCATCAAAAATATCTTAATTTGAGTTCTTGAGAATTGCTTGAACTTGAACTGCTGGTTCGTCTTGTCAGGGACAACCTTTCTCCCAAGGTTTTTTTCTCCATTTCTGTCACAGATGAAGTTTTGGTTCCTTGCCGCTGTTGCCTCTGGCTTGCTTAGTTGGGGACACTTCATTTCCAGTGATACTGTATACTATTTGAACTGAGCTGAGCTGGATGATGACATCACTGAATTCAATGATGAACTGCTTTTAACTGAAAATTGTGTTTACTGTTGTCCTTTTCCATTATTGACACACTACCTTCCTATTTAATACTGTAAAGCTGCTTTGACACAATCTGTATTTTAAAAAGCGCTATATAAATAAAGTTACATCAGCTGTTTAGACTCTCATTCTGACAGCACCCATTCACTGCAAACGATCCGTTGGTAAGTAAGTGATGCAATGCTAAATTTCCCCAACTCACCTACATCTTGGATGGTCTGAGAATACTTTTTCAGCAAATGTTTATTTTTGGATGAACTATTCCTTTGACAGGCATTTTAACTATTACTTTTGGATGAACTATGAAAAAACTGCATTGGCTAAAAATATACAAAAAACATACATTTATCATCTTTTCTGTGACCTCCCACCGTGAAGATTTTTCTCAAACAGAAGTGACACACGCCTTCATACCACCCACACAAGTTCTACCTCTTTTCATCACTTTTCTCTTTATCGCTCCACATTTCTGCCTTTCCTCTCTTGCACTGCAAACAATCCGAGCTTTTTTTTCCGGCGAGGCAGTCGGTGTGCCGTATCTGACTGATAGCATTCCTGTCAGGATATCAGAGACACTGATTCATGCTGGCAGGCATGTCATTGGGTTTGTGGACTGAGCTCAGGCTGGAACACTCACCTACACTGCTGGATCAGTCCATGCGATTGGACACGGTCTGCTGTGAGGCCGGCTCTCCATATGTATTCATTTCTCTTTGCTTATAATGTGTTTTTCTTTTACAGTTGGCCTTCCCTCAGGAACTATTGAGGTAACTGTCTTACCGCTCAATCGGACGCTACGGCTTTACAGAGACCGTGAGATTGTGAGGATGCATGAGCTTCTCGCTTTTCAAAAGTAAGAATTACGTCACCTTCTGTAATCTCTCTGACTGTTTACCGAGCTGCAATCGGCAAGCATGAATAAATAAAACGCCCAGGCACTTTTCAAAAAGGATTCTCATTTGCTGGTTGGACGGCTGATGGGTGTAATTTTGGCTTTCTAGAGTCTTAATCATGAGCCGAACAGAAATGAGATGACAATCAGGATTTGGGGTTTGAAAAAGGCATAATGTAAACTTATTTATATAGAGATGCACACAATGATTTTAGATTAGATTTTCCATTCTCATTTGAGACATAAATAACATTCATCAGAGTCTGTGCTGCACATATTAAGATGCATCAAAGCTCTAACACACAGCAAAATGAACAGTACTTTAATAATAAATTGATCACATTAAAACTCATATAAAAGGAAATTAAGCAAACAAGAAAGTGAGAATGGAATAAATGACAAACATGAATGTATGCTGTACCATTATTGGAGAGACTATTTACACTAAGTCTTGATGGCAAAGGCTTTTTACATTAACTCTGCATATACATTCTTCCAAAAAGAGTAAGCAGTTTGCAAGGTGCAAAAATAGGTGCATTTTAAATTCTACAAACTTTTTGATATTGGCCCAAGTTCGAATATATATCATCTCCATTTGTCTATTCATCTCCATGCACCATTGGCTCTCTGTAAATGAGTATACACTCCCAGAAAAAAAGTACAACAAGCTGTCAGTGGTGCAGTGCCCTTTCAAAAGGTATACCTTTGTACCTTATTTACCTCTAAAAGCTGTATATTAGTATTTTAAAAGTACATATTAGTCCTTAAAGTGCACATAATACAACCTAAATGGTGCATATTAGTACCTTTTAAAAAGGTACAAGCCTAATGATAGCTTTTGTACCTGTGTTTTCGAGAGCACAGTAAGATACTACTGTTCATGATGTAGTGTATGTAAAAGAAGAGTGTAACAAAACAACCCAGTCTGCACATGTATTGTATTATGCTATTCGCTATTACAAGGTTTTTGAGAAAATATAAAAAGTTAGCTTGATTTATGATGTTAATTAAAGGCAGAAATACGTCTCTGAAATGGTTCCATTTATTGTCTGCAGGAGAATAGAAGCAGTGTTATTAATGTCATATTTTTTGAATTAATTTTTGTAATTTTAGTGACATTTTTTGTTTTATTTTACAATTTTTATTCATTTTTGTTTATTTTAGTACATCAAACTAAATGAAAATGAGAATTTTTGATTTAGCAACTAGATGTTTTTTTTGATAGTTTTAGTTAATAACCTTAAATTGAAGCTTTTCTCTAAACTGGCTGTCTACAAATGTTTTCTGTATGCAGTTACACTGTTTCATGGAATACTGAAACACAATGAATGCATGCATGGAAGCACTCACTGCTTCTGTAAGTATTCAACATTCTATATTTTTGAATGTTTGAAATGTCAAATGTTTGCTGCATCGCTAACTATTGTTTTGGCACATCATCTGCCATACAGTAAAAATGCAGTTCTTTGCCGTTGTATTGCTGTCTGCAGACGAACGCTGTAATTCTATTGGCTCAGAGCTGGCAATCAGCCCACAGTAAGCGATGTTGATTCGAACACAGTCGAGGCATTACATTCTCTCTGCCCTGCTATAAAACAAGCTCACTGTGAAAGAGAAGTTCACGCTGAAACACTCGTTTTGTAAAGGCCATTTACCATAATGAACCTGGAAACAAGCTGAAAGAGCCCCACTGCAGCGAAGGAATTAAATGTCAACTTTGGTCTGAGAAAATAGACCGGAATTGTCCAAGAGGCATTCACCTCCGAAATGAGCTAATTTAACACTGAGAGGCGTCTCTGCATGGAAATAAAATCATCCGAGTGCTCCAGCTCTACCGAGACGAGACAAAAACGGAAGCAGGGAGAGAGAGAGAGAGACACACACATGCTGGATACAAAATATGATGCTCTTCCTCTGAGATTCTGCTCCGATATGAAGCTAATTAATGCTCCTTCTTGTAAAATGACCTATGAACTCGGCCATGTGGTCCGGGGTTGTACGGGCAGGGAGCTTGTTGGCATCTGGGAGGAGAGAGGAGGAGAGGATGTGCGTGAGGGGGCAGACGGGGCACCGAGAGGGAATGTGCCGGGTAGATAATGTTGGGTGGTGCGGCGTGTGAGGAGATTGCCTGGATCTCGCTCTAATAGAAGGATTATCCAGAGAGGGGTCGAGCTAATACTGTTGTTCAAATGAGGGATAGAGAGAAAAAGAGGTAAGGAGCGTGCGCCTCATCAGACTAACAAGCAATCCAGTTTTCATTAAGTCCCCGGCAGACCTCAGATCAGTGTCTTGTTAGCAAGAGCAGAGTGGGATTAGTTGAGCTCAGGCGCTGGGGATGGAAGACAACTATAGCCTGATTACCTTATTTAGATACTCCGGCACCACAGCCACGAGAGAGACACACACTCAGATGGATAGACAGGTTAAGGGAACGATGGACGACTCTGATAGGAACAAGAGATTACACCATTGTGTCAGACTCAGAATTTTGATTCCATTAAGGTTTAAAGGGTTAGTTCACCCAAAAATGAAAATTAGCCCATTATTTACTCACCCTCCAGGCACCCTAGGTGTATATGACTTCCATCTTTCAGATGAATGCAATCAGAGTTAAAAAAAAAAAAAATTATCCTGACTCTCCCAAACTCTATCAATGAGAACAAATGCTGTTTTATCGAGACTCACAACGCATGCCGTGTGAGTCACTTTTTATTATTGATGAATGCACTTTGTTGGATTTGTTTTGGACTGTTGAAAAGAAACACCCACCCCATTGCCATGATAATTTAAAAAATAACTCAGATTGCATTTGTCTAAAAGAAGGAAGTCATATACAGTGAAGAAAAAAAAATATTTGATCCCCTGCTGATGTTGTACATTTGCCCACTGACAAGGAAATGATCAGTCTATAATGTTCATAGTAGATTTATTTAGTCAGAGACAGAATAGCAACAAAATATCTAGAAAAACACATTTCAAAAAAGTTATATTTGCATTTTAATGAGTGAAATAAGTATTTGACCCCTTTGCAAAACTTGACTTAGCAAAACTATTTTAGGCAAACACAGAGGTCAGACATTTCTTGTAGTTGGCCACCAGGTGAGTTGTGTTGATGCCAAAGAGCTTGATTTTGGTCTCAGCTAACCACAACACTTTCACCAAGTTCTCCTCTGAATCATTCAGATGTTCATAGGCAAATTTCACACGGGCCTGTACATGTGCTTTCTTGAACAGGGTAACCTGCAGGATTTTAGTCCTTCACTGCGTAGTGTGTTACAAATTGTTTTCTTGGTGACTATGGTCCCAGCTGCCTTGAGATCATATACAAGATCCTCCTGTGTAGTTCTTAGCTGATTCCTCACCTTTTTCATGATCATTGAAACTCCACAAGGTGAGATCTCGCATGGAGCCCCAGAACCGGGGAGAGTTGAGAGTAATTTTGCATTTCTTCCATTTGCGAATAATTGCACCAACTGTTGTCACCTTCTCTCATCAAGCTGCTTGGTGATGGTCTTGTAGCCCATTCCAGCCTTGGGTAGGTCTACAATCTTGTCTCTGACATCCTTGGACAGCTCTTTAGTCTTGGCCATGGTGGAGAGTTTAGAATCTAACTGATTGCTTCTGTGGACAGGTGTCTTTTATACAAATCAATTGATAACTTTTTTGAAGTGTGTTTTTCTGGATTATTTATTTATTTATTTTTTGTTATTCTGCCTCTCACTGTTAAAATAAACCTACCATTAAAATTATAGACTGATAATTTTTTTGTCATTGGGCAAATGTACAAAATCAGCAGGGGATCAAAAAAAAAATTTTTCCTCACTGTACACCTAGGATGCCTGGATGTGGGCTAATTTTCATTTTTGGTTGAACTATCCCTTTAAACATTTAGGGTTCAAGTGAAATTCCTGATTTTTCATATCTGGTTCTAAGAATTTTGGACTGTGAGTTTGTTACTTGAAGATTTCTTATCTGAAAAGCATCAGGAGGAATTCATTTTACACCCAAGCGCTCTCAGAATGACTTTGATTATTTTCTGACTATAATTGAGATGTGTACAAACACCCTGAAATGCAAACCATTTTAAAACAACATTATAGCACAGTATATAATTGAAAACTGTAGTCTGTAGCAAAGTAAAATCAAATAACTTAACTATTTTTCAGATCATCAGTATTCAAAGCTCAGTGAATATTGATCACACACACAGAGATAATTTTACCAAGCTGATTATTCACTAAAAACTTTCACAGATCATGTTTTCATGCCATTTTAAGTCTTATTTTGAAGCAACAAAATGGTTATATCTAAATGCGTGAGTTCTTCACTGCATTATATTGTTAATTCAGACTGATTCATGAATCACGCATGAACTCGAGGTGGGATTTATCACATGAACCAATCACAGCCGACCATAACCAGTCATATCGTGATGGAGGCATTGCCTCCTCTCATGTGACTTCCCCCCATTCCCTCTCAATTAACAGCCACCAAATTCACTGTACACTTTAGGGGATCTGTTAAAACTCAATGGCCTTTGTTGGAAAGTCATTGTTGGACAAGGTTTCTTTAAAAACCAAGTGATTTACACACTTTTTATGTCATATTTTGTAATATTTGCTTAGTTTTATTTTTGTACTATAATTTTTTCGAACACACACTGCCTCCCTTGCCTCCTTGGCGGAAACGCCCCTGTTCTAAATGCCTGTCTATAAACATGCAGCAGACATAATAACAGGCTTTCAGCAAATGCTGCTTATCACTTTGCCAGTGAATGTGTAAAAGTTTCTGCTTTTCTTGTTCTATTCTCAGCGTTGTGATGCAGAGCAAATAAGACACTGGAGAATTTGTCCTTCCTCTCTTTTCCCTCATGCAGCAGATCGACCCTGGTTTGTGCTCACACACCCTGTCTCCAAGTTCCCAGTTGTCGCATGGCCTAATAAACCAGCCATGGCTGTCTGGGGGCGCCTCCTGAGGCCGGAGACCCGAGTGCTAGAGGATGAGGATAGCTGCATGATGGATGAGACGGAGGCCAAACAGACCCAGATTATTTATCGATTACATATACCAAACCTGGTCTGAGAGACAGAGAACCTCATAACAGAGAATATAAAGACAAACACAGAAAGAACATGAACAGCAGCCTGTTTAAGATACTAACACTCTACCCTGAAACTACTAACTAGTGATTATTGGCCTGTGTTGCGGTGCATTATGGGCACTTTTTCTTTCACTCATATACATATTGTATCAACATCTTGTTTTTAGTTTTGTTTGTTTTCAGCTATCAGCCACTCTGCTGTTGAGTTATTAGTATCTGTGTCCTTTATTCCCTTCGGATCTACAAATGAGTTTCCTTTTTTGCATTAAATGTATCAGCTAAGTGCTTCATTTAAAATTCTCCATTGTTAAAAACTATATCTAAGAATAATGTTGCTCATGGTAATGCTTTAAAAATGGCCAATTTGCTGGGAAATATGACCCACCCTTGGCGTTTAGCTATATCCATTTGCAGAGTTTCAAATTCGAGAATCAGGAGGAGTCTTATTTAATGCAATGAGGTCTGCAGGAGGTACTGGTGGCCTTGACTGAGTAATTACTCTTGTTTATAATCATAATAAGGAAGTTTAACAGCTGCCGCTGAAACTTTGCTTTTAAAATGAGCCATGCTTAACACAGAGGTGTCAGAATTATTTAGCGATTCAGTGCTTGCCCGATGGCAGTCGGCTACTTGACTATAAAACTGATCGTTTGGGACTGAGGTGAATAGGACGGCAGGACTATCCATTACCATAATTAATTGATTTGTTTTCCTCGAGCCTGCAGGTTAAATGCACTCTGTCTTCTCACAGTATAAACCGCAATAAAAAGCCTTTTAAAAGTGGTTTCCACGGTCGCAATGCAAAACTTCATGCCTGACCTGTTTCCATCATCTTTGCAGGATATGAAGATTGATCTTTTTCATTTGTTTCTATCCAGGTCACTGGACTGTCGATGCATTTATAGAAAGCTGGACGACACCCGCGGTGGATAATAAGACTTGTAGACTCATTGATTACGAAGGGTCAGGGTTTGTCTGGTTAGTATGGTCCAGTTAGTCTCTACTTCTAGATGAGATAATAGAACTACAATATGCTGTGGGAGGAACAAAGCAGCCAGCAACTTTTTTTGTTTGTTTGTTGCAAGAAATAGATACAATTTTAAATATTATTCAAATATTAAATACTAGATTTTTACCAGCACCACTTATAAAAATATTAAATATACAACAACCTACACCAACTCATTATACACAAGGCTTCTTCTGTAGTATCTTCTGTAAATTCTCAAAGGTACTAAATAAAAAAAAGGATATTTGGGCAAAATAAGAAAAATGTACACATTCTGTTCAAAAGTTACACCCCTGGCTCTTAATGCATTGTGTTCTCTTCTGAAGCATCTGTGAGTGTTTGAAGCCTCTGTAATAGTTGCATATTCCTCAGTTGTCCTCAGTGTGAAAAGAGGGATCTCAAAATCAGACAGTCATTGTTGGAAAGGATTCAAATATACAAAAAAGCTAAAAATACAAATAATTTGAGGGACCTGAAGGATTTTTCTGAAGAACAGCAGGCAGTTTAACTGTTGAGGATAAACAAGAGACTCATGAAAAACTATTACTAAACAAAAAAATACAGCTGTGGATCATTCAGGTAACAACACAGTATTAAGAATCAAATGTATGTAAACTTTTGAATGGGAGCATTTTTATAAATTCAACTATTATTTTCTCTTGTGGACTATATGTACATGTCTTTTATGTGAAGTATCTTATTCAGGTCAGTAATAAAGTAATCATAACATGCATTTTGTATGATCCATCTTCATTATTTTATAAAATAATGAACATTTTGCAGATTCTGCAAGGTGAATGTAAACGTTTATGTGTATGTGTGTGTGTATTAGATGCTATATAGTTGGAAAAACTAGGAAATTTATCAAAGACAAATGTTTGATCAATGTTTCAACATGCAGAAAATCATTGAATGTACCACTAATAGCAAAAAAACAAAAACCCACCCTTATTAGAGACTGAAAAGATTTATACAAGGGTAACACAAAATGTTACAGAAAATTGTAAATGTAAAACCTTCATACAATCATGAATATTCTCCGAAAACTACTTTTACAGTCCTAGAAAGCAATCAGAAATCTTCCTCTGATTTGACCACATTTGCAAAGCATCCTAGATAACCAGCAACTCCATTAAACATTTCCCCAGACTATTTTGACTCAGAACACCCTAGAAGCTGCATAGGAATGCAATGCCTGGAAGTTTTGCTTGGGTAAACATCTGTAAAAATGTTTTAAATCTAGTTCCAGTCAGACATTTGTTAACATATGCTCTACTTTCCAGTTTGGTGTCAACATGCTAAAAGTCTGTGAAATCAGACTCCCGCACAGCCGTGTTCAGCACAGCATGCATGCCTGCAGGGAACAGGCCACGTGTCATTAATACACTGTCCTACATGAATTTCTGCTGTGACACAGCGTATAATGAATCACGGTTATAAAACCCATACCTGAAATTAAAAATCTTATTATAGCCATCTATTCTGGCCGACATTTATATACAACCACAAGCGCACCACGGTAATACTTGTGATGTTCTCGACTCTGGAATATCATAAATAACCATGTTAAGATGTGTGAACTATGGCCATTAACAAATAATAAACAGAAACGATAAATAAAAAGAAATTTAAAGTATTAAAATATAAATCAGCTTGATGAAAGTTTTACTTTATTCAGTGACCTTTGATATGATACTTTGATATTAATGAAAAAACATTTCAAATAAGTTTCCTAGTCAAAATTTATTACGCAATATATTCATTAAAAATATGGTGATCTTTAAACCATCTTCATATTTTAAGTTTGCAGACACTCACCTTGGTAAGTACATCTCACTTTTTTGTTTCATCATGTAATCTAGGTTGTATGTGCATCATGTTGAAAGTCTTAGTTCATTTAAAAACCCCACTGGAAAAGCAATGTTTTGGAAATCTGAAGTTAGCTATTATTTCCAATTAGCACACTAAATAAAACAAACCATCGCACACCAAATGTTTTTGCAAAGCATGTGCTTAAGACATTTACACACCACTGTATATGAGATTTATTGTGATTCATTCGATTCCACAGCTTGTAATTAATCTGATTACATTATAAGCGATTGACAGCACCAGTCAAAACACACCTAACAAAACGAGCCTTCCGGTCTTGAGACAGGTGATTCTGCTTAGTATTCTGTTGGGATTTGTCACAATATTCAGCAGGTTGGTTGGTTTTTCCGCTCATGTGAGGTGTTTTGAGGGCATATTTGTGTAATGGGTAATGAGCGTTCCGCCGCCCGCCTCACCTCAAGCTTTTGTTTGCGGGAGAAGATTAGTTTAAAGCGCGCTAACTGCAGAAAAGGTGCGCGAAACCAGATGAGATTCTCTCATGCATGCTGTTATAAATTGGGACGAACTGTCAGAGTCACGGTGATTTATGGCATAATTAATGAACAATTATCTAACAGATTAACGCTCGTGACTCATGACTCATTTGTTTGCCGAAAACTTTTGAGTTAACATTTCGCATTTTATGAGGCGTAACTAAACTTGACTTTGATATTAGCGTCATTCGAAGGTCGAAAGTATGAATATATTATCAAGGTGAACACCTTTTTTTGAGAGATTTTGAGAGTGCTTAGTCCATCATGTGCCTTTTAGTAAACGCAACAGAAGTTCTGACTAATTAATGATGTGATGTGCATACTCTTATTTCTCGTCCAATTTGGGGTCTGGCCACGTTCGCGGTCCAATTCAAGCTTTTCATTCATTTTCCCCTCTGAGCGCTGAATGGAAATTGTTTCCGAGCGCACGTACGCACGTGTATGTAATAGAAAAGACTGATTTGGCTCTGTTGTGAAAGGATTAGAGTTTGTGAGACATTGTGAAGCCGCTAAGGAGGACTAGTCTGTTAATCGGTGCCATGGAACGAGAGAGAGAACTCGTGAAGCGCACGCATGTTAATGGAAGAGAGATTTCCCTCCCAATACAGGCTTTTCAACGCCGAGCTACTTCTCATTCATCATTTATAGGAGCACTCACGCTGACTGCAGTTATGGAACAGTTCCAACTGTCTGAAGGCTTACATTTCTCTTTTCTCTTTGGCTATTATTGAGTCTTTACAAAGTGATCTATCTATCTATCTATCTATCTATCTATCTATCTATCTATCTATCTATCTAATAAAAAACACAGAATTCATATGAAGAGGTGTGAGTAATAAAAAAATGGGAAAACAAAGTATCTTGCATTATTTATTTGAAAAAGTAACTCTGATATTTTGTTTGTAAATGTAAAAGTAATGCATTACTTTACTAGTTATTTGTAAAAAGTGATTACATAACTTGCGATACTTGTAATATAGATATAATGTTGAAGTCAAAAGTTTAAATACACCTTGCAGAATCTGCAAAATGTTAATTATTTGACCAAAATAAGAGGGATCATTCAAAATGCATGTTATTTTTAATTTAGTACTGACCTGAATAATATATTTCACATAAAAGACAGTAACAGTCAACAAGAGAAAATAAAAGTTTACACCCCTTAGTGCATTGTTTTTTCTTATGAAGCGTCAGTGAGCGTTTGAACCTTCTGTAATAGTTGAATATGAGTCCCTCAATTGTCCTGAGTGAGAAAAGATCATAGTCATTTTGGAAAGGGTTCAAATACACAAAAATGCTGAAAAACCAAAGAATCTGTGGGACCTGAAGGACTTTTCTGGAGAACAGCAGGCAGTTTAACTGTTCAGTACAAACAAGGGACTCATGAACGACTATCAGTAATGAAAATAATAATAATAAAATGCAGCTGTGGATCATTCAGGCAACAACACAATATTAAGAATCAAGTGAATGTAAACTTTTGAACAGGGTCATTTTTATGAATGTAATTATTTTCTCTTGTGGACTATATGTAAACATCTTTCATGTGAAATATCTTATTCAGGTCAATACTAATTAAAAATAACATGCATTTTGTATGATCCCTCTTATTTTGGTAAAATAAATAACATTTTGCAGATTCTGCAAGGTGTATGTGAACTTTTGACTCCAATAATAAAGTTAACTTTACATAACTATATTTCTACTTCAATTCATTTTTTAAAATATAAAGATTTAAACAGTGTAATATAAATAACTAAATGGTGGCTGTCATAAACACTTGACAGATCTATTTAAACAAATACATTTTTTAACAACTTACAGTACAAGTTATAATGAATATGTTATATTATATTGTGCATATATTTAGCAAAACGCTCCTCACTAGAGTTTATGCTGCATATTGTTTACAGGCTGTTATACTGACGTCTTTGCGCGGTTGAAAAACTCATTGAGCGATTACGTGATACAGGTTTCTGTACGTTGTACACTTTCTTTTAACATACCTTTTCATGTTCATTCATTATTTTTTATTTATTATTAATTATTTGGCACTGAGAAGCAGAGGAGATGATCGGTTCACATTAATCAGTGCCAAAACGGTATTGATAGCTTGAATATTGTAATAAAACAGACAGAATTTGAAATCTGAGACTTTGATTCATATCAAAAGTAACAAAGCACAAAGCTTATCATGATTTACTGGATATGAATTGTACTACAATGTTTCATTCATTAAATGAAAACAGACTAGTCTAATGGATTCTTGGGATTTAAGAATAGATATAGTTTTGTAAAAACTATATTTTTAACCCAGCCCTACTGTACATATATTAGCTAGCTTGCCATTAACACGTTTGCATGCTAAATGCTAAGTAAATGCTCTTTGAATAACAAAAGCCACCCTCCTCTTAATATTTTTAATCTACCCAGCAACTTCCCATGCTGGGAACTACCGAACTGTTTGACTGCTATAGCTTGTATTAAGAATGAGAGGTGTGCTTTAAACCACACAGACGTTCTCTTGTTGTTTTGTTTTGTTGTGTTCTCTCTCTCTATTCTTTAGCGCTGACCCCTCATTACAGACTCATCTCTCAGGTGGAGCAGTCTAACTCGTCTGCGTCTCATGGGCCCGTTTCTGTCCGTCTAGCTATCTGACTCAACCGGCTGGCTATAATCAATAGCTTCTCCCATCATTTCTCATGAGATACAACCACTAGAGCAATGACCTTCCTCGCTCTCATTCTTTCTTTTGCCGGCCTCTCCTCCCTCATTAAATTCTAAGCTGTGAGGTCGACCCTAACGATTCCAGCATGAGAGAAAAGGATAAAAGTAAGAGACAAAATAGATGAGAACTATTTCTGGGCTGGATATCCAGGAATGACCCAAAGGCTTTAGTATGATTCCGGTCTGATGGAAAACGGGCCTCTGTAGTCACTGCGGCCCCTTAATATGAAGACTATTGGACCAAGGAATTCATCACCCAATATGGCAACACATAGTTGAAGGACTCTCAGATGCCTTTTTGAATTTAAGAAAACAAAATGCAGGTAGACTTGATGCGATATTCACTGAGGGGCCGTTTGAGAGATGCACCCACCCACATCTAAACCAGACCATGGAGAAATACAGCAGCTTTAGCTGCATCAGTGCAGAAGCTGATAGCAAGAGTTTAGGCTTGATTTCCTGCTTTCATTCTCAAACACTATCAACCCTAGACACACTGTGAGTGGGACTGAAACCTCAAAAAGTCTGCCTTATCAAGTGCTCTCCGGAGGTATGAAGGCACCGGGCCATATCCAAAGTCAATGTTTTCTTAACATCTTGTCTACTGAAACGCCTCCATCCTGTCAGTTTTTGACTGCAGTGTAAATATATCCTTTGTCACCTATGATATCCTATAAAAGCGTAGTCTGATGAGGCAATTAAAAGAATGTTTCTTCAAATTATAATTCTGTTTCTAATTAGAAATGAGCATCATCAACACGAACACAGTTTGTAAATCATTTGCTGTACTACATTTGAAAAGTGAAATTTTTTTGCAAAAAAATATCAATGTTAACAGACCCTTAGACATTGAAATTTTTTTGCAAAAAAATATCAATGTTAACAGACCCTTAGACTGACTATACATTTCCAGCAGTTCATGCATTGGAAATCGATAAATTATTAATTAGTAAAAATAATAATAATAAAATTGCCATTGCAGTAAGACATAATACACTTGTATTAAAAGTGCATTCTTTATCTTTTTTTTTTTGTATTTGTACATTGTGTACTTTTAATTGGAACATTTAAAAATGATTTTTGCAGTACATAGTCCAATGGAGTCAAACACAGTATTTAATGAATCAAAACAATGTAGGGCAGCATTAAAAATAAACAGCTTAATACAAATAATTGCCAAAATGTACAATCTAGACAGTGATTTTTTGTGTTGGACGACCCCTATAAAACAAAATCACCATCATTACCAAAAAGCATCTGGAATGCTAAGATTCTGCTATTTCCATCATTAAATCATGGCTCCGTATGCCACTGTTTTATAAACTTAATATTTAATGTGTCTGTGTATGTGTGTGTAACACGAAGTGTAAGGTTATCCTAATTAGGCTGTAACCTTCAGCTGGTGTAATCTGTTGAGTCAGCACGTTGCAGGGGAAGCGTTTAATTGGTCAGTAAAAGTTATGTTGCTCTCTCATCTTCTTACTCTCACACAGTCTACCAAGGTCTGGCCTGATGGGAAAATGCTCACTCGGTATAAATACACAGGCACGCTAATCAGCGGATTAAAGAGGCAAAGGCAAACGAATCATAATGCACCAACAGAAAGAGAGCGAGTGTGACATTTCTGGGCTATCTGTGCTTTAATTAAATGTTTGAGACTTTCCAAGCACTTTAATTTTCACTTAGCTGCATTTCTAATCATGAATCACTGCTTCACATTTAAAATGAACACATTTGATGCTGCCGAAGAGAAAACTCAGTGGACAGACCACCCTGTAGAAAGACAAGTGTAGTTTATTTTAAACTCGTTTAGTTAGCAGTGGGTGACGAACAATCACCAGTAGTTAACCTGGTCAGACAGAGTTTTACCGTAAAGTGAAGGTAGATGTGACACTAAACAAGAGCTGTATGCAGGCTGCAATGGCCAGAGAATCACTACACGTTTCAAACATGACAAATCTTAATATTTCAAACTTTGAAAATATGAGGTTTTAATGGAAATTTCATGCATCTGAACTAGGGCTGCCAATGTGATTATTCATTTATTCATTTTCATGTGAAACAGAAGACATGCATGAATGGTGAAATATACTTCAAGTGAATGCTATATCTGTCAATATTTGTGATGAATATGAAACATTGTGTTTTTTATTTGATAGTGTCACAGATATTGAGACTTTGATTCAGGCAAGATTATACATTTTTTGAGAAAATATAAGCAGGAGGTTGAACTCCATACTATATGGAGATAAAGTTTATATATCACAATTCTCACAATTTTTCACTTTATTTTTCTGAGTTTACATTTGATAGTTCTGGCTATTAGTTTTACAATTCTGAGAGTATATATCACAATTCTCACTAATTTCTCAGAATTCTGACTATTTTTCTCAGAATACCGAGTTTACATTTGACAATTCTGACTATTTTTTTTCACAATTCTGAGAGTATATATTTCACAATTCTGACTATTTTTCTCAGAGTTTACATTTGACAATTCTATTTTTTTTTTCTCACAATCCCAAGTATATATTTCAGAATTCTGACTATTTTGCTCAGATTTCTGAGTTTTAATTTGACAATTCTGACTATTTTTCTCAGAATTCTGAGTTTACATTTGACAATTCTGAGTAAATATTTCACAATTCTGACTATTTTTCTCACAATTCTGAGAATATATTTCAAATTCTGACTATTTTGCTCTTAATTCAGTTTACATTTCAAAATCCTTACTATTTTTCTCAGAATTCTGAATTTATATCTCACAATTTATATTTCACAGCTCAATTTTTCTCACAATTCTGACTATTTTTCTTATAATTCTGAGTATATATTTTACAATTCTGACTATTTTTCTTACTATACTGAATATATTTCACAATTCTGACTATTTTGCTCAAATTTCTCAGTTTTTATTTTACAAGTCTGACTATTTTTCCTCATAATTCAGAGTTTATATTTCAGAATTCTGTACATTTTTCTCAAAATTCTGAATTTATCTCTCACAATTCTGAGTTTATATTTCACAGTTCAATTTTTCTCACAATTCCGACTATTTCTCACAATTCTGAGAATATATTTCAAATTTTATTAGACTATTTTGCTCAGAATTCAGAGTTTATATTTCGCAATTCTGACTATTTTTCTCAGAATTCTGAATTTACATCTCACAATTTATATTTCACAGTTCAATTTTTCTCACAATTCAGACTATTTTTCTTATAATTCTGAGTATATATTTTACAATTCTGACTATTTTTCTTACTATACTGAATATATTTCACAATTCTGACTATTTTGCTCAAATTTCTCAATTTTTATTTTACAAGTCTGACTATTTTTCCTCATAATTCAGAGTTTATATTTCAGAATTCTGTACATTTTTCTCAAAATTCTGAATTTATCTCTCACAATTCTGAGTTTATATTTCACAGTTCAATTTTTCTCACAATTCCGACTATTTCTCACAATTCTGAGAATATATTTCAAATTTTATTAGACTATTTTGCTCAGAATTCAGAGTTTATATTTCGCAATTCTGACTATTTTTCTCAGAATTCTGAATTTACATCTCACAATTTATATTTCACAGTTCAATTTTTCTCACAATTCTGACTATTTTTCTTATAATTCTGAGTATATATTTTACAATTCTGACTATTTTTCTTACTATACTGAATATATTTCACAATTCTGACTATTTTGCTCAAATTTCTCAATTTTTATTTTACAAGTCTGACTATTTTTCCTCATAATTCAGAGTTTATATTTCAGAATTCTGTACATTTTTCTCAAAATTCTGAATTTATCTCTCACAATTCTGAGTTTATATTTCACAGTTCAATTTTTCTCACAATTCCGACTATTTCTCACAATTCTGAGAATATATTTCAAATTTTATTAGACTATTTTGCTCAGAATTCAGAGTTTATATTTCGCAATTCTGACTATTTTTCTCAGAATTCTGAATTTACATCTCACAATTTATATTTCACAGTTCAATTTTTCTCACAATTCTGACTATTTTTCTTATAATTCTGAGTATATATTTTACAATTCTGACTATTTTTCTTATAATTCTGAGTATATATTTTACAATTCTGACTATTTTTCTTGCTATTGAGTATATATTTCACAATTTTGACTATTTTGCTCAAATTTTTTTCACAAAACAGAATTGTGAAATTCTGAGTTTATATTTCACAATTCTGACAATTTTTGTCAGAATTCCGAGTTTATATTACACAGTTCTGACTATTTTTCCTCAGAATTCTGTTTTTATTTTACAATTCTGACTATTTTTCCTCACAATTGTGAGTATATCTTTTTTCAGATTTTTGACCATTTTTTTCAGATTTTTGAGTTTTTATTTTACAATTCTGACTATTTTTTCTCTATTTGTTAATTCTGAGTTAAAAATCTGAAAGTGAAAAACTGTCTGAATTTTTTATAAAAAACTTTCAATTCTGAGAAATAATAAAAACCCTAAAATAATTAGACAATTGTTTTATTTTATTGTTTTTTTATACCATGGTGGAAACTAGATTCCATACAAACGTGAATATATCAGAAGCATCCAAAAAATTACTTTCTACATATTGCTTTCTTAGGTCTGTAGCCTGTTTTGCCCAATGTCTCAAGAATCTGGTTTCAAACAAAGTACCAAACTTTCTGCAGCACAAATGGGTTCACGTTCTCTGAGTGCGCAGTGTGTATTTGAAATGTTTTTCTGTATTCATAAGGTTGTGAATAATTGCTTTCTCTTCTGTAATTCTCACCATGATCTTATCTTTTTTTATACAATTGCTATAGCAACACTAGCAGCCTACATTTGTGATGCTAATACAGCCTTTTTACAGTGGTATCCAGAATTTTGATGAGAAGCAAAGGCAAAGAGAGGGAATTTAGCATAACTACTCAAAGTAAAGTAAGTGAGAATAATTGCAGGCTTTAGCACTATGAGAAGAAACAAAATTATGATGGTACCTTCCAGCTCTTTTTTCTTAATCTCACAGTTCTTTTCTCTGCAGATCTCAACAAATCATTTTTAGAGAGCGGAAGTCTGTGAAGTTAGTAACTGGTGGCACAGGTGAGTTTAGTCGCCACATGGATCAAATTCCAGAGGGTATCCAGGTATGTGAGTACTGACTCTTGACAACTCATTATCAGTGAAGTGAGCACAGGACCATCATCCCAGCTGCTTTACAAACCCCTCTGCTCAGGATTTCTGTTGCCTTTACACGCACTATAACATCCGCTCGCTCTCAGAGGAGAAAGACGCTCTACCCTTCATCCATATTCAGCAGCAAAGAGTTTCTTCTGACAGTTCTCTTTATCTGACCTCCAACCTTTCTCTCTCAGTTTCACTTTAATCTGCTTTATTGGAATGATAAAAATGTATTTCTGGAACGTCTGAGTATAATGAAAAATCCCCAAAAATGTCCTGACTCCAAACTCTGATTAGGTGAGCTGCATTCAGAGCTGTGACTGTGCATTCTATATTAATACCCCAAGGTGCTACATTTCTATATGACTTGAAATAATTGTTTATTCACATAATTGTTACTGATAAATGAAACTATATATCTATCATTTGTGTTTTTTATTATTATCTGTGAAATTCTGAACCTGTAACAGGGTAGTTGCAAATGAAGAATACAGACAAATAAATAATAAAATAAGGACAGATTTGTGTTCAAAACAGAAAACACTTCAGCTGAGATACTCTTAGAACCACAGTTTAGATCATTAACTTTTCAAAACAACATTTACTAAAAACGTTTCTTCTCCAGCCACTTAATTGTACACTTAAATGCTTAATGAACTTAAGCTGAGGAAAACATTTCCACACAGATCAAATCCATTTAAAACAAATAATGTTTCATTGATCAAACTCAAAAACATTTGTTTTTAGGTAACTACTACTTAGAAATAGTTCACATTTATTTTGTGTATTTTTATGCTATGGTTTAAAGGTTATAAGTCTGTAAAATTTTGTATATAATTTGTTTTATTCATTTATTGTTTTTTTTTTTTTTTTTTTGTAAGGTATTAATAGTTTCAGTGAGAAGCAATGCAGTAAATTAATCAAAAGTGACAATAAATTAAGCAATTAATAAATGTATTAAGCAGCACAACTGTTTTCAAAACTGATAATAATAATAATAATAATAATAATAATAATAAATGTTTCTTGAGCAACAAATTGAGAAGTATATATATATATATATATATATATATAGTTAACATGTCAACATTTGAAGTGGATCAAACCTGTCATCAAAGTTGTCCTAAAACCAAAGCAATACCTTGATCCACTTCAAATGTTGACATGTTAACAGTAAAAAAAAAAAATAAATAAATAAATAAATAAAAACCTGACCTGCAAGATGTAAACTAAAAATTCTGAGGGGTAGGAAAAAGTAAATTTCAAGCTATATTTTTACATTCTAAGATTATATATCACAATTCTGACTATTTTTCTCAGAATTCTGAGTTTATATCTCGCAATTCTGATTTTTTTTTTCTCAATTCCAAGTTTACATCTTGCAATTCTGAGTCATCTCAAAATTCTGAAATTGAAAAACTATTTTTAAATAAAAAATAAATAAAAAAAACTCTGAATTGAATAAGATAAAAAGTTTCTTTCTTTATTTCTTTACTTATTATTTTTATTCCATGGTGGCAACTAGATTTCATACAAACATGAATATCTCAGAAGCGTCCCAAATAATACATTTTTGCATATTTCTTTCTCTACTAGTTTGGTTTGCCTAATGCCTCAAGAATCCGGTTTCAAATAAACTACCAAACTTCCTGCAACACAAATAGGTTTACATTTTCTGATTAAATTTATCAAAAGTGACAGTAGTTTGTTACAAAACATTCCTCAATAAACCAATAAATAAATAAATGTTTAAATATATATATATATATATATATATATATATATATATATATATATTATATATATATATATATATATATATATATATATATATATATATATATATATGTATTAAGCAGCACAAATATTTTCAACACTGATAATAATGTTTCTTGAGCAGCAAATCAGCATATTAGAATGACTTCTGAAGGATCATATGGCTGAAGACTGGAGTAATGATGCTAAAAATTCAGCTTTGCATCACAGGAATAAATTACCTTTTAAAATATATTTAAATAGAAAACAGTTATTTTAAATTCTAATAATATTTCACAACATTACTGTATTTATTACTTGTTGAAAACTTGTTTTTTCACAAAAAAAAAAAAAAAAAAAAACCTTACTGAACTCAAACTTTTGAACAGTAGTGTGTATATGTGACCCTGGACCAGAAGACTGGGGTATATAAGTCACTGGGGTATATTTGTAGCAATAGCCAAAAATACATTGTATGGGTCAAAATTATAGATTTTTCTTTTATGGCAAAAATTGTTAGGATATTAAGTAAAGATCATGTTCTATGAAGATATTTTGTAAATTTCCTACCATAATTATAACAAAACTTAATTTTTGAAAAGTAATATGCATTGCTAAGACCTTCATTTGGACAACTTTAAAGGCGATTTTCTCAGTATTTAATTTTTTTTGCATCCTCAGATTCCAGATTTTCAATTAGTTGTATCTCAGCCAAATATTGTCCTATCATAACAAACCATACATCAATGGAAAGCTTATTTATTCAGCTTTTAGATGATGACTGGTTTTGTGGTCCAGGATCACATATATGATGAAAAACTGATCCTAATACTGATGTTAGCAGATGAATGTAACAGTAACAGTCATCATGTGGCAACCCATCAGCACAGGGGTAAATCGAGTCATATGACCTCCTCAAATCCACTCTGAAACATCTGCTTCAGTAGAGCACAGCTGCCTGACCCTTCAGCCCCTCAATGTCTGCACTGATGAAACCAGAACGTCCTCAGTGTAGACTGTGTGTCAGCATGAAGGGCTGCCTCACTCTCACACACACGTCCACACACCTTTCTCTGAGTGGAGCTGGCGTTTAACTCACACTCTGAAGTGTGAAAGCAAGCTGAGACTCCCATCCTGAGGGTGTAAGCATGTGTGTATGTGTGAGAGAACGAGAGGGAACGAGACACAGCAGGGTGTCAGCAGTCACCCAGAGGCTCCTCCATCATTAGTGTAGTCCTTCCTCTTCCTACTGTCACACAGAGAAGAATCACAGTGCCTTTGTTCTGAATCCAGCCATCCAAGCATCTGGCAGCCGTCTGTATCTCCTGACAGAGCAGATTCAGTGTGGCCACCATGCAGCGCGGCTTCCTTTATCTTCACGGACTTGTATCGGTCTGTCAACAGCTCTCTCTCCCGCTCACTTCTGCCTTAAAAAAATAGTTATTCTATGTTTTTGTAGCACTTTTAGTTTTTTTTTTATGTTTTATGTGTTCTATAAAAGACATTCAAATTCATTGAGTTTGGTTGACAGATTTTTCAAGTTTTTGCTTGTATTTATTTATTTACTGCTTGTTTGATTTAGAAATTGAAAGTTAATTTAAGTGTAGGGTTGCGGGATCAGTAGTAAATCTCCATCATCTGTGCGCGTTCAGATAGAGCAGCGCTTACTACACAGAGCTGTTGTTCACTGACAAGGTGTGTGCAAGATTGATGATTTTGGCAGCATGATTTGGCGCAGCTTGTCAATGAACTACAGCTCTGTGTAGTAAGCGCTGCTCTATCTGAATGCACACAGGTGATGGAGATTTACTACTAATTACAGGACCGACTTTACTGACAAGATGCACATTGGATATCGCATACGATTCATTTTGTATTGAAACTACATGAATCATCACATAAATCAATAATTGAGGTAGTTTATGTACATAATTTTTTTTTTAAATAAATGTAAAAAAAAATCAATAAAATTAACATTAAAATAAAATACAATCAAAGTAATAAATAAAATAAAAATCAGCTAAATTTACTAACAAATAACCTCATTAATTGAGGGTGAGATTACAAACGTCATATGTGACCCTGGACCACTAAACCAGTCATAAGTCGCACTGGTATATTTGTAACAATAGCCAACAATAGGTCACAATTATCTACATATTTATCTAATATATTATGTACATTTCCTACTGTAAATATATCAAAACTTAATTTTTGATTAGTAATATGCATTGAACTTCATTTGGACAACTTTAAAGGTGATTTTCTCAATATTATGATTTTCTTGCACCCTCAGATTCCGGATTTTCAAATAGTTGTATCTAGGCCAAATAAACCATACATCAATGAAAAGCTTATTTATTCAGCTTTCAGATGATGTATAAATTTCAATTTCCAAAAATGGACCCTTATGACTGGTTTTGTGGTCCATAAAATGCACTAAAACTGTAAACATGACAAAAATATGCTTATTAAGCTTTTGCACAGTTTAAAATAACATCATCAAGTCAAAGAAACCTGTATGCAATTTAACAGTAACATTACTATTGTACAATTTTCCTCAATTTCTTTTGTTATTGCAACTTTATTGGGGATTGTAGGAACTTTTTGTAATGAGGGTCAAATAATAGTGCGTCACAAAGGATTCGGAGATGTGCAGAATCAGCTGAGACCCGGCGACTTAAGACTGATCCTCAACAGCCCATGATATCCCATAAAACTCTTCATTTTGCTGAGGCACAGAATCATACAGCACTATGAAGGATTTAAAACCTCACTAAATGTGTGTCTCAGTATTTTCCTGAAACAATGATTGTCTTTACAACAAGCGTGAGTGGAATAATAAAAACAGACCGCGGTTCTGGAGCCGAGCCTTGTGCTGGAGAATCAGATGGCAGCCTGATCGGACGTCAGACGAGCACATTGGCTAATCGTCTGTGTGTGGGATTACCCACAGGATCAGTCCCACCACAGCCCCTGCACCTTTTCAACAGCAGCTGCAGCAATTTTCCCCAAGATTTCACCCCAAAACAATCTTCTACAGAGAGCTGATAGAGAGGAGGTGAAAGGTTGTTCCCTGCAACCGTTCTGTGACATTTTCTGGCTCAGTTTAGACCTATGTTTCTCAGCCTTATTTGACTTGTGTACCTCCACAGCCCCATCAGTTAGACTGAAGTAGCTTTTAATGACATAAAAAGACAAATATGTTTTTTTAAACTCGTATTATACTGGGTATTTTGCAGTAACAGTAACCAACACTGTGGATGAATTGCTGTAGCAAGTGTGTTTCTTTTTATGTGAAGCAATACAGAATCTTTTACTTTATTTTATTTAATCTAGTTTCATATTTACATCAGTGTTGTAAATATGTATGAATATATATTAAATGAAAAACTTAAAATATTAAAACAGAAACTACAAATGTAGCCTGAAATAAGTTAGAGCTGAAGTATTAAAATTAGACTAAAATAAAATAAAAATGAAAATAAATAGATTTAATTATTTAAAAAATAAATAAATATAAATTTCAAAAGCGCTTAACAAAATTACTAAAACTTAAAAAAAATTCAAATTATTAATAAAAACTACACTGCTTAACGTCTAAAGTCTATTTAGACTATTTAGACTTGTTTATCTAAAGTCTATTTATTTACACACTATATATTCCCATATTCCAATGTTTACACATATTATTTGTTTTCTATGGAAGCCTGTTTCCGCCAGTTTAATTGCAACTTTTTCTCACAATTGTGACTTTTTTCTTGCAATTGCGAGTTTACATCTCACGTTAAGTCAGATTTGTGAGATATAAACTTGCAATTCTGAAACTTTGACTTTGACTTTATTTCACGCAGTTCTAAGAAAAAGTTAAAATTGTGACCATATCTCGCAATTCTGACTTTAAAACTCGTGATCGCAAGTTTATATCTCGCAGTTCTGAGAAAAAAGTCAGAATTGCGAGTTTGAATCATGCAATTCTGAGAAAAAAGGTCAAGAAAAAGAAATTACAATGAAGTCAGAATTGCATGACATAAACTCTTAATTGTGTTTATTCAGGATATTCAGATTATTCCGGATATTCAGAATTGTGAGACAATTCTAATTAATAAAGTGGCAATTTTGACAAAGTCAGAATTGTGAGATATAAACTTATATAAACATCTTTTTTCTTCTCAAAATTGGACTTACTCACACTTGCAGGTTTTTATCTCACAATTCTGACGTTATTTTTTTTCTCAGAATTGTGAGATATTAACTTACATTTGTGTAATAAAGTTTGTATCACCCAGTTCTGAGAAAAAAGTCTGAACTCTAAGACAAAAAGTCGCAATAACGTACATTTTTTATTCATTGGCGAAAACAAGCTTCTACTGTTTTGTTTCTTTAAAAAGTAACAAAATGTGAGGATGTTAAATACATAAAAGTAATAATAATAATAATAATAATAATAATACAATTTAATTTTTTTATTTTATTAATTTGTTTTAAGTCTTAATTTCTATTTTATAAATTAGGTTTAACCAAGTAAAATGCATTTGCGAAATAGTGTGTGCTATAAGAAGTTCAATGTTCCAAAAAAATGTGCAGATAAACTATTAAAAAGACTCGAGACGCTGGTTAAAAAAAAAAAAGTGTGATGCACTGCAATGGCCAAAGATGTCCATCTGACACATGTATATGTAAAATATGTGTGTAAATATAGCATAAATTAAAAGCCAGCAAGTTTTGTAACAGGGTATGATAGACAGGATATGTCACTGTTGGCATTTCGAAAAATCTCTCTATAACCACCATTAGCGACGCGTCTGCAACATCAGCTTATGTCAACAGGTTAAATCTGTGGCATTTCATTCAATTCTGCATCCCAGATCAACAGCAGACAGTAACTGTTGTGCAACCATGTGGACGAGTCACCGTACGAGGTTACCAAGGAAATTAAACAGATTCTGGCATAGTGACAGATGTTCAGTGACATTCAGAGGACCATCGCCAAGGACAGAGTATTTGACGAGCGAACCTGCTGTAAAGATCTATTATCGAGCTACCGCCGCACAGACCTTGGAATGTAGCGATAAGGGCAGAAATCGTTAGGTAAACAATGCATGAATACCACAAGTGCAGCTCCGATTGAGATTCACGGGATCTCAACAAAAAGATTCAAGGAAAAGTTTCGCACTTCAGCATGAATCGGGTTTGGATTTTTCGCTAGGCATTAAGAGCGAACAAGACATTCAGAAGTCAAGTGCTCGGAGCGAAATCATGTGTGATTCAAAAGTGTTCAAAGACAGAGAGAACATAAGTCATCCGTTTATTTGAAGGTGGGTCTCGTTGGGCAGTAGGAGCCCGTTTGGCCTCGGGCGAACAGCGCTCAAACTTATGAGGTCGTCATAGAAACATTGGCTCCATTTCCTTTATGATTTCAGTATAGTTTCAGTGCTGCTGCCAGTTTCACTGATTTCGATGCTGGACGAAAGCCTACATTGCTCTAAACTAATATATCTGACTCAACTACAGGGTAGGCCTACATCAGCTCAGGTTTGGAGTAAAATTATTCTACCAAGTGGCTCCAGAAGACTAAAAGGCCTCAAGATTTGGATCCAAACCCACTTTCCTTGCACTGACCACAACATTTCCAACATTCACACACTTCTTTATTTTTTAATGAAGTCTCTGTAAGTGAGAAAGATACCTTGTACAGAAGAGAAAAATAATGAGAAGTTGTGTGTGTGGTGGTGTAAATGTTTAATGTGTGCTCAGGGGGCTATTTCCAGCTATCACCAAAAGCCAAATAAATAGATCAGGAGAGTGAATTTGAAAAGTGTGTGTGTGTGTGTGTGTGTGTGTGTGTGTGTGTTGAGGCATGTAAGAAGTGCTGATACTGATCAAACACAACATCTAACATCTAATTAACTTAATTTGCTGCACTGCAAACAGGAAAACATGTGGAAGAGAGAAAGTGAGGATATAACCACGGAGATGGAGAAAAGGTGAAATAAAAGATTTGCATGCATTCGTTTAAATTAAAGTAATTAAAATATCAAGTACAACCTAAAGAAATAAACTGTCACCTTAAAAAAAATGATTGAATTGAATTTGTAAATAAAAGACTAATTTTAGAATACTGTACAAGAAAATACTATTTCAGTCTTTTAACATCATCATATCATGTTTAATTCAGTTGTTACTTGGCTTTTCTTTGTAATTGTGAATATTCTATCAATTTCTGAGTGAAAATTGTTTCTATATTAATTCTATATTTATTTCTATGGGAAATAGAAAAGGCAAAAAAAGAAAATTGTCAAAAAAAGAGCAAATAAGAATATAAGAATATTTTACAAGAAAATACTAATACTCAGTGTTTCAACTTCAAAATTTTATGTTTAATTCAGTTGTTACTTGTCTATTCTTAGTAAGTATTTGTGAAACTTCTATCAATTTCTGAGTGAAAACTGTTTCTATATTAATTCTACATTAATTTCTGTGAAAAAAAAAGGCAAAAGATGGTCAAAAAAGAGCAAATAAAACCATAAAGTGCAACCAAAAGAAATAAATGTCACCTTAAAAAATGAATTGAATTGAATTGAATTTGTAAATAAAACACCAATTTTAGAGAATTTTACAAGAAAATACTATGTCTGTATTTCTACTTCAAAATTTCATGTTTAATTCAGTGTTACTTTTTCTTTGTAATTAATTGTGGAACTTCTAGAAGTTTCTGAGTGAAAATTGTTTCTATATTAATTCTATATTCATTTCTATGAAAGAAAGAAAAGGAAAAAGATGGCGACCTAAAAAAAAATACTGTACTGACACCTTTAGAAATTAGTTAAATTTAATTGAATTTGTAAATAAAACACCAATTTTAGAATATTTTACAAGAAAGTACTATTTCAGTGTTACAACTTCAAAATTGTATGTTTAATTCAGTTGTTACTTGTCTATTTTTGTAGTTAATTGTAAAACTTCTATCAATTTCTGAGTGAAAACTGTTTCTATATTAATTCTATATTAATTTCTATGAAAAAAGGGCAAAAGATGGTCAAAAAGAGCAAATAACAGCATGAAGTGCAATCTAAAAAATAAACCTTAAAAAGTGAACTGAATTGAATTTGTAAATAAAACTCCAATTCTAAAGCATTTTACAAGAAAATAATATTTCGGTCTTTCAACTTCAAAGAAAGAGCAAAACAAAGAAAAGGCGAAAGAAAACAGAGCAAAAAGAGTCAAAGAAAGATTCACTTAAAAACATGACAAATATGATTTTCATGTTTCAAAACTTGTTTTGCACTAATATATTCATTCATGAAATCTTCCAATATGATAAGAAACATGAACACAAATGCTGTCATTGCATTTCTCCGGCTGTCTTCACAGTGTCCTCTAATTTACAATAACAGATTTGTTGTCAGATCCAATATATATTTAGTGTACAAAAACTCGTCAATAGCTCAACATGAATAATGACATTTTAATGTCTTTATTTACAACTCTGCCAAATGTGCTTTGACAGTTTTATTGTGATGATGGCAGGGAGCCCAACGTACATTATAATCAGCTATGAAAGAAATGCTCTGACATTGGAATGCTGCGGAGACTCCTTGACAGGGAATTATGCAGAGCACAGGATTCCCGACAAAGCCCCGGATTCACACAAAACTAACTAGTTTTTAATTCCTGGTCAAGGACAGGTCGCGTAATCAGCGCTCAGTGACAGACATAATATACTCTTCTCATCTAAAAGCTTATAGAGTCAGCAAACAGACTGGACAGCAAATTAACCCAATGAAAGACGACATTCACCGATAACGGCGGGCACAAAAGAACTCCCAGTTGTACTGTATGTGGTGCTTCGTCAGGCCGTGTTAACGTTATGTCATGGTTCCATCAACAAGAGGACTTATTGATCTTGGCAGGACTTGAGAGGCAAAGGTAGATATAGTATAGCGAAGCCTATCCTCATCAATATTCCCCCTGCTGCAATCATATCTCATATACTGACCCTCCGGGAGCAAAAGAATTCAAGTTGAAACCACGAACACGTCCAACATATGTAATTATGTAGGACATACTTCATAAATGTTTGATGTGTGAGAGATGAGAAGCCAGATCTGAAGCAGTTTTCATTGTATAGTGCTCTAAGGGGTTGTCATACCTTATCATAAAACAATGAGTTCCAGTCATCAAACCTGATTGGACGAGCAACATTTGCGGGTTTTTCACACTTGACTCAGGGCTATTCTATTCTATGTTTCCATAACGGCTCTAGCACTCTGCATCCTCAATATACAGTATTGCCGGCAAGTTTTCCAGAACTCGACCTTTCCTTGGACTACAAAGGTTAGAATAAAACAGTGTTTTCTTCACTCATATCCATTTGTTTTCTGTCACTATTTGACATTTTTTCTGCTCAAACTCTAAAACGACTATTTAACATGGCACTTTCCAGTGAAAGTCTATAAAGTCTGGCACCACAATACATTGTTAACACCACAAAAAAGATGAATTTTGTGGCCTTCACGTGTGAAAACTATCAGAAACTTCCTACTTCTCACTTCTGAAGTTTTTTAATTACGAGTTTGTCGTGTTTTGTTGTTGGAAAGAACATAAATCATTGTCGACAGCCTATTCCAACCCAGGCTCATTGAAATACGTGCCTCTATACACATTTCTGCAGCACTCTAATTGCGTACCATACTGCATGTTTTGCACGTGAAATGTCCAGAGAGTGGCGCTAAGTTCGCATTAGAGCTTTTCATCACTCAAGTGCAAACACGATATCGTGTGAGGTACAAAACATTTGCAAATTAAGCTGTATTATGGCATAACAATGTTCAGAAGTATCAGTTTTCAAATTGCGCAGAATGTTAAAATCATTTTGAAGCTATAATATAATATTCTGCAAGTAATCATGTCAAAATAAGGCTTTGTTAATCAAAACTCTGTGTGTAAATCAGACTTTGAGTGAAAAGGTATAAAAGTTGTCGGAGTTTTACTGCCTCTAGTGTTCACTTCAGCTGGAAACTGCAGTGATTCATAAATTCAGTTTTGCAGAAATGTATATAGAAGCATATATCTCCAATAAGCCTATGTTGGCCTATGCATTCTTGCTTGTTTCTTGAGGAAATCTTATTAAAGCCAAAAGGTATACATTAGAAGATATGATACCAATGTAGCGTCCCATTCATTGGTAATCATATAAATATTCACAGTAGGGCTGGGTATCGATTCAGATGTCTCGATTCGTTTTTGATTCTTAAGCTCTCGATTTGATTCGATTAGATTTTCTTTCTTTTTTTTTTTATTACATTCAGTGAATATAGTTTTAATACAAATGCTATTGATATTTCTAAAAAAAAATATGAACAGTTAACATTAGTTTACAAATGATAAAAAGATAATAAAAAGAAATTAAGAGCCATAGACCTGTATTTTAAACCTATTGTTTTTTGTATAGCGTCATTTTTTAAATAATAGGGCCCTATAAAATGTACATCTTAATTTTTCTGGTAATCAGATGAAAGCATAAAACATTAATTTATTGTATCCTGATCAAATAAAAATAAACTCTTATTTTTGGGCAAAAAAATGCTGCACAATTAGGTTTAACGTTACTGTAAAAATTAAAAAGAAAACAAATGTGATTACTCAATTAAAAATAAAGATTTATTAATATTCAGTAGTAGTAGTAGCAGTAGTGGCATTGTTATTACATTAAATATTAAGACTGCTATATTTCATTACAGCCTTATGTCAAAATTGATTACCATGGATTATCAAGTCATTATTTTCTTCCATATTCTACAAACAATACCCCATAATGACAACCTGAAAGAAGTTAGTTTGAAATCATTGCAAATGTAATAAACAAAAAACCCTGAAAAAAAATCACATATATATATATATATACATATAAGTATTCACAGCATTTGCTCAATACTTTGTTGAATTCTTTTTGAGTATGATTCTACAAGCTTTGCTCATCAACATTTGCCAATTATCTGCCATTCTTCCCCTCATCTCTTCATCTCTCAAGCTCTGTCAGGTCGGATGGGGGTAGACTCACATTTTCAGGTTTCTCCAGAAATATTTGATTGGGTTCAAGCCCAGGCTCTGGCTGGGCCACTCGGACATTGACAGAGTTATCTATAAGCCAATATTACTGTGTGCTTAGGGTCACTGTCCTGTTGAAAGGTGAACCTTCTGCCCAGTCCAAGGTTCTGTAAGCTCTGGACTGGGTTTTCATTAAGGCTATCTTAATATTTTTCTGTGTTGAGCTTTTCTTCTACTCTGACAAGTCTCTCAATCCGTGCCACTAAAAAACAGCCCCAAAGCATGAGGCTGCTACTAGTACACTTTACTTTTGGGATGGTACACTCCATGTGATGAGAGCTGGTTTCCTTTAAACATGATGCTTAGAATTGAAGCTCATCAGACCAGAGAATCTTGTTTCTCACAGTTTGAAGGTCCTTTAGGTGCTTTTTTGCAAATTCCAAGTGTGTTTTCATGTTTCTGAGTTTGGCCACGCTACCATAAACACCAGAACAGAGGTGTTGCAGTGATGTTTGTCTTTCTGTAGGTTTCTCCTATCTCCACATTTGATCATGGAACTCAACTAGAGTGACCATCAGGTTCTTAGTCACCACTCTAGACAAGGACCTTCTAAATGAATTGCTCAGTTTGGCCAGTAGGCCAGCTCTAAGAAGAGTCCCGGTGGTTCTAAACGTCTTTCATTTGCACATGATGGAGGCCACTGTGCTCACTGGGACCTTCAGTGCTGCAGAAATGTTTCTGTACCCTTCCTCAGATCTCAATACAATCCTGTCTCATAGGTCTACAGACAATTCCTTGGACTTCATGGCTTGGTTTGTGCTCTGCACTGTTAACTGCGGGACCTTATATAGACAGGTGTGTGCCTTTCCAAATCATGTCTAATCAACTGAATTTACCACAGATGGACTCTAGTTAGGTTGCAGAAACATCTCAAGGATGATCACTGGAAGCAGATTTCAGACAAACGTCTTTAAAGGGATAGTTCACCCAAAAATGAAAATTTGATGTTTATCTTCTTACCCCCAGGGCATCCAAGATGTAGGTGACTTTGTTTCTTCAGTAGAACACAAACAGATTTTTAACTCAAACCTTTGCAGTCTGTCAGTCATATAATGGAAGTCAATGGCCACCAAATCTTTGAGACTAAAAAAAACATACATAGACAAAACCAAATTAAACCCTGGAGCTCTTGATGATACACTGATGTCCTAAGACACGAAACGATCAGTTTGTGCGAGAAACCGAGCAGTATTTATATCATTTTTTACCTCTGATCCACCACAAGGTCCATCTGTTTTGACTGACAGACGGAAACGATTTGGGTTAAGAGAAACAAAGTCACCACATCTTGGATGCCCTGGGGGCAAGCAGATAGACATCATATTTTCATTTTTAGGTAATCTATCCCATTAATGTTGGCATTATGGGGTATTATTTGTAGAATTGTGAAAAAATGTGGATCAGGTTTAAAAGCAGGGTTTAGAACAACAATATTCTGGGGCAAAAAGCCCTGTGGTCTTTTCACTTTTCAAATCACTTTGCTTGTTTGTGTTTACGCATTCTAGACAGACTATTTTATCGGTGGGGATTTTGCAGTGACTTATGGGAGAGTCACTGAATCATTCCTTCAACCGATTCAAATATACTGATTCATTCAGTTATATTCGTCATATTGTCATTGTCATGTTTATTCAGGAATGAAACACCACAAATGTATGTTGCAATGGTTCTAAAGTGGCATTGTTTGAAACTTTTTTGATGTTGTTGTTGGACATCCAAATAAAGAAAACTGTCAGTAGTGTCTAAAATGGAAGTGCATTCACGTAGGACGTCGCCATTAACGCTTCTCATTTACTTTGAATGGGTGATGTCATGCGTTGACAAAGTGAATTGTGGATCTTCTTAAATATTAAAATGGACTTTGGATGATTTTTTATTATTATTATTATTAATTTTTTTTTTTTTAGTTTTTTTTTTTTTTTTTGCATTTAGCTAGGTTTCTAGTGTTGCTGCCAGCTCAGAAAGGCTGAAAAGAAAGTTTGTTATGGTCTATCTGACTCTGAAATTGTCTGTTTCAATTTGCAGTTTCAATTTCAATCTGGTTTCATTTTAGATAGCTAGCTATTTGAATATGACCACCTTTGAGCCATATACGGACATATGCATGTGTCTTGTGTTGACACGGCCAACGGAAGAGAGCAGTAGCTCATTATCATTTAAAGAGACATGCGCCAAAATGAACAGAGCTGTTTTTGGCAAGGTAAAAAGCATGTTGTTTTACACGACCATTGAGGAATTTTACCTAAAGTATGTTGCAGACATTTCATGAAGACCCTAAAGAATCATAACAACTTGTGGAAAATGGACATGCGATGTTCCCTTTAAACTGTTGTGTAAAGGCAATACCACACAATTAAATATCTGTTATGATTATTAGGCTTATATTTCATAAATAATGAAACAAGACAATTTATTAGTAAGTAAGAATAGGTATGTATCTAGATCACACATATGCCTTATAAAGTCTATATTCTAAAGTTTGAAATTACAGATTTTGTGATGGCTTTTAATTAGCTATTTGAAAGAGTTAAGACATTAAAAATCCACTGATCAGTGATCAGTAGGCTACAACAAGCTGCTAATGATCAGTTATCAGCAAAGAAATTCTGTATTGATGCATCCCTAATTTACTTGGACAGTATCCGTCTAATAGGCAGGATAATGCAGAGTCAGACAGTCATTAAGGCAAAAAATAAAGCAGACAAAAAATACATAAAGACTTTGTAGCTGACAGTGTGATTCACAAACAATGTCTGTCTCTACACTGTTTTCTTTGCAAAATGAACCACAGGTTTCTTCAAAAGCAGAAGTGAAAAGGAAGGTGTCATGTCAGATCATAGGGGGTATGGGAAATACAATGCAAAACTGCCAGTAAGGGAAAGTAGAAGACGGAGGGGGAAAAAAAGATAGGGAGAGGTTTAGGTTAAAAATAAAAGCAAAAATTAGAGAGAGGAAGCCGTGACAGGCTGTTCAGAGGGTGAAACGACTGGACAAAGAGGAGAAACAGTGCCCTCTCCTGACGTCTTACACATCTGGGTGTGTCAACGGAAGAAAATTTAGTGTCGGCGCTGTGAAATATTAGTCTTTCTGACTTTTAACCTCTTACAGAATATTATATTGCTGTTCTATAAAGTTCAGACAAGGCCTACGGCTGCAATCTTCCTGCTGCAAAACTTACAGCTGCAATTTTGAAATGCTTTAGAGATGCTGAGGACAAGTTCTGTGACCTTGCCAAAAACCTCAACAAATCAATGGTTTTAACAAAAAGCAGCTTAACAAAACAAAAAATGCCCACAGTTAACACAGTTTATTTGCATTAATGCAAAAGAACTTATTTGGGTTCAAAAGGTTCACCGACCTATTTATAACCTCAGATTGATTAAGCTTGAGTTTACTCACAGCTTCATTTACCCATAATTCAGTTTAAATAAGATGCGATAGAGACTGAGTGTGCAGAAAATGTAAGCTGTTCTGCTTTCCGAGGTCACCTTCAGTCTACATGAGGGATTCAGACATAACCGCTTACGAGTGAAATTGCTCACAAATACAGCAAGAGAAAGAGATGAATCTAGAACGGTCTGTCCAAGATTGGGTTTATACAGGAAAATGATTGTTTTATTGCTGTGTTAAAGTAAGTGTTGCGGAGTTTAGAGAAAGTAAATAAAAGATGACTCAAGCAATATTTGAAGATACGCAGCTGGTACTTTCATCCTTTGTGCAGCTCTTTACAATCAGTTGCCGAAAGTAAAATAAAGCATGGTACTTAAATAGCCTAACTTTGTCAGTTTTACATAAGTAGGCATTTTTAAAATAGTGCCGTCTTATTGTTTTAAACAACAATGATATAATAAACGATTATAGATTTGATTCTTGATGCTGATTAGTCATTATAGCATTCCAGAAGTGATGTAATACACAGTATAATGGCTATGATACAAAACACATCACCACACAAAACCCACAGAAACACATTTAGTGACTCAAATGTGACCCTGGACCACAAAACCAGTCATAAGGGTCAATTTTTTGAAATTGAGATTTATACATCACCTGAAAGCTTTTCATTGATGTATGGTTTATTTTGCCAAGATACAACTATTTGAAAATCTGGAATCCGAGGGGGCAAAATAATCTAAATATTGAGAAAATCTCCTTAAAATTTATCTAAATGTAGTTCTTAACAATGCATATTACTAATACGAAAATTAGTTTTGATATTTTGATGTTTGGCATAAAAATAGATAATTTTGTCCCATACAATGTGTATTTGTAACAAATATACAAATTTTGTAACAAATATACATGTATATATGTATACATATAAATGGCTATTGTAACAAATATACCTGTGCTACTTCTAAATAGTTTTGTGGTCCAGGGTCACAAATTAATGGAAAGATGGTGCTTAATCATTTTGGCCTTTCATACATTATTAAAACTAATGCAGACCTTGAGCGAAAAACTCAGACCAAACACCAATGACTTGTGCATATGAGTACAGTCATTTTAGACACTTCCAAAACTGAAACAACAGAGAAGGAAATACAATTTTTAAATACATGAATTATGCTTCCATCTTTGTTGCTACAGTTTTGGAAGTGCTTTTTTCTGTTCTAAAGAAGGGGGTGTCCCAATACTTTTGTCCATATAGTGTATATGTACAAGTCATTGGTATTTGGTGATGAGTTTTTCGCTCAAGGTTTGCATTTAAAGTCACACCAGAGGTGTTCAGCAGGGATTAGAACTTGGCTTATGCAGACCAATCAAGTTCTTCCACACTGACTGAAACATTTCTCTATGAACCTTGCCTTATACACAGAGGTATTGTCATGTTAGAATAAAAAAGGGTCCTTTTCCAAACTTTTGCTATAAAATTAGAAGCACACAGTTCCCTAGGATATCATTATATGCTTAAACATTAAGATTATGGAAATTACTAAAGTAGTCAAACCTGGCCATTAGAAGGGGGTGTCCCAATACTTTTGGCAATATAGTGTACATTCTTGCTACTTATTATTTAAAAAAAAAATAAAAAAATCATACAAAATTGGGTAGGTTTTCAGTATCTTTACACAGATATACTGAGACAAGCACAAAAAGTGTCAGCTGAGAGTCTCCTTGAACCATATTTGATGGGCAAGCAAGGTTAGTCTTCATAGTGATGTGGTACATTTGATCAGAGGGGGATTTCTGTTTCTTTGTAAGCTGTCACGTGCAAACACACATGAACCCCATAATAACAGCATTTGCGGTCCACCCTCCATTCGCTCTTCCTCCATCTGCACCTCTTAAAATATCTCACTATATTTCCCTTCAATACACCTTAAATACAGTAATTTACTCACACATGCACAGCGTCTCTGACGGGTGACCTGTAATGTCCAGTGAAAGACAGAAAGAGAGCTGAAAACCTGCCGTGCTAAAAGGCACATTCAGGCTGAGAGAAAGAGAAAGGGTCCACACGGCTCTTTACAGTCGTCCTGCACCTGGGGTCAGTGAACTGATATTCAGAAATAAACATCGCCGGAGTCAGTCGTCCTGTACGGAGAGCTACTTTCATGCACTATAATCATTCACAATGTGTTCCCGCAGCTCTCGCTGGGTTAAATGTACACCTGAAGTGTTATATCTGACTGATATCATTCAGACATTACTATTCAGTGGGTTCAGCATGCTGGTGCACACAGACTCTGGAGTGGTTGAGCGAACAAAAGTGTGTTGATTGTGTGTGCTGCAATTACACTAAATGGCAGTGTGTGTACATGTGCTGTGTTGACTTTTTTAGGATGAAGCAGGTTTGTGGGTTAAAATATACATGTGCACCCATAACATTTACCTGACACACAGAAATGACCCAGCAATTGGGTTGTTTTAACCCAACCTTCTGGGTAGTTTTATTGAACTATTGTTTAAAAATGACTATATTTGTTACAAACACAAAATAGGTTGGAAATTAACATTTATTAATACAGTTGAGGTTAAAAGTTTATAGAATCTGCTAAATGTTAATTATTTTACCAAAGTAGCCAACAAGGGAAAATAATAGGTGGATTTACAAAAATGATCCCCTTCAAAAGTTTACATCCCATTAAATCTTAATACTTTGTTGTTATCCAGAATGATTCACAGCTTTTTTTTTTTTTTTTTTTTTTTGTGACAGTTGTTCATGAGTCCTGAAAAGTTTAAGTGACTGCTGTTATTCAGAAAAAATATCCTTCAGGTCCCACAAATTCTTCTGGTTTTTCAGCATTTTTGTGTATTTGAACCCTTTCCAACAATGACTGCATCATTTTGAGATCCATCTTTTCACACTGATGACAGCTGAGGGGCTCATATAAGACTATTACAGAACGTTCAAACACTCACTGATGCTTCAGAAGAAGAAAACATGCATTAAGAGTGTTGAAAACTTTCTGAATTTGAAGATCAGGGTAAATTTAACTTATTTTATCTTCTGAGAAACATGTAACTATCTTCTGTAGCCTCTGAAGGGCAGTATTAAATGACCAAATATGATATTTAGACAAAATAAGAAAAATGTAACCTACACATCTCCATTCTGTTCAAAAGTTATCACCCCCTGGCTCTTAATGCATTTTTTTTTTCTTCTGGAGCATCAGTGAGCATTTGAACCTTCTGTAACAGTTGCATATTGGTCCCTCAGTTGTCCTCAGTGTGAAAAGATGCATCTCAAAATCATACAATCATTGCTGGAAAGGGTTTAAATATACAAAAAGGCTGGAAAACCAAATAATTTTTGAGACCTCAAGGAGTTTTCTGAAGAACAGCAGGCAGTTTAACTGTTCAGGATAAACAAGGGACTCATGAACAACTATCACTAAACCAAAAAAACATAGTGGATCATTCTGATAAGAATACAGTATTAAGAATCACGCATATGTAAACTTTTGAACAGGGTCATTTTTATAAATGTTCTCTATTATTTTCTCTTGTGGACTAAATGTGAGCATCTTTTATGTGAAATATCTTACTGAGGTCAGTACTAAATAAACAATAACATGCTTTTTGTGTGATCCTTCTTATTTGGGTAAAATAATAAACATTTTGCAGATTCTAAAAAGGGGGATGTAAACTTTTGACCTCAACTGTTTGTTCAATAAATGAATGTTTATTAATAAGTTATATATATATATATAATACATTTTCTGGAAATGTCAATTAAGCTCCACTAATGTAATATCTTTGTCTTGACCTAGCTGCTTGTTAAGTGCCACTTTTGGGATCTAAACGAGTAGCTAGAACTAACAGCACTTGCTGTGTTTGCATGAAATATGAATAAGACGGTCAGTGAACAGACCGTGGATGGTTTGTGAGTGAGACTTTTTGGGGTTACCTGGGGTTAAATGCCTTGCTCAAGGACACAATAGTGGGTCACTCCTTGATGGAATCAAAGCAGCAACCTTCTGTTTACCAGCCTTGAGTTTTAACCACCACACCACAAATCAGCATCCTACAAAACATCACTACTAGACCAGCATCTAAATAAAACAAAAGGCATTGATGTTCATGAATGCACATCAGAAGAAACTATTTTTAAGCTGTATTTGGCTCAGCTGCAGGGTCCTAAAGCCCTGTGGGTTCAGGGAGGGAGATATAGAAAGAGAGAGGGGGCAAGTGTTCCTCCTCTGTTCTCCAAATGTCCTGTAGGTGTCTGTTAGAAGCATGTGGCAGATGGGAATAGCTTTGTTGAGGAGAGTAGGGCCAGAGTTTCTGCCAGCACATACTGGCAGCACGTAGATTTAATTACAATCACAGTATGGCAAACACTAAATGGCCACAGGCTACATACACCCTGTTTCATCAATGCTTTCTCTCTTTCTTTCTTTTTCTCCCACAGATGGAGACGCTTTCTTTTGGCACTTTGCACTAATAGGGTAGAAATCAGGGCCTAAAACTTAAGAAATTAAGTCTTGTTTTCTTTTTCAAAAAATGGCCAATGAAAGGAAGTGCTTAACCTTCAAAAAATATTGATCGTCACCCTTGTATTGATCGTCAGGAGGTAAAACTAAATATTATATGAGCTTTTTATTTATTTATTTCTCTCTGCTTCTTTCTCCTCTTCCTGACACCCTGCCGAGAAGGCCAAGAAATTGGAGAAAGATGATCCCAGGCATATAATATCCAGATCCTGTTCTGCATAAAATTTAAAAAGTGTCTTCAGACCTACCAGAAATACCAGCTAAAAATAAAATCAGATTCTCTCAGCATGGTTGGAGGTAAATGTCTGGTGACACTTTTACATTTAAATCAGTATTGTTTGAGGCCACTGTTTCTGTCTGTGTTTGTGTGTGCGCAGGGTCCCTAAATAACCTTTCAAATGGATACACTAACTAAAGCTGTGAAAACCCTGTGTGAAAAAGCTCCTATTACATGATCCATCTAAGCTGCTAGTGAAGTGAGCCAGTGTTACTGCTCTTACAATTATCCACTGTAGTAGTCTCATGGTTCATTCATTGTAACCTATCGTAATACAATGGTATTTTGATGTACCATGGTGCTATTAAATTATATTTTTAAAAATACATTTAAAAGGACAAAAAACAAACTGATGGATAGACAGACACTAGATGTTAATCAAAAGGAACAATACATAAATCATGGATAGATGGATGTACAGACAGATAAACAGACAGAAAAAGTTAACAAGGATGGATGGATAGATAGACAGAAAAAGTTAACATGGATGAATGGATGGATGGATGTACTGGCAGATAGATAAACAGACCGAGAAGAAGTTAACATGGATGGATGGATGGATGGATGGACGGACAGATAGATAAACAGACCGAGAAGAAGTTAACATGGATGGATGGATGGATGGATGGATGGATGGATGGATGGATGGACGGACAGATAGATAGACAGAGAAAAAGTTAACATGGATGGATGGATGGATGGATGGACGGACAGATAGATAGACAAAGAAAAAGTTAACATGGATGGATGGATGGATGGATGGATGGATGGATGGATGGATGGACGGACAGATAGATAGACAAAGAAAAAGTTAACATGGATGGATGGATGGATGGATGGATGTACTGGCAGATAGATAGAGGAAAAGCTAGCATGGTTGGATGGATGGATGGATGGATGGATGGATGGATGGATGGATGGATGGATGGATAGATGGACGGATGGACAGATAGACAGAAAACGTTAACATGGATGGATGGATGGATGGATGGATGGATGGATGTACAGACAGATAGATAAACAGACAGAGAAGAAGTTAACATGGATGGATGGATGGACGGACGGACGGATAGATAGATAGACAGAGGAAAATTTAACATGGATGGATGGATGGACGGACGGACAGATAGATAGATAGACAGAGGAAAAGTTAACATGGATGGATGGATGGACGGACAGATAGACAGAAAACGTTAACATGGATGGATGGATGGATGGATGGATGGATGGATGGATGGACGGACAGATAGATAGACAGAGAAAAAGTTAACATGGATGGATGGATGGACGGATGGATGGATGTACTGACAGATAGATAAACAGACAGAGAAAAAGTTAACACGGATGGACAGACGGATGGATGGATGGGCAGACAAACAGGAATATGATGAAAATGTTGATAGAATGATAGACAGAACAATAGAGAGAATGACAGAATGATAGATAGAACGATAGAACGATAGATAGAACAACAGAGAGAATTATAGAATGATAGATAGAACGATAGATAGATAGATAGATAGAACAACAGAGAGAATTATAGAATGACAGATAGAACGATAGATAGATAGACAGACACTTAGATTTGTGTACCTACATCGTGCCCTCTCCAGCAATCACTGCTAGAGGACGCAGATCAACAAATGCTTCCTGTTAAAGCTAAAAAGAGCTCCAAAACACAAGAGGCCTTCACTGTGACTCTCTCTTCAGTAACAGCCTCCCAGGAACATCAGACAAGATGTAAAAACACCATCTAATTCTGGCCGAACAAAACAACATCTCTGACTGTGTTGTGAAACGGTGGCATTGTGACACCATCTCTGTTCCATCTATGGCCCTAATTTGCGACTGCTCTGGTACTTTAGCTGCCTAGCGTCAGTGCACGATCTCATTATACAGACTGGGCCTAACTGGAGGCTTGAAAACCCAACTGATTGGCCTTTTTTCTGCTCTTAAGTAAGCCAGAATAATACAGACACACCGCAGCCAACGACAGCAAGCGCACCTGTCGCTCTCGTCATGCCAACATGGGCCTTTTAGACGCTAACAAGCTAGCGTTTGGCAATGTTTACATTCATTTAACTTTCCCCACTGCATGCTGGGAGATATAATTAGGGGAGGAATGAAGGGGCCACACTTGAACACCATCACAGGTGACAGCACTAGAAACTAAAACGCTGGGGTTTTAGCACGAAAATGAGAGGTGATTGGATCTAATTTGAGGGGCGAAAGAAAAACTGAATGGGAAGGGCTCAAAGAGACAGTTTTGTGTATTCTGTGGAAAAAAATAGTTACAGACTAAAACCTGTCTGTCTAGACCAGATAAGTCAGTTGACATACTCACTTGACTTAGCTGAGATATTTCAAAACTGTATATTACTCTTTCATTAAGATGCTACTTCACAGTTTTGCTTAAAATTTAAATAAATTTTAGTAAATTGGTTCATTCAGATGGACGGGCGGATGGACAGACGGATGGAATGCTAGAACAATGGATGGATAGACAGACGGATGGACAGAATGACAGATGGAATGCTAGAATGATGGATGGATGAATGGATGGACAGAATGCTAGAAGGATGGATAGAAGGAAGGACAGGTAAGTGTGGATGGACCGAATGCTAGAAGGATGGATGGATGGATAAATGGACAGAATGCTAGAATGATGGATGGATGAATGAATGGATGAATGGACAGAATGCTAGAATGATGGATGGATGGATGGATGGATGGATGGATGGACAGAATGCTAGAAGGATGGATGGAAGGAAGGACGGGTGTGTAGATAGAATGCTAAAAGACGGATGAACAGAACGACAGATGGAATGCTAGAATCATGGATGGATCGGGGTGTGTGTGTGTGTGTGTGTGTGTGTGTGTGTGTGTGTGGATAGATGGACAGAATGCTATAACGATGGATGAATGAATGAATGGATGGATGGACAGACAGAATGCTAGAACGATGGATGGATGAATGGATGGACAGAATGCTAGAACAATGGATGGATGGATGGATGAATGGACAGAATGGTAGAACTGATGGATGGATGGATGGATGGATGGATGAACGGACAGAATGGTAGAACGATGGATGGATGAATGAATGGATGAATGGACAGAATGCTAGAACGATGGATGAATGGATGGATGGGATGGATGGATGGACAGAATGATAGAACGATGGATGGATGGATGGATGGATGGATGGATGGATGGATGGATGGATGGATGGATGGATGGACAGAATGATGGATGGATGGATGGATGGATGGATGGATGGACAGAATGATAGAACGATGGATGAATGGATGGATGAAAGGATGGATGGATGGATGGATGGACAGAATGATAGAACGATGGATGGATGGATGGATGGATGGATGGATGGATGGATGGATGGACAGAATGATAGAACGATGGATGGATGGATGGATGGATGGATGGATGGACAGAATGATAGAACAATGGATGGATGGATGGAATGCTAGAACGATGTATGAACGAATGGATGGATGGATGGATGGACAGAATGCTAGAACAATGGATGGATGGATGGATGGATGGATGGATGGATGGACAGAATGCTAGAACAATGGATGGATGGATGGATGGATGGATGGATGGATGGATGGATAGATGGATGGATGGACAGAATGCTAGAACAATGGATGGATGGATGAACAAATGGATGCATATAGTTCTATAGAACGATAGATAGATAGATAGATAGATAGATAGATAGATAGATAGATAGATAGATAGATAGATAGATAGATAGAACGACAGATAGATAGATAGATAGATAGATAGATAGATAGATAGATAGATAGATAGATAGATAGATAGATAGATAGAACGACAGATAGATAGAACGATAGATAGAACGATAGAACGATAGATAGATAGATAGATAGATAGATAGATAGATAGATAGATAGATAGATAGATAGATAGATAGATAGATAGATAGATAGATAGATAGATAGATAGATAGATAGATAGATAGATAGATAGATAGAGCAACATTTTTTTTTTTTGTTTCCAGTTTGCAGCATGGAAGGAAAAATAGCAACAAAAACACCTCCGTCACAAACATGCCAACCTAAAATACAGCAACATTTTGCTTTTATTTTACACCCCTGTTTATTCATTTAGCAGATGCTTTTATCTAAAGTGACTTACAAATGAGGAATAATACAACACAAGTGATTCATCCTGCATTGTGTTATATAATGCATGTCAAGTCTTCTCTTCAGTAGAAATAAAATCTATTCATCAAGATTCACTAGAGATGAAGAAACATTACTATTATTGATGTGATGGTTTGGAAGTAGCACTCCTGAGAGCCACATAAACACTTTATGCTAAAACCCAGTTGCTAATGTGGGAAAGAAACTATTCACATTCAAGACAGGAACAAAAGCATCATTTAGATTCAATTTTCTGAACGATGAAGAGGAACAGAAGGGGCTCTAATAAAAGATTATACAACGGAAAGTCTGAAACTTTAACACTGCGTCTGCACACTAGATACAAAGATGTTGTAAAATTGAGCCAAAATGCACAAACTTGCTTGACAATCAATATAAGAATTGTTTGTATAGATTATTAAATGTAACAGTTTATTTATCACTATATCATATTGCTGTTGCCTTATTTTTTATAAAAGCAATAAGATACTCCATGTCATGCATTACAGCAGTTTTATGATGGTTAAAGGGAGTCACATACTTCAGATATTTTACAACAGTTTCAGCTGTTTTATTATAGCAATTCTAAAGTACCATATTTTCTACTTTATGTAATCATATATTCATCACTGCTGTTCCTGGAGGTCAATAAAGTCAGCTCTAAATCCTTATTATTTTATAGCTCACAACCACTGAGCAAAGCCAGCATGTCAAAATGTATTAAAATGAAGTGTCATCAAACATAACTGACTAATGTATCAAAGGCAAGTCAACATCCTCTTTCTTTTCCATAAGGTAAAATCCTTCACATCACCTTTGTGAACACGTGAAGATGAGTTATTGATCCAAAGGTGTCATAAAGCACATAGCATGTGTGTGCGTGTGCGTGTGTGTCATATGTGATGCAGTCTGAACCGTCACCTCTTGACCTGCCCTCCTCTTCCTCAAACAACACACATCAGTGTTCATCTTTCATTTCCTTCCCTCCTGACACAGTCTCAAAGACATTTTCTATATATTATTTTTAATCTTTTTTATTAGATTGTTCATGACAGAAGGGAGGGAAAATTATTAAGGAGAGAAAGAAAGAAGACTCAAACCTGTGATTTTTTGCAAGCCACTTTCAAACTTCTCAAGCTGCAAACTACTCTGAAGTACAAACAAGTCTTTGGAAAAAGTAGTAAGCTACACAATAAGTGAAAAACAACTAAAATCAATGGGACTTCCCTAAACCAAACGAGCGAGAATGTGTTTAACTATTGCATCACCTCACACAGTTGTAAGGCTCCATACACAGTTAAAAGTGACAAAACCCAAGCTCTTTTCAAGCTATAGCTAGTTACTGGAAAAGCGAAGCTATTCTGAAAACAGCTAAACCTCTGTCATGATTTCAGAGAGTGCATTTGATCAGCTGCCTCAGTTTGTTCACCCATAAAGCTGTATGTGCGTTGCAGCCAGACATAAACTCCAGCAATAGCGTTTTGTCATGCAGCACTGCTATTTGTTTAATAAAGGAACTTGTTACTGGAAAATCCATGATATTTTGAACACTAGCTGAGCTACTGCCATACTGAAAATGTAGTTAAGTTATTAGTGCTGCTACTATTTTCAGCCAGTCACTCCCCAGCACTGTACAAACAACAGCTCTGGCAGAAATTTCAAAGGTGGAATCACATGACTTGTTCCACCACTGATTTAAAATCATCCAGTATTCATATGAACAATTTAATCCTTTTCATGTTTACCGTTTTTGACAAACTGCTTTCTCTCTCTCTCTCTTAACTGCTTTCTTTGTTTTGCTGTCTTCCTTCTGTCACGGCCTTAACCCCCATTTTCTTCTCTGAATAACAATATTTCAGCTTCAAGAGAAAATATGGCCCTGTGCGTATGAAGGTGACTGCACCCTGTGTGTATAGGACGTGATTCTATTCACTCTCTGAGTATGTGTGTGTGTGTGTGTGTGTGTGTGTGTGTGTGTGTGAGAGAGAGAGAGAGAGAGAGAGGTGAAGCACGAAAAAGAAAAGTGTAAATTTCCCCACTCGCAGAATACAACTTCATGAATAAAATGGCGAAAGTTTATGTTTTAATATGTTGTAATATTGTATTAGGATTTTTGCTAGCCTTGAGTTTTACCCAGAGGATCAGCACACCAGAATGAAAGCAGAGAGTGCTACATCAATATTTCTATTACTAAACATGTTCGTAAAATCTCACTGTTATTGTCCTCGAGTCCCAAGGGTGATGTAGGAATACTATATCCTGTAGCAGATCTTAGGATCGCTGTAATTTTGCTCGCAGCTCTGGGGATTAAAAAAGATTACAGTGAAGCTTTATTTTACAGAATCAAAACCTAATTGGCAGTATTATGAGAAACAGAGAACACACATACTGCTTCAGAGCCAAACACACTGTTGACAAGTAAACTTCATTTGAAAAAAGATCCACCTACCCTCCAGTGTTAATTTTAAAAACATCCAGTGTTACATTTACACACTATGATATTACATATTGATATTTTAAATTAGCTTTTATATTTACATTTCACTTTAAGTTTTTAAGTAACTTTTTGTGCTTTCACCTTAAATCAGAAGTTTACATACACCTTGCAGAATCTGTTAATGTTGAATGTTAATTATTTTACCAAAATAAGAGATATCATACAAAATGCATGTTATTTTTTATTTTGAACTGACCTAAACCAGACATTTCACATAAAAGACATTTACATATAGTACACAAGAGAAAATATTAGATGAATTTATAAAAACGACCCTGTTCAAAAGTTTACATACACTTGATTTTTAAATAATTGCAACATTTACAGATATACAGAATGCTTTTTGAGGAAAACCTTTCTCTCCATATAGTGGACTTCTGTGGTGCCCCCAAGTTTGACAAGTTTGGCTAGATAAGATCCTTCTTCATCTGCTGGGATTGTTTAGAGCCCTTTGAAGCTGCATTTAAACTGCATTTTGGAAGTTCAAACTTGGGGGCACCATACATAATTTCGTTACAACTGAAGAAAGAAAGACATGAACATTTTGGATGACAAGCGGTGAGTGCATTATCTGTACATTTTTGTTCTGAATGTTAAATATTCCTTTAATAATAATAAAAAATATTCCTTTGTCATTACCAGAATGATCCACAGCTGTGTGTTGTTGTTGTTGTTGTTTTTTTCAGTTATAATGATTCATGAGTCCCTTTTTTGTTCTGAATAGTTAAACTACCTGCTGATCTCCAGATTGTTCTCACAATCCTTCAGATTCCAGAAATTATTTAGTTTTTCAGCATTTGTGTGTATTTGAACCCTTTCCAACAATGACTGTATGATTTTGAGATCAATCTTTTCACACTGAGGACAACTCAGAGACTCACATGCAACTATTACAGAAGGTTCAAACACTCACTGATGCTTTAGAAGGAAACACAATGCATTAAGAGACAGGGGTGTAAACTTTTGAATAGAATGAAGATGTGTACATTTTTCTTATTTTGCCTAAATATCTTTTTTTTTTTCCATTTAGTACTGCACAAAGATACAGAAGACACTTGCATGTTACATGTTACACTAAAAAACAGCTGGGGATCATTTAGGTAACAACAGTTTTCAGTTTAAGTTTTAATAATTTTAGTACTTTAACAAACTTATTTTAAGTTTGTTACCAATACAACATTTCTTATTTTAAATTATAAAAAAAAATCTAACCATTATCTGATATTTATTTATTCTTTATTTCACTTACCAAAAAACATTGTTTAATAGTTTTGTTAACAATAACAACACTGATTACATCTTAAAAATAAAAATAAATAATAAAATAATAACAATCATTTTATTTTGAGATAATTTACAAGTAAATTTGCCACATCCAAGGATGCAGTGGGAGCCAGTACTAAAAGGAAAAAACACAATAATGAGATCCTGCTGCTAGAAGCACCTCGTCACCTCTTCCATAAATCACAGCAGCGGGGAACCTGTTTCCCTTGTGCGTGAACGATGTGTCCTCAAGATCCAGGTAAAGTCCACTAATAACCACCCAGCCTTCAACCTCTGGGCCTATCACGATCTGACCTTCTCTTACCCGGCACGACACCATGCCACATTTTGTTTCGAACCCCCTGGATTTTCACTAGACCTTTCTGGACACTTCATTTCCGGTCATCGATAAAATAAAAGCATTTCACAGGCATGTAATGTTATTCTTGTAGAGTCTGTCCTGACTCTCTGCTGTTGGCTTCACTGTAAAGGAATAGTTCACTTAAATCATTGCACAAATCTAAATTCATAATTTTGGTGATTTGATTCAAGAAAGCCACTGAGATGAATCAAAGTTCCAAAAGTTCCAAAAGAAATGCATCAATCTTCCAATTAATATTTTTAAAATGGAATGTATTCCTTTGACGCAAAGCTGAATGTTGAAAACATTTGTGCTGTGTAGTATTTTTGTGGATTCTTTGATGACTAGAAAGTTAAAAAGAACAGGATTTATTTGAAATACAAATCTTGTAAACCTTATGAAAACATATTTACCATCACTTTTTACTAATTTAATGCACCCATTATATAAAAAAAAGACTGACCCTGAACTTCTGAAAGGTAAAACCATAATTAGTAACAGAAATCAGTGATACAATCTAAACTGATTCAAAGGAGTCACTGAGAGTAATCAAAATGCTAAAAACAGAAACGTTTACACTGCATTTCTTAGGAAAAATGTTTGGAAAGTGTTTGCGTTCACCTTGCAGAAAACAATCCCATCATGCTGAAATTGCACCAGTGTGGGTCATTCATCTATCTGTCCTGGTTTCCTTCTGCCTTAATTCATAATATATAAACAAAGCTATATGTCTCTCGGTTATCGTCTTGATGTAGACTCTGATAGATGCTCTCTTTCATTACAGTATACATATGCCGGTCTGCAGCTAAGCAAACACAGCATACGGCTGCAGGGAAGAAATCACACATCAGGTCAGCATTATTTATTTGTCCGCAGCCTAGATGTAGTATACTTTCAAGGTGCAATATATATACATGACACAATCACCTCGGCCTAATGTCAATAAAGCAGCTTATGGAAAGAGATTGCGATGGAACGACCTGGAGGCATTGAACAAGCACATGGCGATGTATGTACACATGCTTTGTTTACATTATGTGATTTGACAGAGATTACGTTGTTCACCTTGTATCAGAGGAATGAGCATGATATGTGGAAATGAATTATTAAAAACAGACAAGAAGAAAGAGGAATATTGCAAAGTCCAGTCTCACAAGAGAAACAACCAAAACATCACTGTGATGCCATTTGTTCTATGTTTTGAAGGAGTCTGAATGATGTAGAGGATATTAGCATGTTTGATATGTGAGTGGTTGTAACCGCAGTACACTGAGGTATTTTTAGTTTAATAATTTACAGTAATGTTGGAATTATGCATGTTTGTGTGATCGCTGTGTGCTGTGTATAGCTTCCCAAACTACAATCTTCTCATAACCTAAATGACAGTCAAGATAATTATGTTAAAAAGTAGTCAAAAAGTGAAAGTTCTCTCCAAAATTAAAATTGTCAACACTTACTCACCCTCAGGTTTTTCCAAACCTATACAACCTAGATTTTTTTCTGTTTTTCTGTTATATTTAAAAATTTAACTACACAGTTTCATGTTCCCCATTGACTTCCATCATTTTTTTTTATCCCATACTATGCAAGTCAATAATATGGACATCCATTCCTGCCACTGAATAAAAAAAAAAAAAAAAAGTAATTGCAACTTTTTATCTCAGTTCTGTTTTATCTCAATTTTCTTGCAATTTCGAGTTTGCATCTCACAATTCTGACTTTTTTTCCTCAGAGTTGCCTGATACAAACTTGTAATTGCAAGGTCTAAAGTCAGAATTGCGAGACAAACACATTTCTGAGAAATGAAGTCAGGTTGTGAGACTCAGAATTGATATATACTCGAAGGTGCAAGTTATTAAAGTCAGTACTGCATTATATAAACTCACAATTCTGAGAAAATATTTATATCTCGTAATTCTGACTTCATAATATGCAATTGCGAATTAATAAGTCAGAATTGTGAGATATAAACTCACAATCTTTTTTCCCCTTCGGAACTGGACTTTAGAACTCACAACTGTGAGTTTATATCTCACAATTCTGAGAAAAAAAGTAAAGCTTGTGAGTTTCTCTCTCACAATTCTGACTTTATAATTCACAATTGTGAGTTTACATCATGCAACTCTGAGAAGTTATCCCGCTATTCTGACTTTATAACTCGCAATTAAGATACTGAGAACTTTCTACTCTACCTTCATTGAAAGTATATTGAGTTTTTCTCTTAGGAACAAAAATCATTTGCAGACCTTAATTAGGAATTGCTCAAAAATTATTGGTGTGCAGAGTTTGGGAGAGTTTTATGAGTAACAGTTGTTAAGGAAAACTCGGAGTATCATAGGAGATGATTCTCACCCCCTGAAGATGTTTTCTGAAATACTGCCCTCTGGAAGAAGATTTAGAAGTATTAAATGTGCATCCATTAGATATAAATTCACCTTTGTTCCAGAGGCTATTCATTTTTATAATGTACGGAATTTATTATGAAGCATGTTGTTGTTGTTGTTGTGGTGGTGGTGTTTTTTTTGTGTGTGTGTGCGTGTTGTATTCTGTTGTTTTAAGTGACATGCTGCTACCGCCTTACTTAATTGCCGCTTGTGGGATTAATAAAGTTGATAAACTTAAACTTAAACTTAATTCTGAGTTTATATCTCACAGTTCCTGAGGAAAAAAAAGTCAGAATGGCGAGATGTAAACTCCCAATTGCAAGAAAAAAAGAACTGTGCCATAAAACTCGCAATTACCTTTTTTATTCAGTGGCATTATTGAGCTTCCATACAATGGGGAACATTATTTTTAAAACATGTTTTTAACACTTTGAGAAGAATTTTCATTTCGGGTGAACTACCCCTTAAAGTACAACAAGCTAATGAATTAGCTAACAATTTGTAACTTGAAGAGATACATTTACACTACATACAACTAGAAAACATGCTAAATTATGTGATGAACAACAGTGAATGAAATCCTTAACAGGGAGCTGGCGAATCATTATTTAGTGAATCAGTTCATTCAGATGGTTCATGTTACAAAATCTGAATCACATGATTAGCATGAACCAGCTGGGTGGGGAAAACATGTTAAATTAATTCAATAGGAATTTTCCCACAAATATTTTTCAATTTAAATATATTTCTATCCTATTTTGGTATGCATTAAAAAATAAATATGTATTATATCTTTAAAATACAAGCCATGAGGGATTAAAAATCATGTAATTTAATTTATTATAAGGGAAAAGGTGAGACTCCTTGATTATCATCACATAAGGGGATTTGTCCGTGGCTCTAATAACCTTTATAAAACACAACAGCGACCACCCAGTTTTTCAGCAGCCTTGTTTTTTCCCATTAATTTTTTCCTTTGGGATACAGGGAAAAATATTATGATGAGTCTATGAAAAAGCAAACAGCTCTAAGATGAATGACAACATTACCAACCTTGATTAAATCATTAAAAATATCATATACATAAGTTACATTAATAATTCTAGAATTTGGGGAGACTGATTGACTTGAAATTTGTCTGGATTATGAGTAGTACATTTCTTCAGAGGGAATTACATGTTATTTTAGACAATAATGTTAAAATAACATTGACTTATAGCGTCTGCAGGATCATATATCATCACTAAATCTCACCAAACTCAGTTTGGCTTAAAAGGTCTACAGTTCATTGCTAAAATCAGTTTCCCTATGGAGAAAATGAATGAGACTTTTACCTCGTTCCTGCCTGCGATTTGTTACATCCACAGGTGTATGGCCACTTTACAAGCCTGTATTATCCCACAGTAATTCACAGCCTAAAAGAGCCCTTGTTATATTATAGCACTGATGGAAAATTGGAGCTTGTGTAGTGATAAAGAATTTATCCACATGCACAGAGTGCCACGTTCCAAACTAAATGGACAGAAGAAAAGAACTCCATTGGTAAAGTGGCCTAGTTCCACTTACAGTTAATACTTAACAAGCTCACATGGTGAAGGAGCGCTACATTATGCTTTACAGTATTTGAAAATGAATAAACTGGAAGAGAACCTGTCCTGCCTGAAAAAAGGTCAGCGTAATTTATGGGCCCTTGAAGCATTAACCTGTCTGGTTTAATTTACCAAGCAGGTTTGCATTTTGACTGAGGGCTCATGGTTTTTTACTACCCAATTTATCTTTGTCGAACTCACTCCCCCGTTAGTGACGAGAGCTGATTACCGCTGATATATCAGAGCCAAGCTGGCAAAAAGGAAGCACCGTAGAGAGAAAATCAGCTCGCGCACACCTGTTATTACACGTATTCGTACAGGCATGTTTAACAAGGCCAGACAGCAATTACAAGTCATAAATGACAAGAGGGGAAAGTATCTATGACTTTAAAACTACCCCGACCTGCCCAGCACCCACCTCCAGCCTCTCACTCCTGTCGTGTAGCTGACGAAGATGTAGAGGCCTGCAAATGAGACCGAGTGACTAACGCTGACTTCATTTCTGCCTCATCCATCTTGCTGTGGTTATCAGAGCTCAAAGCCCGATCCTCAGAGCAGCAGCTGCAGGGAAAACCAAGTAGAAGCATGAGGGAGTAAATCGGAAATGAGGACACCAATCTCATGGCGGCTTATGAATTGACTGATTGGACAGGTAGGTGTGTGCTTTGTTTACTTTTTGCTAAATAAACAAATGCAATTTTATAGAATCCAATTATTTCTGAATTATGTATTAATGTAATTAATAAACATTCAAAAAAATTAATTGTATAGTTCAAGCACTAAAGAGACTAAAGATGCCTTTTACAGTTGAGGTCAAAAGTTTACATATACTCTGCAAAATCAACAAAATATTAATTATTTTAGCAAAATAAGAGGGATCATACAAAATCCATGTTATTTTTTATTTAGCACAGACCTGAATAAGATATTTCACATAAAAGATGTTCACATATAGTCCACAAGAGAAAATAATAGTTGAAATTATAAAAACAACTCAAAAGTTTACATACACTTGATTCTTAATACTGTGCTGTTACCTGAATGATTCTCATGAGTCCCTTGTTTGTCGTGAACTTTTAAACTGCTTGCTCTTCTTCTGAAAAATCCTTCAGGTCCCATAAATTCTTTAGTTTTTAAGCATTTTTGCGTATCACAAACAAATAACTGAATGATTTTGAGATTCATCTTTTCACACTGAGGTAAACTGAGGGACTCATATGCAACTATTACGCTCACTGATGCTTCAGAAGAAAACGTGATGCATTAAGAGCTGGGGCGTGAAAACTTTTTGAATTTGAAGATTAGGGTAAATTTTACCTATTTTGTCTTCTATGAAACATGTAAGTATCTTCTGTAGCTTCTGAAGGGCAGTACTAAATGAAAAAATATATATGACATTTAGGAATAAATATCAACATAAAAATCTATACATCTTCACTCTGTTCAAAAATTTTCACTCCCAGCTCTTAATGCATTGCTTCTCTTTCTGAAGCATCAGTGAGCATTTGAACCTTCTGTTATAGTTGCATATGAGTCTCTCAGTTGTCGTCAGTGTGAAAAGATAGATCTCAAAATCATACAGTCATTGTTGGAAAGGGTTCAAATACAGAAAAATGCTAAAAACCTAAGAATTTTTGGGATCTGATTTTTTTTTTTTTTTTTTTTGAAGCACAGCAGGCAGTTTAACTGTTCAGGACAAACAAGGGACTCATGAACTACTATCACTAAACAAAACATCAATGCTGTCAGAAAAGCCACCAAATCAATCAGTCAGCAAATAGTTACATCACAATGAGCAATGATCCATGAACATAACAAAATAAGTGTTGCATATGGTACATTTCTGCACATTCAAATAAAGACACCCTCCTCCTCATACAAACACACTGTCCTAAAGCAATACATGACACTCTTGCACTTTTCACTGTGAGCTTTGCACGTGTCATCTTGACTCTCGCCACACCTGACATAAACCAATGTTGACAGAGCATTATCAAGTACACTTTATGATGTGTGTTCAGGTGTGTGGGCATAAAATGAACACACAAGGAACAAAGAAAATTGAATTGTACCGAATGAATGTGTGTAGAAGTTACTGCATATTAAATTAAAAAGAGTCACATGCTGGCTGAAAGCCTCTTGTAAGTAGTTACAGTGTCTAGGAATAACAGTATCAATCAGTTTGTACATTTCTTTTTACATTATGTAATTATTCCATTCCAGAATGGAGTGATTACGAAACACCACTTGCCATATTGAATTAAAAGACCTGAACAAACTGTTCTATAAAAAGGATATAAAACATGTAAATATTAAACTGCATCAACAGTTCCATCCATTATTATATTTTCCTTCCTTATTGGCCCAGTTAAAATGACATGCTACAGTGTTTCCATTAGGAGCAGGACATATTACATTAGTGCTCCTGACATACATTTGCTAGTTCTATTATGACGAGAACAGCACAAGTGTCCTTAATAACTATCTTCAGAGAGAAATATTAGATCTGAATACTTCAAAGCGTCCTCTCGGAAAGAGCAGAAGGGAGAGTTTCATCTCTGTCCTGTGATTCAACTATTCCCATTGTCTTTCAAATACTTCATGAAAAGCCTTAAAGACAGAGTCTGTGTTGGCTGCTAATTGCCTGCATATCTGCGAAGCGTGACAGTCTCATTTGCAATACAAAAATTTAACACTGCAGTCAGCCAGAGTGCGAAAAGGCAAAACGAGACAAGTCCAAGATGAAAGGATTTTAGCTGGCGGGGAGAGAAAGAAAGAGACACGCACAGAGAAATGCAGCAGTGCTGGGGGAGACTGTTTGGAAGGAACATATTGGATCAAAAGGCAAGGTCATGGTAAACTCTATCACCGCTGCTCTAATGCAACAACTTTGCATGAGACAATTTATATAAGTCACATTAGATCAGAGTGATGAAATACTAAATTAGGACAAGGGTATGAGGAAAAGAGTACAGGTAAGTGTGATAAAAAAAGATCCAACACTTTTGTGCATGGAATTCCAGTCACAATCCAGACATTAAATGTGCTGCAAATCGTAAAACAGGCAAATTAGTGCTACCTGTCAGTTATTAAAGGTCCCTGACGTGTTGATGTCATTTCAACTGAAACAAGAAGACAGGGCGGGTCATATCAAGCAGTCCCGCCTTCATTTTTTAATAGCCAGCTTTGGACAAAGTCGTTGAGCGTTCCCTATCCCCTACATAATGCACTACATGCAATTTGCCATACAGAAAATACTAACTCTGTGAACAAGTGAACAATTTCAAGTGCAGCTTTAGAGTCTATTTAAAGTGTAGGGGGCAGTACGCTTTGGTTTCTAGAGAGCACTTGATTGGACAAAGTTTGATGAGAAGATGAAGTACAGGGTGATGTCATCAAAATCGATGATCCATATTAGTGGAAGTTAGAGACTGTGAGCTTGTAAATGCAAAAATTTGTCATTGTTTTGGAGCACACTAGCTTATAGATGACCTTAAGGCTAACATATTTATACTAAAAGCCATACAACTTTCATTTTGATTTCATGGGGACTTTAAGACCTGGAATAAATACACTACTTTCAAAATTGGAACAGATTTTACAACTCTAGGCATCACTCGGCAAAAAAAATTCTAAAATTGGTTCATATATTAAACATTTGATATCCTCAGACTGGATGGAATTTTAGTCTACCATCACATACTACACTCTTAAAAATAAAGGTGCTTTAAAAGGTTCTTCACAGCAATGTCATAAAAGAACCATTTTTGGTTCAACAAAGAACCATTCAGCGAAAGGTTGTTTAAAGAACCACCTCTATCTTACCTTTTTATAATCTGAAGAACCTTCATTCGCCACAAAGAACCTTTTGGGTCAGATGTTAAAGGTTCTAAACAGAACCAGTTAGACAAAAATATTATTTTTAAGAGTGCATACGATTTTCTGTGAGGAATGACAACTCAAATCTGTGACCAGTGTTGCCAAGTCTGCGGAATTGGGCTACTTTTATACTGTTGCCACAGGTTGGTTTTTCAGTGCCCAGAAACACGACTTCTAATGTAAAAGGTAAAAAACCCCTGAAGGAGATTTTGGAGCAATTTTGAAGAGATTTTGATAGCCAATTTCCCCCACAATGCGATCAAACTAGTTACGGCTTGTATTGTTACGCAGACCTGGCAACCCTGAATCTGCCTGACTTTTGGCAACTTGCGTCAACTTGTCCAGACAGTATATCAGTGCAAAAATCTGTGTAAAAAAAGTGTATTCCCACCTTAATAACATCCAATAGAAACCACTGTGACGCTTATGTTCAGAACATTTCCCTAACATTCCCATTAAGTTAAACAAATTATATTTCTAAAAGTTCTTTGATCTGCAAAACTACTATTTTTTTAAAGGATAGTCCAAAAATGTCATCATGTTATTCCAAAAATGTTTGAATTTATTTCTTCTGTGGAACAAAAGAGAAGATATTTTGAATAGTATTGGTCACCATCTCCTTGTCTTCTATAGTATTTTTGTCCATACTATGGAATTCAATGAGACACAAAACTCTTTGATTTCCAACATTCTACAAAATCTATCTTAGGACAGGACAATATTTGGTCAAGATTTACAAAATAATGGAACATGGTCTTTACACATAATATCCTAATGATTTTTGCCATAAAAGAAAAATGTATCATTTTAACCCATACAATGTATTTTTGGCTATTGCTATAAATATACCTATGCCACTTATGACTTGTTTTGTGGTCCAGGGTCAAATTTAGGTTTGGATGTAAGGGGAGTAAATGATGACAGCATGTTTTGGGTGAACTGTCCCTTTAAAAAAGTTTTTACCCGTTTATATGAACACTCTAAACAAAGTTTTCAGAATATTAGCCATTATATGCAGGCAAGTTTCTGTTGCTACCATTACGTCATGACAGTCTTTTTCAGAAAGGCCATGTTGGTTTATCAGCTTCATAAAGTACTGCTGTGCAAAAGTCTGGCTGTGTTGGTCCACCACATAAATGAGGTTGGGACCAGCATGGAAATCCACAATTCATGTTCTAACCTGGTCGTTTCAGCAGGGACTCTTTTGCTTATCACCTTCTCCATCTTTCCCAGTGATTCCAGCCTCTCATTACAGCGCGACGCAACTCCTGCCATCACCACGGCAACATGATCAGTGCGGCAGTTCGCGTTTCTGCAAAGCAGCATTGGTCAGATGCAGCGCTGCAGGGTTTCCAGCAAATCCATCACACTAAACGAATCCAACATACAGTCACCATCTGAAAAAAGACCCTTCAAAGGAACTGATGGATCAGAGGTTTGATGGGAGGTTCATCACTGATTCTGCTCAGGCAACATTCAACAGAGCGGGTAAAAAAAATCATAGAAGTGCTGTGGCATACTGAAGTTAAATCACCGGGTATGTAGGTAAAAACGTCAAAGTTCTACAGCATGACATTTACAGCTTTTAATGATGGGAAAAAACAACTGAACATAGGAGAATCCCACAGTGCTGCAGCGATACGTGCAAACCCAGAAATCATTAGTCCTAATTAATACTTCAGTGGTTTGATGAGCTTCCTTGATTCAGCAAAGCAACTCAAGAACACTTTAGACAGCAACAACAAACCTGTGATGTTTCCCTGTTTTATTACAGAGTTGAAAATTTGAGATAAAGAGATCTCAGTGGATGTTTTTCTGCAGCCCAGGCTCACTGGAAAAATGCCTGTGGCAAAATATCTGCTAAATTATATTATGTTACTTCTTGAATGTTTTGAGACACTTTCAAAATTCCCACAGATGAAAAGTTATACATGTCTGGCTTGACATGATGATAAGAAAATGAAGACAGAACTCGGATAATTCTGTCCCTTTCCTTAAGACACTCTTACACAAAACTAGATTAAAGGCGCTAAAAGTATTTGCAGAAGATTATGATGCTTCTGAATTAAACATACAAACACAGGGCACGTACACTGCAGCTAAATTCGGTTGTCAGTTCACCTTTTACTTCTTAATTGCGTTCTGTATGCGCATAATTCACTAAAACACGAGAGTGACAACCACATTCGACAACTCCTAAAAAATACAGTTAGTGCCAAAAGCGTATACAGAACTGAACTGAATAGGCCTTTGTCAGACTTTGTCTGTATGTGAGATGCAACAAAATAACCGTAAAAGAAGTCTTAACCTTAGCTCATCTGGACACTGGGCTAGTTGCGCTTACGAGCTCTGCAGCGAAGTGTCAGTGTTGCCGGATCTTCAAAGAAAAATAACAGTAAAACACCCAAATGCTTTATGTTTTATAACACCAAAAAGACGGAAAAATGTTTCTATGGTTACAAATGCGGGAGTGACTGCTGTTCCGTACACACATGAAATGCTAATTTACGGGACTCACTCCTGCATTTAAATGCGGTTGTCATTCCTGAAACTTGCCTATAGTGAGGTCATTAGAAAGCAATGTACAATATCATAAAGCAGATGTTGCATTATATCCTGTGTGCTGTGCTGATGGTGTTCCTGGTCCAAAAATGTGCAGCTTTTTAAAAAATTGCTTTTAAATCTCTCATTATGCTTTATTATCACCAAATATTGGACTCAATCTTTTTGGTAACTTTTTTTTTTTGATTAGCATGCATTTTATTTGTTTTTAGATCTTATTGGTCATCTGCCTCATTGACCTGAGCTTATTTACCTCAGTTTCTGAAGTTTAGATCAATGAGGCCTAAAATCAATCAGTTCTAAAAATAAAAACTGAACCCAAATTGGGTAATAATATAACATAATGAAAAATTTAAAAGCAATTTTTGGTAGACTGGTCATTTTTTACTTCGAGCACCACAAGAGAAACTGCTTGTTCTCTTCTTAAGGAACTGAGAGATGGACACACATCACTATGACAACTGCACGCTCTCACAAACACTCATCAAAGGGTCACGATCTATGGGATGACACCATAAACCTATAATCCTATCATAAGTTTGTTCCTCCAGTGTTTGGAAGAGAGTAAATTAAATTTAAAGTACAGCAAACAGGATGCAGAATCTCATTAAAAGGACAGTTAAACTAAAAATGAAAATTGTTATCATTTGCTCACCCTCATGACGTTCCCGAACTTGTATGAGTTTCTTTCTTCTGCTGAATGCAAAAGATGATATTTTGAGGAATGTTGTTAACCAAACAGTTGGGAGTAGCCATTGACTTCTATAGTATTTTTCCACACTATGGAAGTTAATAGCTAAACCACTTTCAGGCAGTAAAATTAAAACTAATTTAAATACATAATTGAGACCTGCCCCTTAGTTTCTGTTGCTATGTCCAACAAGCCATGGCCGATTGTCTCTTCCTTTTCACTATGCATGAAATGAACATGAATGAACATCATATCTTGTTTCAGCAGCAAGAAAAATGTTAATACAAACCATTTTTCAAGTTCAAGCCCATCAACGTTAAATCTACTCTACTGTCTGGTTTGTTTGTCAAATAAAGTGGCAGATTCAGTACTATTATTGGTCAGATTAACTGTCAATCAAACTCCTGGCAAAGGGTCATGAAATGGAAAATTTGTTGAGACAAATTTTACATTTTGACTTAAAGTCTTTAAATTTTTTTATACAAATTGTATGTAATGAATCAACCATAATTTTATGAACAGTTTATTTCCCAGAATCCATTACCTGTGTTGAATTGCAAGTTCAAATTCAACATCCTTTTTGGTGATCATTTCAAAATCATAAACACAAACTTATGGTGAATACAAATTTTCATTTGGAATTTTACTCTAAACTTGCCCTAAAAAGAACTCCCCATATTACATAAATTAGATATTTTAAATGACGTTTTTACTTTAATTTGCAGATTACGTTTCATTCAAATTTCTATTGTTCAGCCTCTTGGTTTCTTTAATTTCTAATAGCACCATCCACCCGCTGTTTATATTATTTGTTCCAAATATGTTAGCGAGCTGGCAGCAGAATTAATACCAGACATGCTGAGGTTGAGAGAAAAGAATAAAGCTCTGGTAATGTGTTTTGTAATGCATTGGTTATACTTCACAGTCAAATAAAAAATAGATACAAAAAAAATAAAGGAGACATTCACCACTTTCAGCCACCAGACTCTACACGTCTCCTCAAATTGGATTTTTTTTTTTTCTGCTGACAGCATTCGTTATGCTTTCCACCTCCATCCTGTTCATCATTTATTTATTTTGGCAAACAAGGAGCCTTTTGCAGAGAGTTCTACAACGTGCACACACACCTGGAAAGATTGAGTGTGACAGGACTGAAAGATGTACAGACAGACAGATGGACACAAACAAACAGATGAAGAGAGCTCGGCTCCGGGACTCCATAATTTAAATAAATTGAACGCCTCTCGCTGAAAGAAAGACAGCGGAGAGGAGGAGAAAGAGAAAAGGAGTGTCAGGGTGAGAGTCTGAGCAATTCATACATCTGTTAAAGTAAAACCCCAATTTTCCTTCTTTGTGTTCCCTTTCAGAAGCGATTAGTGGAGCAGAGAGCATCAAACCGACAGGAAAAAGACATCTGTGTTCCAGCTGCTGTCAGCTAATGAAAAGGTGTCATTGATGGAGAGTGAAAGAGCTTGATGCTGTGCCTTTTCCCTTTCTTTTCACAAGGAGATGACCATCGATCATTCCGAGAAAGTCAGAGAGAGAGAGAGAATGAGGAAAATCGGAATCCAGTTCAGTGATTTGGTGGGTCACGTGCAGTCTGAGCTGGTGAGGCATTAGCATGTTTCTCCATGTGATGAATCGCAGTCTGTGAAGCAGAAAAGTGCTTCATCATTGCTTAGCTGTGACTGACAGCATGTGCTAAAGATTTACACATCTAAAGGCTGACTGGAAAGACTGTTCCTTAACAGTCAAGAAAAGAGGGAAAAAATAGGAGCAGAAAAATCACCTTCTGAACCTGTAACCTAACTTGGTGGCTCCCAACTGGTTTTGCTTTTTGTAATTTTGTAAATGCATAAATGACAATAGCTAAGCAATTTTCCAGTTTAATTCAGGGAAAAAATGTTATGCCAAATATTGTATTAGCCACAATTATTGTGACTGCAATCCATTTTGAGGTCATAACCCACTGTGTGAAAACCACCCAATTATTTACTTGAATTACCATCTGAAAATTTAAGCAATGTTCTAATCTTACAATAAGTTTAAAGGATAAAAAAAAATTATAAACAGAATGTAAAAGCATACACACATAGTTTATAGAAACCGTGGTTTAAAAAGTGGAAAAAGTTCAAAAGAACAGCATTTATTTTGAAATAGAAATTTATTTCACTGTCACTTTTGGTCAATTTAATGCATTTTTACCTTGCTGAATTGATTATTTTCTTCAACAAAACAATATTACTATATGTCGACGGTTTAGTGCTACGTAAAAAAAAAAAAAAAAAAAGAATCTAAGATTACAGGAATGAAGTCGCTATGTTTCGAGAATAAAGTTGAAGTTAGGAGAATAAAGTCGAAATATTTCAAGAATAAAGTTGAAATATTTTAGAAAATAAAGTCAAAATTACATGAATAAAATCAAAGTGTTTCGAGAATAAAGTCAAAATATTTTGAGAATAAATAAAAAATTGAAAATTATGACTATACCTCAGAAAAGACAATAATATAATTTATGTTAACAAGTTGGAGTCCACTTTAAACTTTAGAATGTTTTATTGTTGTTTTTAATTCAAAATATGTGAGTAATGAAAGATTGGACACCACAGACGCTTTTGAGGAGTAGGTGGTGGAATTTTCATAAAGAAAACAGTATAATTCTGCCACATTAAAGAGTGTGAAAAACACATAATTGCAAGACACATTGTTTGTATTTCGATAAAAAACAGACAGATTTTAAAAGCTGAGATTTTGTTTTATATTAAAAGTACCAAAAGCACAAAGCTTATTGCTATTATTGAGTGGCTGCCACACTACAAATGGGCCTAATAAAGTCAAAATGTTTTGAGAATAAAGTCAAAATGTTTTGAGAATATAGTTTAAGTGTTTCGAGAATAAAGTCGAAATGCTTCGAAAAATAAAGTCAAAATGCTTCAAAATGCTTTGAGACTACTATGCTTCAAAATGCTTTGAGACTAAAGAATATTTTGAGAATATGCTTAGAAAATAGTCTAAATGTTTTGAGAATAAAGTGTAAATGTTTCGAGAATAAAGCTAAAATGTTTCGAGAATAATGTCGAAGTGTTTCAACCTTATTCTCAAAGCATATTGAAGCCTAGTAGTCTCAAATCATTTCGAAGCATTTCGACTTTATTCTCGAAACATTTCCACTTTATTCTCGAAACATTTCGACTTTACTCTCCAAATATTATAACTTAAATCTTGTAATTTTAGATTTTTTTTTATTAACGTGGCACTAAAACACTGTCATACTATAAACACACATTGGCCATCATCAGTTTTGTCAAAATCTCATAATCTCTGGTTTTCTGCAAAGAAAATAGAAAAGAACAGACTTACTAAAAGTCTAGTTTATGATGGCTGGCTAAATTCTGGTGTCAGCGTCAGGTAAAATACAAACAGCATCTGATGCATAAATGGTGCCATACAAATTAACACCATAAAAATGTCAATGTCAGTGGACTAGAGATACTGGATAAGTCTGTGACATAAGGTCTTTACCAATATTCACTCAACGTTTTGAATGCATGCAAAAACTACATTGTTATTAGAATCTACTCTCCTTAAAGTGTCTTTCTCTTTTAACAACTATTCACTTTATTTAAAAAAAAAAAAAAGAAACACGCTTCACAGACTTCACAACAATACTCAAAGCAGGCTTCTACACAAAATGGTATGGGTGTAACCCTACTTGTTGTGAATATAGACAGCAACAGTATAAAATTACAGAATCAGCAACTGAACACAAATCTCACAGGTTAATAGAGCTGTCAAATACACAGCTGGACTTTTGGGTCCAAATCTATTCTAGACCAGCCTCTATTGTTATGCAATTTATGATTCTAGTTATTTATTGAAGAATGACCCTACGCAAGAGTGCAGAGAGTCCATAGAGCGGCTGTTTGAGACACAGCACGCTGCTACAGGAGTTTTACCCCCTGTTGGGTTGACGCTCAATATCCAAAACCGGTGGTTAATATTTCATGGGTGCGAATGCACGCCACTGGCATTTCAACTTCAGACACCTCAATGTGCCCTCTCTGCCCCTCTTCCTTTCACTCTTTTCCTACCTTTCCCTCCTCATCAGCAGGCTGTCCGCTCCTCGGCTTGAATCGAACAGCAGCTCTCTGTCATTAAGACAGTCTTTTATGCCTGTGTCTGCAACATTGTGATGGCTTTGGTTACTGTCGAGGCTTCCCCCTCCCAACTCAATATTTTCCACATCATGTGTTTACTCACATTGATCTCCAATCGTCATGACCACACACAGGTGGATTATGGGAGCTAGAGAGGACTTTGCAAATGTGTCGAAAAGACACAGAGATGGATCTATGAGGAAGATCCTTAAAATGATCCCTGACCACTTGCCTCACATAATAAAACTTCTGACTTTTAGCATGATTGGATCTTTTTGAATAGACTATATACATCTTGAAGACCTATAAGCCGGGGGTGAAAACTTTTGAACAGAATGAAATTGTGTACATGTTTCCCGGAAGACAAAATAAAATATCTTCAAATTCAAAACGTTTTCACCACCCGGCTCTTAATGCATCATGTTTCCTTCTGAAGCATCAGTGAGCATTTTAACCTTCTGTAATAGTCAAGAATAGTCATGATTTTTTTTTTTTTACTTTTTTAGTTAACTATTCAGGATAGTTAACTTTTTTAGTTAGCTATTCAGGATAAACAAGGTACTCATGAACAACTATCACTAGACAAAAAAAATGTTACCTGGATCATTCAGGTAACAACACAGTATTACGAATCACGTGTTTGTAAACTTTTGAATGGGATCTTTTTTTATAAATTCAACTATTATTTTCTTATGTGGACTATATGTAAACATTGTATGTACTTAATCAGGTCAGTACTAAACAAAAAATAACATGCATGTTGTATGAAAATGAACATTTTGCAGATTCTGCAAGGTGTATGCAACTGTATATGTATATGTATATGTATATGCATATTTTTTATAAATGTTACATATTTTTAGTTCATTTAGTTTTAACAGCTAGTTTTGTTTTCTTTCTTTTCTTTTTTTTTTTGTTAATTTTCATTTTTATGTCAAGTACTGAATTTGCTTTTTCATTATATAAGTTCTAGTTTTAGTTAACAATAATAACCCTAATTTATAAAAATAATAAGCAGCACAATTTTGATAATACAAATATTTTTGAGCACTCAATCAGCATATTAGAATGATTTATGAAAGCTCATATGACACTGAAACTGGAGTAATGATGCTGAAAATTCTGCTTCACATCACAGGAATAAATTACATTTTATGATATATTCAAATAGAAAATTATTGCAACAATATTTCAAAATATTTCTGTTTTTTTCAATTTTTGATAAAAATACTACTGTATTTTTATATTACTGTATGCAGTAGATGTCTTGAAAAAAAACATTACAAAGTCTTACCAACTCATACATTTAAAACTACAAAAATGGCCTCTGGAAAATCTCTACACTGCAGGTAAAATATTGGAACTCTGCCTCCTGCTTTGACTTACTCTGATAAAAATCTACATTTTTTATAAATCTGGAAGCTGCCAAGAGTTGAGAGTATTAATAACAGAATAGTTAAGAAGAATAAAACCAAGTAGATGGTGTCAGCAGTGGAGTCATAAGATCTACATGTGTCTATGACACATGGCAGACATTCCTAATGGTTGTGTACCTGTGGTGAAGAGTGTTTTGATTGATGACTACAGTGTGCGGTAAACGCTCTCTTCCACAGCGTGTCCATGTACTGTGGGATACCGGAGCGGGTCACGGGCCCGGCGCCAGCGGGCAGATCAGGTGGACTGGGCACAGTCTGTTGTCTGCTGTGAATCAGTAACGGGTTCAAGCGGGGGCACGGCTTGTTAGTAAACCACCTGTCAAGTGAGTGATGGAGCGATGTTATGAAAAGAAGATGAGGAATAACACTAGAACAGAATAACCAAAAGCAGCATACAGCATGTATATTGCTCCCTTTTTCCCATTTAACATTCTTAACACTTTGGGTTTATGTATGGTTGAGCAAATGATAGGAACAAATGGCCTCTGCAGTGACTTTCTTTTCATCTTAAATCACCAACACACTATAAAAAAATGCAACTGCATATTTTCCAGTTTACAAAACATTTTGGGCCCTATCATACACCCCACGCAATGCGGCTCCAGGCACAATGCAAGTTTCAGCCCGACGCAGTTATTTTCACGTCCTGCGCCACGTTGTGCGCCTATGGGCGTCCTAGTCTAAAAATGAGATGTGTTCAGGCGCATTGTTGATGCGTTGCTATTTTGAGGCAATTGAAATCAACTTTTTTTTTTTTGGTTTCACTTTGCTTCCGGAGAGGATGGAAAGGGGGTGCACGCTCAGTAACTCGTTTGGGGGGGCTTGGTACGCGAATGCCTCCCGTTCAGTCTTTGTTCTTGCAAATTCCGCCGTGTAAATAGCAAATCCGCCATGGCGTGAGCGCAACTGGCTCTTAAATGAGAGATGAGACTTTAATTGGTTTAATGCATGTTACGCCCAAAACACACCCATGACTCATTAAGAAAATAGAGACAACCCTTTTTGACCATCCACTGTGCACTTTTTTCCTGCACGTACTTAAAAAGTCCAATCCAAAATCCAAAAAGTGGATTCGGACATGAACTAAGTGCACCTTTGCCATGCGTTTTAGACCACTTGATCGTCAAAATAGGGCCCTTTGAGTCTCAAATACAAAAAAAAAAAAAAAAGCTATTTTCATTAAACTACATAAAAACCCTTGTCAGACCAACAAAATTGCCCCAAATGTTGTACCAATGAAGTCAAACACAGTTCTGCCATGACAACTCTCAGAGGGATTGGCATGGTAATGTACATGACAATGTTAATGTATTTGGTCTTGGCGGAATAGATCTGCTACGCTGCTGCGGCATAGCAAGTACCGAGACTTGCTACTGCCAATACATCAACAACATTGATGTTGTAAGCATGTAGGAAATATAACCCCCATAGCATACATGAATCAGCTCTTAGCAGATCTGTACAGGTGGAGCTGGGGAAGGTGAAGGGTTTCTGAAGCATGCTGCAAACTGCTACATCTACCACTAGTCATGTATTTGAATCTTGAGCAGTGAGCTCATTGGCTACTGATACAGGAGAGAACCAATCGGCTGTGCCATGTGATTATGATGTCATATTTTCAGATTGAGTTAGACCCATCGTTCTGCATTCTAGAGTTTCATGCCAGAACTCTGTATTTGTCTGAACAAACAGGGCTTGACATTAAGCTTTGACATGTGCTTGTTCACGTTCACTTTCACAAGTAAAACAAATTTACTTGTCCAGGGCAAAAAAAAAAAGCCTTTTTTCTCTTTGGCATAAATGTAATCCATTCTGAAGCAATAGTCTCATCACTGCTCTATGAGGTCTTACTTTAATCAGCATATTTGTGATATTTGCCTTCAATTTATTTCTATACACTTTTTTTTTACTTTATGAAGGACAATATTTTCCTAACCTTACTATGTATGTATCATCATTTACGTCAAATTCTTAAATTTTATTAATACATTCAGTTAAAAGAATTAAGCTGGGGACACTGCACGATTTTCGGCCGTCCCAGACGAAAGATTGCCATCGTGAAACAATCGTGAAACAATCGTGACGATTTCGGTGATCGTGGCTCCTAAACGGTGGTCTTGTGTCATACAGTGAGAGAGGTTCAAAGACGGCCGTTCTCACGGTCTTGCGACCAAAGAAATTCAGCGTGATTATCTCGCAATGTGTTTGCTGCTACAACCTACGTCTACTGACCAGCCAATGAAAATGCAGCATGAAATGACGTATCAATGAACGCGACATGTAACATATACAACGTATGTTAACGGAAGTTATTTAATTCGAGCTCCCTGTGCAAAAGTGGTATCCCAAGTTGGTCTCTTTTCCCTAGCTATGACCGGGTCCATATTTCCCTGTTCAGCCGCCACCTCTTCTTTTTTTCAGCACACATGAAAACAAAGCGCGATTCATCTTGCTGTATGACGTTGTGCTAACGTGGGTCGCAGCCTACGGCTCAGGTGTCATCATCGCACAGTCTACATACATGTCGTACCCAAGATTATTAGAACCACGTCGCACAGTGTGATGTGCAATGGTCTTATAAGATGGCTGAAATCACACAGTGTGTAGCAGGCTTTAGACTCTGTATGGTTGTTACCATTCAAAATAAATCAGTATCAACAAACTCCATCTTTCCACTGCAGAGGAAAAACCGAACCTGCATCGAAAGTGCCATTTAAATGTATTTACTCAGACTGTTAAATAAAGATAAGAGTTTCCAAAAATGCATTTACACATTAAATTGCAAACGCATAATGTCATAAGATGAATGTTTTTTTAACATATACATTAGCCTATTAGTTTTGATTTTTTGTCATGAGTCAGATAGGCAGAACAAGCCTCAGCTGATGCAACCTTGATTCTGTCCATTTTCAGTCACTGTCTATTCAGATATTTCAGTCACTGCGCTAGTTATTGTTTGTTATTGATGTTTTAATTGGGTTACTTGCCTGGCCGAGCAAGTAAAATTCTCTTTCACCTGCCCTTTCACAAAATAAACATGTCCCGGACAAGCGTTAATGTGGAGCCCTTACAAAGAATTTCACATTGTTGAAATGTTAAGACTTTGTGAATTCCCAGCATGCATTGCAGCATGAACAAATTATGCAGTTACTGTTATAGGAGTATTGTTTTGCTGTTTGCTGACTTAACTGAAACTTTTTCTTGTTGTTTTGTCATTATTGTTAGTCATTTGTTGTACTCTGATGTAAAGAGCTCATCTTTTTAACATTTGTTGATTGCCACCGTTCTTGTGTCTAGTTTTAAGGCCTAGAGTATGTTCCACCACCTACATCTATTTGCTGGATGTCTTAGTCTTGTAAGATGTTTAACAAAGTTGTCTACATTAGACTTAGATATTCATTAAGGTTTCTGTAACAATTCACTATTAACTCAATGACAGTAATTGTTGTTTCAGTTTATATTAGCAAAATAAGACAAACTGAATTGCATGAACAAACAAATTTATTTTGGCTAAACAAAGTATCTTTACTGAGAAAAACTATTGCTGAGGGAACTTACTACATCAAGTTGCCTTACTTCAAGTTTTCTCCATTATTTTTTTGTTTTTTACAGTGAAGGTTTCAGTAGGGAAGATGGCCAAACTTGCATTATTCTGGCTTTGTCCTGGTTTCACACTTCTCATGATCCAGTATGTCCCTGAAGAATACAAATCAGTGTTGCTATTGTTGGCTAAAACTAAAATTCTTAAAAAATGCTTTTCTTAATTGAAATATAGCTGAAATAATATCAAAATATTAAGTAAATCTAAGACAATGAATAAGAAAAAAAACGTAAAAAACAATAAAGAACATTTATTTAGGAATGTTACACTAAACTATTCTATACTCACATTATTCAACATTCCCACAAATTAAACAGAATGCTATATATAAATTTATCATCAGGGTTAATTTTGAATTTCGGTTTCTCCTTGTTTTCTCTCTTCTCTTCCTCTTGGATGTGATCTAATTCCCGTTTTCTCTCTGCACTGCAGGAGCCAGTCTTTTTTAGTCAATGCGTGTGTGTCAGAGCACGAGGACCCAGGGTGTTATGAAACCCTCCAGGGCTTGTTTGTTGGTTCCAGGATCCAGTGCCCATTTCTGGCCCCGTCCACACCTGTACCTGGTGGTGCCCCGGAGCGTGTGAGGAGCATATGCCCGTGAGGGCAGTGGGAGGGTGTGTGGGCAGACAAGAGAGGTACGGGGCACTTTGGCACTGGAGGACAGAAGCACAATGAAAGACGCCCGATTGGTTCTCTCTCTGCAGGTTTTTAATTGGTTAGTGAGTGTACACCTGAGCCCTGTGGAGGCTGAGTGCACATAATGCCCAAAATATGCCACGTGCAGAGATCCAGCCTCAGGGTACGTCGACACATTGCCCACGCGCGGATACACAAACACAAAAACAAATCCCAAGCTCTTTCAAATAAAAGCAAATTAACAATGAAAGCAGACGCTTTTATGCAATTACTCTGACCTTGCTAAAACTGCAAACACTGGAAAGAACAAGATATTTCTGATGACACAGAACGCAAACAAAGCAGATGAGTTTAGAAAACTAAAAACAAAATTAAGTTAATTGGTTGGAGCCATGGAATAAACTGATTGTGAATGCACTGTTTATATGCACCCTAACACTTCAATATAGGATTAAAAGAGACGCTTATAAGTGTTTCTCCAACTGCCTATATTCCAGGGATTGGTTGTTATTTGATTTTATTTCTTTTTTGTTGTTTTATGTATACACTACCAGTCAAAAGTTTTGAACAATAATTTTTTTTAAAGAAGTCTCTAATGCTCAACAAGCCTGCATTTATTTGATCCAAAATACAGCAAAAACAGTAAGATTTTGAAATATTTTTACTATTTAAAATAACCGTTTTCTATTTTAATATATTTTAAAAGTAATTTATTCTTGTGATCAAAGTGAAATTTTGTGCATCATTACTCTAGTCTTCAGTGTCACACAATGCTTCAGAAATGAGTCTAACATGCTGATTTGCTGCTCAAGAAACACTTTTTATTATTATTATCAATATTTAAAACAGTTGAGTACATTTTTTTTCAGTATTCTTTGGTGAATAGAAAGATCTGAAGATCAGCATTTATCTGAAATAAGCTTTTGTAACATTATACACTATACCATTCAAAAGCCATCTTTTTTTTAATAAAATACAGAAATTAATACTTTTATTTAGCAAGCATGCTTTAAATTGATCAAAAGTGATTATAAAGACATTTATAGTGTTACAAAAGATTTCAGATAAATGCTGTTCTTCGGAACTTTCTATTCATCAAAGAAACCTGAAAAAAAACTACTCTGCTGTTTTCAACGTAATAATAATAATAATAATAATAATAATAATAATAATAATAAATTATTTTTTAGCAGCAAATCGGAATATTAGAATGATTTCTGAAGGATGTGACTGGAGTAATGATGCTAAAAAAATCAGTTTTAAAATCACAAGGATATATTACATTTTAAAATATATTCAATAGTTATTTTATTTTGTAAAAATATTTCAAAATTTTACTGTTTTTTAATTTTACTGGATCAAATAAATACTGGCTTGGTGAGTAGAAGAGACTTCTTTAAAAACATTTGACTGGTAGTGTATATATTAGTAGTAGTAGTAGTAGTAGTAGCAGCAGCATTATTAGTAGTAGTATTGACACTTTACCCAATCTTTAACTATGATAAGCCAATTAAAAATATAATTATGCATAAAACTGTGATAATCCAGACACAAAGAAAGTTTGGAGTTGGTAAGATATAAAAGAAAAAAATAATAATACTTGTATTTACCAAAGACATATTAAATTGATCAAAACTGACAGTAAATATGTATAATGTTACAAAAGATTTATATTTTATATATATGTGCTTTCTATTTATTAAATAATTCTGGAATTGTCTCCACAAAAATATTAAGCATTAAGCACTATTAAGTTTCTTGTGCACCAAAGCAACTTTGCCATCACAATAATAAATTACATTTGAAATAAATTACACATTACAATTGAAAAAAAAAAATTTGAGGTAAATATCTGAAAATGCTATGTAATTTCCTTTAGAATACATTTGAGCACAGAATGCTTAGTGGCAGAAATGTTCACGGTATTTCATGTCAGCTCGCTGTTGGACAATTAAACAAGTGAGAGAGTGAACAGAAGAGCTGAAGAAACACCCTCATTTATGCATTGCATGTATTGTGCACAAATTTTCTGAGCATGCTAAGAGAAGCATTTAGTGTCAGCATTATCATCGCAGCCTGTCAGAGAAAGACAGCAAGGCAACTAACAAAAGAAGTTAGCCAACTCAGCATGCCAACCCAGTGTGTAATTGCCATGTTTGCTTTGCTATCATATCTAAAAATATGCTAGGAAGGCTTCCTTCTCATATTTCAAACTTTACTAACAAAAGATACAAGGATTAGAAGTAGCAACCCACATTCTACCATCTGTAATCATATTAGCATCATACTCTTAAGACCACATGGTGGAGAATGACATGGAAGAGAAGAAATTACTTTTGTTATCTTTGTGCACCTCTCCGGACCTTGAACGTGGTTGCGTTGATGTGTATGTAGTCAGAAAGCTCTTAGATTTAATCAAAAATATCTTAATTCGTGTCCCGAAGATGAACGAAGGTGTTACAGGTTTGGAACAACATGAGGGTGAGTTTTCATGTTTAGGTGAACTATCCCTTAAAGTAAATTTATCTAGCTTTGGACGATAACAAAAATACTGATTAATAAATGGCTAAAAGACCTGAAGAAAGTTCTCTCATTTCCCTCTCACGCTATTTTTAAGCACTTTTACACAGCGATTCATCTCTAGTTTTCTAAACCTAGATATTTAATGCATGAGCACAGGCGTAGCGGGGTCAGAAGGACAGGATGTAAAGAGCGACTGGAATAGGGATCCCTGCTTGTTAAAATTCAGGCAGTTTCAATAAGCTGAGGCAGCGCATTCATAGTCTCTATTCATACTAGCGCTGCTGTTGCCTTCAGCATTTGCAGCAGATGACTTTGAAGTCGTCAGGGAATTGTGGCCTGTCGACAGCCACGCCGATATCAGCCAATACCCTCAAAGGGCAGCGGCAGACATGTTAGAGATACCACAATACAGCATGACCTCTGCTTCATCTCGCTCTCTTATTCCACCTCCCTACTTCCTCAGCACGCGCTCTTTCTTTTGGTGTATTTTCTTCCAAAAATAGGCGATCTGCTAAGAACATACACACAAACACAACTCATACATGCATTCAACCAGTGGGTCAACGTTTGGCTGGTTATAAGGTCCAGTTGGCCCCTATTGGTAGATGACGTAACTACTACGCACCTTGCATTTAATATCTGAGGAAAATCCACAGATGGCATTTTACATATGGCTGCCAGAGTGTGAATTGACTGGCTGCTGTTTGTTGTGACAGGATGATGATAATCTCGATTATCTGTCTGAATATTCATCTCTACAGTATGGAAATGAGTGTCCAAAAACATTATTTCAATTTGAAAAGGAAAGAACAGCAGTGAATGTTTACAGTACATGTGTTTGGTGAGGCTCAGATGTTTTCTGCAGTGAAGTTTGTCCTCTTCAACAGTGGATCTGATCAATCTGTGCTGTTTCTAAAGTTTTTTGATGTAAACATGCGGTAGATGCAATAAACTGTCCTGAATGCAAGAACATGTTCTGTTAAAAGGCTGTTTAATTACTTAATTTCAGCTGCACAGATCAGAGGAAAGAAAAGTAGTTTCATGAAAGCATCGACTGCATCTCAGATAATTCTTCAGAATGAAAAGGAAACGGTGACAAATAAGAAAAAGGTCGGTTGTTAAAAAAATATATCTGACTTTTTGGTATGATAGCAAATCTGAGAACCCTGTGAGACACTGGGATCTCCTCTGGAACTCTAGAGGAGACTCGAGGGAGCCTGAGTTGTACAGTATATTCCAGAAAGTAGGTCGCACCTGACTACTGGTGAGGTCACACCAGCTCAAAACTGAATTGTAAAGAGAATAAAACAAACAGTTAAGTCATACTGGTGTAAAAGTGACAATTCATTATTAAATTAAGAAAGAGTGTAAAATAACTGTAAACAAAGTTTACAAACATTATAAACACTGAACATGTGTTTTATTTCCCCTCACTCCAAAACAAATTTAAAATTTAAATTTAACGGTATTCCAAACAGGAATGAAAAATGTAAGTATAAAACCAACCTAAATTGTACTGTAATGCATTATAAATTTGTTATAAACAAATCAAGCCTAAACTAAAACTACCAACTGTGTGGGAAATTACTAAAAAAAAATTCATAAAAAACTAAAACTTGGGCTCCTAACTCTCCCTCTTTCAACATAAATTCCAAACATGTACATTTTCAGCGCTATCTCACGATCAATTTGTACATATTTTATAAGGTGGCTAATTCATACCAGCTCACTTGTACGATTTTTTACCATTTCTGTGAGGGGTAGGGGTTCCTAATTCCATTCGTACAAATGTGTACAAATCATAAAAAACATGTATGAACTGCTGTGAGATCGGGTTTGCATTTTGCACATTTTGTAAGATAGACGTTAACTGCGTTAATTAAATCATTTTGAAATATAAGTCACAGCAACTTTCAAATGATTCAAAAATGTTTTATAGAATGGAATATATATTTATATTCTGGATAATATGGTAATTCAGAAGAAATATTTAAAGTGGATAATCATGCAAATGTGATTTATAACATTTTTGTTAACAGCTCCATACATTTTACTTGTTAGTATGCAAATGTTTAAACACCTAACCTATTTAATAATAAAACTGACCTTTAAATCCTAAAAGGCATTATACAAAATAATAATACTAATATTAATAATAACATTCTTTCTGTTTTCAGAGATTGCTATTTCTTGCAGTCCTATTAGCAGATGAATGATGTTCATGCTTAAAACGAAAAAAAAAAAAAAAAAAACGCCAATGGGGGAAATTTTGAAACAGATTTTGTTTTGATTAGATTTTTTGCAGCAGCAGCATTTACAAAGGAGCAACCCAATCTCACAGCAATTTGTACTTACAAAATGTGCATACAAAATGTGTTATTTTTATTTAATAATTGCATATGAGTCCCTCAGTTTCCCTCAGTGTGAAAAGATGGATCTCAAAATCATACAGTCATTGCTGGAAATTGTTCAAAAACACAAAAAAATTCTGAAAAAACAAAAAACAGATTTGTGAAGGATTTTTCTGAAGATCAGCGGACAGTTAAACTGTTCGGGACAAACAAGGGACTCATGAACAACTATCACTAAAAAAAGAAGTAGTAGTATGGTAAACTTTTGAACAGGGTCTCTTGTGGACTATATGTAAACATTTTCTATGTGAAATATCTTATTCAGGTCAGTATTAAATAAAAAAATAACATGCATTTTGTATGATCCCTCTTATTTTGATAAAATAATTAATTCTGTATGATGATTCTGTAAGGTGCATGTAAACTTTTGACTTCGTGTGAATTAGCCACCTTGTCAAATACAGTTGAATACGTATGACCTCACTCGTATAAATTCATATGATTTGCAAAAAAACGTCAAGTTGGCAAATAAGTAGGAATTCGTACAAAGGACAACACCTAACTCTGCCCCTAAACTTAACCATCACAGAAATCGTACAAAATTGATGTCGTACGAATTAGCCACTTCATAAAAAATTTATATTATAATTGACCTATCGGTAAGCCCTGTCCCTAGAACGCAGATGAGCCAATGGCAGTTGAGTATCAGCTGCACGGAGATGGAACTCGGACATCTGTAGATTGCAGCGCCATAGAGAAACATTGGAAGATGCGAAGCTATCTTCATTTTAATGGTGTTTATGCTACAAAAATAATAAAACGATGTGCCTGAGGTATCTGTAACACTGATTCCAGGTATCCTAAGAGGACTGGCAATGGAATTTGGAATTTATTTGATTATTTAATATTTATTTTTTAGTTGTCATATTCTCAATAAATGGCCTTTTTCATCTGCTCAAGCAGTTAATGTCTATTAATATCGTTAATATCTCTGGCTAAAACTAGCTAACGTTAAAGTTAGTGAGTCCATGCTAACATACAAACCTCAGCTAACTATACTCACGTCATGTACAGTGTAGGGCAAAAACACATAAACGAAGGTCTACATTTCAGTGCCTCTTCATATTAAAATGGTCAAATGTAAAATAATTAATCTTACACTGCGCTACATGAACAGTGTTGATCCTGGATGTTGTCGTCTGCGATCGTGATGACCGTAACATGAGATTTCTTCCATTTTCATTGCAATCTGTAAACCCTTGATTTCAAATTAATGATGTTACACACCATATTTATTTTAAAATCATTTATATATCTCTCCATAGCATATCAAAGCCCTAATTGAATGCTCCTCAATGAGAGGGGGCCCTTCTGTGTTCCAAATTTATCAAAAACATCTTCGGACTAGGTTTTCACGCTGACAGCTGTCATTGTAAGACAGTTGGAAACTCTGTTTGTTTGTCCGAGGCAGCAACAGTAACTAATGGGGGCAGGGCTTAGCGATAGGTCAACTGGCTGTGAGATAGTGTTGGAAGGAGACACGCAATGTTTTCTTAGATTTAGGCCAACATATAGCATGCCATGGTACAGGTACAATATGCTATACAGTTTTGACCAGTCTTTGCATCAGAAGCGTACATATGTTACATAAAAATGATATCTAGATCACTATCTAGTCAGCTCACTAGAGTTTAGACCAGAGTCGAGTTGTTCCAGACATGCAGTGATGGTCGTAGTTTTCACACGACACAGACTACAACAGACTAAGCAACCATTAGCTGTTTCCTTCCTTTTCTCTCCTGTGGAAAATGACTTCAGGCCAGACTACTGTAGGAGCGTCGATGGTGACAGATCACACACTCTCCCGCTGTTACTATGTGTGTGTCTGTCCCGTACAGCATTATCTCCGGATGAGATAGGAAAGACACATAGCAGATCCCTGTTTAAAGGGCGAACAGAGGAGAGAGAGGGAGACCGAATGAGAGGAGAGAACATTTACAATCAGAGTCTGGCAGACAGCAGCTCGCTCTGTGTGTTCAATCCAGACCTGATAACAACACCTGCTCTCAAACCTTCTCGTTATATACAGTGGCTGAAAGGGGTATGTAAGGGATAATGTATAGACAGAGCATCATTATACCAAAATATAGAAATATATGGAAATAAAATAGGTGATTATCTTATTTTTCTTATCTTATTTGTAGCTTAAAGCGTCTGCTAAGAAAGCTAGTTTGACTCATTGGTCTAGAAGTAATGTTTTCGCTTGAATATGTGAAGTTATGTTTTTGGGATTTACTGTAGATAGTGAGTCATAGAAAAGCAATAGATTGGAGTGCATTGCCACTGTCACTTTCCAGCAACTACAGCATACAAAATGTTACAAATCACAAATTCCAGGTACTGTAGACAGCTTGATAACAAAATTAAAACTCCTGTCACGGAAAATCTCTGCCACGAGTCATTTTTATAGAGTTTCCTCTGCTGTTACACTGCAGAAGTATTTTTGTGTAATTCTACTGTTAGAATATCTTTTTTAGACAATGCATATTTAATATTTAAGTATATTTTGTATTGACTGTAGATTTTCACTTACTAAGCATAAACAAAAAAAAAAACTGAAAAAAAACTAATATATATATATATATATATATATATATTTTAATTATTTTATTTATTTATTTATTTTATTTTTATTTATTTATTTTATTTTTTTTGAAAATATTGTGAAAAAAGGCAAGTGCAGTAAGACAAAATATATTTGTTTTATATTTTTACAGGAATACAAGACTACAAAAAGACAAACTATGTAAGATGATTTTATAATAGATATTTGTCCGATAGGACAAGCTAAAATAATTGCTCAAAATGCTAAAGAGGACCTATGGTTTCCTGGTGCTATTTTAGTATTTTTTATACTATTAAAGTATTTATTAAAGTTTTCAATTAGCTTTTATTTTGTTTTTATATTTTCGGTTTTACATTTTTTTATTTTTTTCTATTTAGCTTTCATTTATTTTTCAGATGTAGTTTCTCTAATTTATATACTTCACAATGTTTCTTTTATTTACTTGCTTAAGTTTTTCAAAAAATCTGAATTCTATCATCAATTACTCACTCTCATTTCATTCCAAAACTATTTGGGTATCAACATTTTTTTTTAAATATATTTGTGTTCCACAGATGAAAGACATTTTTTTCATTTGATGTTTTAGTTTGGCTTTATTTCAATTAACAAAAACAACTGTAACTGTTAATAACCTGTTTTAGTAACACTGGTTACTTATGTGCAAAAATGATTCCTGAAACTAGGATTTGTTCCTGCAGTGCTCAACTAAAGCTTAAAAAAAAAACTTTTAAAATGCCTGAAAATAGAGATGCTTGTCTGTAATCCCACAACCACTAGTTTCTTAAGGTTTATTGCACTTAACAGTTAGCACAAAACGAATGAGAACGAGGGAGACTGTGAAAGAAGATTAAAAAGCAAAACAGAGCACAAAAAGAAGCAAAAGGTGAGGAAAAATAGCGAAAAAGGGAAAGGGCTTGGAACGTGAGGATGTGAAGTGAACAGTGAGAGACAGGAAATGAGAATCCCTGTGATATGAGATGTAGTTTGTCTCCCCTGAGAGGTTGTTTCCCAGGTTGTTAGGAAGAGGAAATAGGCCAGGCGAGATGAAGTGCGCACACACACATAACATTTTTTCCCCAAACACAACATTTTATTCAAACACTCCTATTTATCTGAGCCACCTTCAGACAGATGTGTTTTGGTTGCACTGTGGCAATCTGACGTTAAAACACATGACATACACGCACATTTGAATATGACAGTACCTCACAGCGAATGCCCGTGAGGAAGAAGAAAAGAAGGCACTCCATCACACACACTCACACACACCAGGGCTCAATACAACCGTCACATCTTCTCTTCACCAAGGTGTCATGGTTGTATTTGACAGGAGGAGACTGAACACGGCAGGAAGCATCTGGAGTACGTGAGTATTTTCCACGTTTGTGTTTGGATAGTTTTGGGGGTCTTTGACAGCAGGGGGCCGGTGGGTGCCGTGTTATAATGTCTAAATAATGAGCTCGCTGACATTATTCTGGAGAGATGAAGTCATCAGAGTGTGTACGTGTGCGAGTCTATGTTCAGCTATGCACTTCCTGTTGTTAATCTTCTAAAGCTCAAGTTCTGCGTTAGATATGGCAACTTTGAAGCGATTCTGGTCTCCCTCCGTCTCCAGTTAAGTAGGCCTGAAACATTCCTTTATCTCCTGCCCTCCAGACACCGTATGGAAATGGATTCATGCAGAGCAGACTCATAAATAGCTTCGGAGTGGAGATGGGGTTTGCAGAAGTTTGACAGGGTGCGTAGACAATAGCTGAGGGTCTGAATAAAGCATGATTTCTGCAGCCTCGGCTCGTTATTTTATCAGTGAAGACACATCAGCATCAGCTCTCGCTGTCAGACGAGAGGCTTCTCGCGCGCTTCAGTCTGCCTCATCAGCTCGCTGGCTGGAAGGCGTGCCGTTTGGAGAAACTGTGCAAAGCGATAATGGATTTCGGTCGCTCTGTTGCTGTTGTTGACCTATTCAGTTATTCGGTCATGTGGCAAATGCGAGAGCTTTTGCGAAAGACAGAAAAACAAAAAATAAGGAGAGTAGTGGAGAGAGAATAATGGAAAGGATACTGAATGATTGAGTGTGTGAAAGGCTGCTACACACGTACCTGTACAGGAGAATATGTTACTGGGGAATTCTGGGAATGCTCTGAGGTGCTATGGGAAAGAACTTTTACCTCCTGCAGGGATTCGAATTTGAAACCTGATTAAATTATTAAATACACACATAAACTATGAAAAGAATGATAGACAGAAAGACAGATAGAAAGATGGATAGACAAAACAATAGAACGATAGAATGATGGAAAGAATGATAGAAAGGTCGAACGACAGAGATTGTACAATAGACAGAACCACAGACAGATAGGCAGAATGATAGAAAGAACGATAGAAAGGTTGAACGACAGATCAATCGAACAATAGACAGACAGACAGACAGTACTAGATAGATAGAATGATAGAATGAAAGAATGAATAGAATAGAATAGACAAAGAACGATAGATAGAACGACAGAAATGACATAACGACATAATAGATATATAGATAGATAGATGATCCAACAAAAGACAGAATAGAATGAAAGAATGAAGAACAAAACTAAATAGAATAGAATACAATAGAACAGAACAGAACAGAATGACAGACATAAAGCCTATTCGGACGGGACTAGTTTTACAGGGGGACGTTAGAGAAATTTCTGTTTCACAGACGTATTTTGAGATTTTATTCCCCTCAGAATCTGCCATGTCTGTCTTTTTCTCACGCGACCTCTGTAAAAATTCCAGAGCAAATTACCTACTGTTTTTCAGCAAACTTAGAGGTCCTCTGACAAGTGTAATCCCGCCCGAATGCGAATGTCTGTGATTGCCAAAAATGTTTTTTTTGCAAAACACGTTTTCTTGTGTGTTTTGGTCAACGTAAACTACCGTACAGTCTCTAGCAAGCCGGTATTCAAGTTTCTGCTAAAGAGCCGGCTACTGTAAGACTGGCTACTGTAATATCAGTTTCAGGTAAGAGTACTTTCATTTCTGCAGTCAATTACATAACATGAAAATTATATAAGTTAAAAAGTATTTATTCCAGTGAGTTTATTATAAGAAGTTCTATAAAACCATCATGTTAAAATTGTTACATTTATGTTTTTTTTGTTCATGGCAGCAATGCCCACATGTAAAACACAGACACTCCTACCTCTGTAATAAACACAGAAATGTTAGTCCCATCCAAATCCATACATGAAATGACAGACGTCGGCTGAAAAGAATTGTAACTCAAAAGTCGTTTGGAAAACTAGTCCCGTCCGAATAGGGCTATAGACAGACAGACAGACAGACAGACAGACAGACAGACAGACAGTGAATGATAAAAATTCTTCAATTTTGAATCTGAATTCTCACTACTTTAATCATCAAGCTTCACCAGCATAGCTTTACTAGGCCGATGTGGAATCAAGCTTTCTTTACAGTCTTTTTAGTAGGACAAATAAATGAAAAGGATTAAACAATTAGATGTCAAACACAGCACACAGACCAGTGTGAGCAAACCAGCAGGCACAGTGCCACTCCCAGAGGGCAGCGGGTTTGGCTGGATTACTTTGAGCCATGGCCGCCAGGTTTAAATTTCACAGTGAGAGACAAGCTGGAGTTCCAACCTCCGGCAGAACATGTTTCAAATACAGAACAGTGTGCAAATCCTCTCCTGGACCAAAGTCGGGCCAGAACCACCCAAGGCAGCCCAGGCGCCCAGCACGAAGTCAGGAACACTGCCACAACCCGCAGCGACCATCTCTCTTCCGTTCTCTCCCTGCAGACGTGTGTCAGAACGATGGCTGGCATGCAGAATTTATGCTATGCTACAAAGACAAGTATGCAGCTCTGAGCCTTGTTGCTAACAGCTCAGATCCTCAAAAAACAAGACCATAACCTTGCTTTGCACTGCTTAGCTAACAAGCTAATTAGCTGACCTGCCAAATAATGTACTTGCTAGTTTGAGACAACAACAGCTATGGACATAAAACTGATGAAAACAACCCAGGCTCAATGAAAAAAACGTGTCTGTGGGGACATGTCTGCAAAAAACGATTAAGATGCTTTTTGCACACTATCGCATATAAAAATTAATACCACCTACACTAAACTGAAACAACCATGCTATTTTAGTTTGTTTAAAAGTGTTTGAGCTCTTTTATCATGACTTGGTTTCACAGGAATGCACCCAGACGCAAGTTCAGTGATATACCAGGTGAGCTATCGAGCAAGTTTACTTTGACAGAATATCCATACATATTGAGGCGATTATGTGATGCAAATGCCAATGTATTAGTTTTCAAATCATGGTCTATGGTAAAAGCTTTATAAGGTTATAGTATTGTGAAAGAAAATGAACAAAAATGAATCTTTTTTCATAAATAATCAATAAAGGAAAAAAGTAGTTGTTTTATTGCCCCCAGTGGAATCTGCAGTGAATTTAATCTATAGGTGCATTTTGGAGTTAAAATGAACAAAAAAAGACGCAGAAAAATAGGAAAATATTTTATGTGCAGTCAAAACTTTGATACTGGTAGAGATCTCAAGTTTTAATGAAGTCTCTTAACTTTGTTCAGCAGGGTTGAATGGACGTTTATCCCTCAGCCACATTTGTGGTTGTCACTTCACAGCAACATTCAAAATCACTGAAAGATGCTCAATCCCAAATCGCAATCGATGACCTCCAGTCCCTCAAAGGAACAAGGTCACTGTGGCTATAAACAGAGCGTTAGACAGTGAGATAGAGACCAGCAGACAGAAAGCCAGGGGTGATCTCTCTCCCGGCAAGGTCAAGCAGCCCCTGTCATTTCATTGCCGTCCACACCTGATCTCTGTGCTCGGCTCTCTCACCAGAGAAAGTGTGTGTGTGCTGTGATTAATCTCAGTCAGGGGTAAATGAAAACCTTTAATAAGCCATCTTAGTCTCCTCAGAAAGAGCTGCCACTCACTGTGGACACGCTGTCATTTGCATAGCTTCAATCAGGACCTCTCACATTGTCTCACCTGCTCCGGTGCTAGAATTTTAATTTGAGGTCTATATGGCCGTCTGAGATTTTCATTTTAACAAGTGGCTGTCTTTCAAGCGGAATGACCGCCCCTGAGGAGAAAACAGCAGAGAGTTTTCAGCAAAGTCATCATCGCTCTTTTACTGATTGGGGTTGCTGCCATCATGAACGGCTTGTGCTTTTCTCATACAGTGAGTGTTTGAAGGGACCATGGGCTGTCAAGCTCTGAAGCTGACAAAATGAGCAGTCCATATGACTTATGCAGTACATTCCAGGTCTTCTGAAGTCATACGGGCTGAAATTATAGTCAAATCATTTATGCACTTAAAAACTTGACTCTTCTGTAGTTACATACTACAGAAGAGTCAAGTTTTTAAATAGGAAAAATACTGAAACTCTTTGGTGATTTTTGTGCGAGATTTTGTGCAAACAAAAACGGTAAAACTCATCTGTTTAACTATAGGGGAGTTGGAAAATGTTGTGTTACTTAAAAGCAATGATAACTAAGCCCAAACATGCATAAAACACTGTTTAGAAACCAACTGCAAATGCATTGTTTTATAGTATTATAGTATAATCTATTAAATGCAATTAACCAATCATGTAATACCATTAAATATGAAGTGTATGTATACTATGTTATTTTATAATAAATTGTATGGAGAGCTTGGTTTATTAGTCCAATACAAGACTATATTAACTACAAATCTTCCTTTTTATTATACAAATGTGTCGTTAAAATGACTATAAAACTGATCCAAGATCAGGTAAAAAAAACATACACACTGGTTTATGGATTCACAGAGATCATCATTCCCTAACAGCAAACTAGTGAATTTCTGAAGCACTTTAAAACAGTTATGATATATTAAAGCCTCATTTACTGAAATCACATGACTTTGGAATTTTTATATACTTATTCGAAACAAATTATTTGCAAAGGTTTTGAAGCTTTACAAAGTCACAAATCACTACTGGACAATACAAAACATGAATCTCCTTTTATGTTCCCAAAGCAACCCCAACAACAGAGGTTTAGAAGGACATAAGGGTGAGCAAAAATGTCAGAAACTATTGCTTTAAGATTCTGCACTCATTCTAGGTCACTGATCGAATATTATTTGAGACACTGACCATGTTGGACAAAAGGTCAGATGTTCTTGTTTCCACTGAAGCACAAGATGCTCTTTGGATCACTCTTAAATCATGCTGAATAACATGATCATCAGGTTTTACACAAACTTGTGGGGCTTGTGCAGCCCAAGTGCTGTTACAATTCATGCATATTTTTTAATTTGACTCTTTAATGAAATGGTCCGATTTGTGCATGTAACAGGTAAGTAACGAGAGAGACAAATGCAGGTCTCTGCAGGAACCAAACAAAAACAAATCGGCTCTGAAGAAAACAAGATGCTGTGCAGTGCCAGATTGTGGAAAAACAGTCGTTATGAAAGAGTGGATTTTTAATAAAGTTCCAGATCGTATCAGTAAGAACTTGATCCTTTGTTCACTTCAATTTACACTGGATTCATTTACAAACAAGGCACAATTCAACACAACATTTTTAAAAGACAATGATGTGCCAACTATACTGGATCCGGCAATAATGTCGCACCACACAAGTGTGAGTAACTGTTTTTATTATGTGATCACTATTGCAGATCGTTGCATATGTACTGAGTATTTATGCATCCATCTATGAAGGATGTAGGCTGTCAAACACACACAACTGTTAGCCAATCATACCTATTCAAAACAGTGTTCAAACATCAAAAAATAGGACAGAAAATAGCCTATAACTTCAAATTATGATGTAACAATCTCGATAACAGTATAAATGGACCTCGGAGAGCAGTACAAAATAATAAAATGTAGCTCATGACCGTTTTATATTATTTGTAATGGGGAAAACTACTGAATTAGAACATTCAAATGCACTAAGTGCATTTGCAAAAGTTTTAAAAGGCTGAAGGATCAATTCTTAGGTCACTTACTGATGTATCACTGAGCACTTAAGGGAATAGTCCACTCAAAATATAAACAGTATAAAATAGGACTGCATTTATAGTACTCAACCTCATACTATTTCAAATTTGTTGATGCCATGCTGAAGGTTCCCATGTGTGTCTCACTAGTTTGAATGACAATGACATTTGAGAGTTGCAGCAGAGAGGCTCAAGGACTGGTCTTGCAAATCAACTAATTAATTTTAGGAAAAAAAGGAATTTGTGTGCTATAGTTGATCAACTACCAGCTTGGACTACAAATGACCAGATTCAACCAGCCAGAAATTGTGTAAAATACAGAAATACAATACAGAATGTTATCATCCACAAACACAAAGTCAACAGGAGAACACTGAGTTGACCCACATATGTGCAGAACATCCAGTAGAAGTGATACGGCTTGTACAAAACTATGCAAACACTTTCATTATTAGCAGACGCTGTGGTTAAATGATTTTTGGTTAAACTGATTAATAAACAGCCAGATTCCAATCATTTAATTGGCATTTGATTAAACTGGTGAGCGTAGACCCTGGAGCAGATCCAGACTGCAGAGCTTCACTCGTCCAGCTGAAGATAAGCCTAAAGCTTAGCAGGACAATTAAATAGGTTTGAATGGAACACTGGGTAAAGCCTCTGTAGCACAAAAACTCTGGATCAGTTTTGAAAGTTAATGATTTCCCCGAGACACCAGCCTGAGTCATTATCCTTGGATTTGTCAAGGAGACGCTGAAGAGCCCTAGTGAAAACCCAAACAGATTAAAAAAGAAAATACTAAAAAAAAGAACATTTTTGTTCAATGAAGTTAAGACCATTTTTCCCTTTACAAATGCAATTGTACTTGTGAGAAAGTGTGAGCTCGCCTTCTGTTTTCGCAAGGAGAGTGTGTCGGACTCCGTGACATAATATTCAAATTGATTCAGGACTTTGGACTGTCTTCTAATGAAGTTTTAACTCTCTTTGTCTCCATAATTGAACTCATTTTAGAGGATTTCAAAGTGATAAATCTGGCACAGAGTCTGAGCAGGTTCAGAGCCGTGCAATTTTAGAAAGACACTTCCACAGTATTCATCTCTTGTTTTACACTTGACAGGAAGGAAATGAAGATTTAAATTCACGGCAAATGAGAAACTATATTTGTACTTTTCGACGTTGGATAGAACTGTTTAAAAACAATACTCTGCTAGAAAAAAAAAGGCTTATGCTGCACTAGTCCGGGCTGGTTTGGCTGAGGTCAAAACTTGCTGGTTAAAGGATTACTTCATTTCCAGATTAAACATTTCCTGATAATTTACCCCCCCCCCATGTCATCCAAGATGTCTTTCTTTCTTCACTAAAAAAGAAATTAAGGTTTTGAGTAAAACATTCAAGGATTTTTCTCCATATAGTGGACTTCAATGGGAGCAAACAGGTTTAAGTTCCAAACTGCAGTTTTAGTGCAGCTTCAAATGGCTCTACACAGTCCCAGCCGAAGACTAAGGGTCTTATTTTCTTTAAAAAAAAAGACAATATATTCACTTTTTAACCACAAATACTCGTCTTACACTAGCTCAACCTCACACATTATGCAGTCGCACATGCATGACAAAGCTAATGTGCAAAAAAAGTCAAATGCCCTTTACAAAAAAAAAAAAAGGTAAAACAACAATGTTGGATGATTTTGAAGTTAGAGGTTGGAGTTTTTTGCCCTAGCCAACCTTTTTAAACCAAATCACGCATGACCTTTACAACGTATTTATGTAATGCATGAAGTCGCAGATGAGCTTTTGTGGTTAAAAAGTACATACATTTGTACTTTTTTTTTTAGAAAATTACTAATCATTTTGCTAGACAAGACCCTCATTCCTCGGCTGGGATTGTGTAGAGCCCTTTGACGCTGTGCTGAAACTGCAATTTGGACCTTCAACCTGTTGGCCACCATTGTGGTCCACTATATGGAGAAAAATCTGAATGTTTTCCTCAAAAACCTTCATTTCTTTTTGACTGAAGAAAGAAAGACATGAACATCTTGTATGACACTGGGGTGAGTAAATTATCAAGAATGGTTTATTCTGGAAGTGAACTAATCTTTTAACCTGATGATTTTTAGGTGAAGCTGGTTGACTAAACAGTTTGCTATGTGTGTTGTACCAGTGTAGACATCAATTACTTTAAACATAATTGGTTTTTGCGCATTTGTTATTTGAAAATATCAGATTTAAATATATGCAAATTAAATTTAAGAGCTAAGTCTAATATTTTTAGTAAATGATGACTTAAATGTAGTTTTTTTTCCCCAGTGACTTCAGAATATTTAAATGATAGTGCCTGAATCATATAAACCACCATGTTGAAATCCGACAGCCAAGACATTATGCATTATTATATTTCATATAGACTTAACTGTTAAGATTGTGCTCCATAAAATAAAGAATATCTAACAAATTTCATTTTCGGAGAAACCTTCATGAGCAGAATCAGCAATACAAGTCTTTTCATCAGATTACCAGGCTAGTCTGTCTTACCAAAGACTCTGCAATGAAATTAGCCTGGTTGAGTGGCATGGTTACTGAATCAGGTGATTTAATTCAGAGTGCAATAAAGAAATCCACAGCTTTATTCATCCCGTATTGGATCTGAATCCAAAACTGATCTGCATCATTTCATCCTATTACTGATAGACTCTAAACACTTCTGCTCCTTTGACACTTCAGGGAATGGCGGTTTAAGCACAATCCCTTCCTAACTCTCTGATGCATTATTCAGTGACTGACCTGTTCTCTCATGGAGAGTAAAGTCCCCTGGATCTGTCTAAATGCTGGCCACAATGCAGCACTAATGTAAAATGCATGTGTGCTGATGTCACCTTTCTCCCATTCCTAAAAGCTCTCATCTTCACAGACACAACTGAGAGGAACACTGCAGCATAAAAAAAAAACTACTGCAGTATGACTGCACCATCAAAACATCATCTCTACTCTTTAATTAGACCCTCTGCACTGTACACACCACAGGCAAAAAGGAAAGGAAGCGATAAAAATTTAACATTGCACAAAAAGAAACTGAAGGAAGAAGAAAATGGTGTCAGTCATTCTATTTGAATGTGATGGGGCTTTTCTTTTTGATTGGGCTGGAGTGCCATGTAGTGCAGATATCAGCTCCCTCCAGAGAAATCAACACTAGAATAGAGGGCAAAGATTCAGATTGAAGTAGAAGAAGCTTCGCAAGGTATTTCAGCACAAAAAAAGAAAACCATGGGTTAACCAGCCATGTGTATTTACAGTAAATTAAGTCTTTCTTTTCATCACAAAAACACACCTACTTTCTATGTAAATCAGGACAGAATTGTTAATGTGTTGAAGATAAAAAAAAAATCTATTGAAACACAATGCTTGTTTTAATTAAATCAGCATAAATTAATGGCAGTACCACCATTACTACACTGTAAAATTATTTACAAAACTCCAAACATTAGGAAACATACTGTATGCTTAATAAAAACATAATATGCGACCAACCATAAAACCAGTCTTAAGTAGCATGGGTATATTTATAGCAATAGCCGAAAATGCATTGAATGAGTCAAAATAATTTTTCTTTTATGCCAAAAAATCATTAGGATATTAAGAAAAGTAAAGTCCCTACTGTAAATATCAAATCAAATATCAAAACTTGATATTTGATTAGTAATATGCATTGCTAAGAACTTTGGACAACTTCAAAGGCAATTTTCTCAGTATTCTGATTTTTCTCAGATTGCAGAATTTCAAATAGTTGCATCTTTGCCAAATACTGTCCTATCCTAACAAACAATTCATTAATGGAAAGCATGTTTATTCAGTTCTCAGATGTATAAATTATGTATAGATGAGGTATTGAAATGAAAATAAAAATAATAATATTATAACAGAATGGTCATAAAAATCTATCCTATTCATTTTTGGTTTTGTAGTTAAATACAACCCAGACATGTTCTTGAAAGCTGTGTGATATTTATGTATCAATAAGCTTCTGTCGGTCTGCAGGCCTTGGCAAGCATTGGGCCTACGTGTGTGTGTGTAATTATCACTAAGCAGTTACACACTCTTTGTCTCTCATTTCCAGTCCATTTCATGGCCCATGTTTTATTCATGCATGACATGCTTGTTTTACAAAACATGATGCTGCTTCGCTTGGGACTTGGGTTTGAACGCAGTGCCAAACCTGGATGCAGAAAAATAAATATGGTCAGATACAGCAATAAAGAAAAAGGAACGAATAAGAGAGAAAAGAAAAGAAAAGAAAAGAAAAGGGCAACCGTGGCTATTGTTCCGAGTGGCAGTGTAGTTGTCAGATGTGGTGCCAACCAACCCTATGATCCACAAAGGAGATGAGGAAAGGAAATGTGGCTCCACATAAAATAATAAAGGACCCGCATTATTCATCTGAGTCAAACACACACACTTGTATGGTGCAGAAATATGAGCACAGGATCAAAGTAAGTGGCAGTCCTGAGCAGTGATTGAAACGGCTCCAAATGAGCCACTGAACTCAATCCACATGCAAGCAGTAGCACATGAGCCATCTTAAAAAAAAAAAAAAGGACACATTATAAAATAGATCACCCTGGCTTTTGAATATTAAATAGGTCACAGTCAAGTCCTCCTACCTGATTTTCTTAATGGCAGACATTGTTAAAGGGGTCACCGCACAGCCGATCCTTCCTATACACAAAATATGCATGCTGCGTAGGGCCCCTGGAACACCCGAGGGCCCCCTTGCTCTCAAAGATTTAATTTTAGATTTGTTTTTGTCCAGCAGACATGAAAACATGACTGTTCCTTTCTTTTAATGCGCCCCTACGTACAATCATGTTTCTACAGTCAAATCATGTAATGTGAATGTCGTATCTCACAGAAGAGACAGTGTTTCTCAGGTGCTTTCCTGAACACTCTTCGAGATGGAGTGAAACACTGACAGATATGTTGGCACATTCGTTTTATCACAGACCCAAGGTTGGCAAGAATGTATTTTAAGCGAATGAGGTGTATTGTTGTTGGATGTAATAATGAACATAGCAGTTGTCATTTACTCCCAATATTGAATATTACTTTAATTTTGAAGGGAATGTGCAAAAAAAATGGGCACGTTGACCTCTTTAAGTTTGTGCTAACTACATCAGTCACTAACTGTTTTCCATAATTTAAACAAAGCTGAAATTAAATGGAATACCAATATTACATGAAAAACTTCTCAATTCTATTATGTAGTTTTTACAATATGTAATAAGTCTCAGCTCAAAATACCCCATAGATCATTTATTATATTATTTTGAAAATGCCCTTTTCCAGAATAGAACTGTGCCTTTACAGCTCATTCTTCAGATACTCTGCAAAATATCTATTTGGTTTTGATTATCATGTCTATCATGCTAAAATCATATCAGTTAAAACCTCTGTCACCTGGCAAGTGAGTGTAAACTAAGTTCTCTTTCATGTCTTATTGTGCTTAAACTGTCAAATACACACACATTTATGCTAAGATCTGTGAGGCAGCAGCATAATATACAGTAAATAAATCAGGTTTGGGACAACGTGAATGAATACATTATTGGGTAAACTGTCCCTTTAATGACAATCGGCAGCATATTTAGTTCTGTCGCTTTAAGAGCTGCACTCATCTAATATACAGGCACGCGTCCGTTTTTCTCTCAACTGTTTGAGAGAACTTTCATTTTATACATATACATAATATACTTTCATTTTATACATATACATAACTAACTGTGTTTATATGTAATCCTTGTGTTTTTTTGATAGTATTATTGAATCAGAAGCGAAATAACTTAGTCCAGTAATCAGACACTGTTTGACAGGTTCTTAGTGCGTGCTTCAGGTGTACGCACTTATGAAGCGCATACCAGAACAGTGTGCGGAGAAAATATCGCTATTTAAATGGCATAACTTTAAAGCGCACGGAAATAATGTACTTTTGTGATTGCGAATAAGTGTCCTGTGAGTGAACGTATGTCGTATTGTACAGTATTTTGAGACGGAGGTACGCTGTAGAAGGATACTACAATATGTTTTCAAAAGCAGTTCGTGAAGACATTTTAATCGTCCACGATCAAAAAAATCGCTATATTGCACATCCCTAGTACACTGTTATCGCTTGCAAAAACAAAAAGACGGCGCCGTGGGTGGAAACGGCAAATCAGAGCGGCTTGTTTTTGCCCATTTTCGATTATCCAGGAGTGATGCTCGACTCCTGCCCACTATGAGCTTCAAATATGCTCTTCAGAAACCTACGGGTGACGTCACGGACACTACGTCCATATTTTTTTACAGTCTATGGTTTCTTCACATGATTGCAGAAAAAGGCTTACCAAAACAAAATTACTGTTGCCTTTTTTCAGGTTTTCTGGGTTGGAAGTTGCACCGGGGACCCGATTATAGCACGTAAACACAGAAAAAGTCAGATTTTCATGATATGTCACTTTTAAATAAGCTCAAGTTGCAGTACTAAAATCTAAATCTAAAGCAGAAAATTGAAATCTAATCATAACAATAATAAATTTACTAATACCGAGCATGAGAATAGATCAGCTTTTTCACAATGGTTTCTCTAATACTATTTTTAGATCTTTAATTAAATCTTTCTGTTTATTATTGTTTTTTGACTTTATATTAAAAAAAAGTATGGATCATTCGAAATTCTTTCATATAATGGTTGGTACCCCCTGCCTAGTAGCTGCTGGCACCATTATCACATCCTCACACACGTCCCACACTTATCACAGCCATGTTCTCTGCGGCTGAACCCAGGGGAGAGAACCAGATGATTGGCTGTGATGCTCGCTGACAGCAGGTGCTTCTCGTCGGCCATGTGAGAGCAGAGGCTCAGTCCACATTATAGGCTCTGTCAGAACATAAGGCATTCTGGGAAAACTCAAGAGGTCCCCTAATAGACACTGCCAATAACGGGCAGATCATGACACCCTGCACAGACTTGCTAACAGAAACACGGCCAAAAGACAGCAAACACACAGAGAGACTAGAACAATAAACATTTCACACAGAGGTCTAAAGGCGACACAAAATGGAAAATTAAATATTTAATTCAAACTAAAGCAAGTAATATTCTATTTTATTTTATTTTATTCTGGTTTACTGTTAGTAGTTTTGCTTCAGGACATTTATACCAGAGTATAAATTAAATATTAAGTATGGTGAGTATAAATTAAATATTAAAATGGCGACCCAAAACAGTACCAATATTGTTATTCACTTGAAATTTTACTTGAGTTATCTAAAAGCAAAAAAAAAAAAAAAAAAAAAAAAAAAACGAACATTAAGTGAAAATGTTTTTATTAATGCTCTTCTGTAGAGTAATGTATTTATACATTTTACTGAGGCTGTCTCAGTGCATTCTGGGATTGCCACGTCTAAGTATACATGCAATGCTAAAATAAAGTGATCTTGAAAGGCAGCATAATTTAGGTCACTAGTTTAAGGGCACATTATACAAAATTTCCCATCATCATTTACTCACTGTTGTTTAAAATAAAATAAAATAAAATAAAATAAAATAAAATAAAATTTCAAATGAATTAAAATAAATAAAATAAAAATATTATAAAATAGTAAAATAAAATAAAATATTAATTAAAATTTTAACTTTTTTATATAACGTTCTAACCATATGGATGGATGGATTTATTTTTTGTTAATATCTTGATATAAGTTACAAATTCAAAATTGTGTTTACAAGACTGATCAAAGTAAATATGAAATCTGACCTATGAAATCAAATCTGGCGGTTAAAAAAAAATAGCATCCTGTCAGAATCCGGTGTAATTTAGACAGCGAGGCAGAAATCAACACGGGGTTCAAGGGGTTGCGTCAGCTGGCAGTAAGCAGCCTTGACACTCGATAAATGGAAGACATAAACGTGTCAAACTCGATCTTCTCTCATGTCAGTCGCCGTTGCCAGCCATCGATTAGAAGCTTTTTGTTTCCTTTATTTCTGTGCTCCATCTATCAGTTCCTCAGGCTGCACTGGGATGCAGCTAAAATGCAGGGCTCAGCCTCTTTTGGCCAAAGCACAGCCCCTAACCTGCTATAACAGGTCTCAGGCCAGTGATAAAAGTGTCAATCCTATTATCAAAGAGAATTAATGATAATATTCTTGCCACCAGGTAAATAACAGAGTTCTAGGCACAGGGGTAAAGTTGATCCAAATGGTTCTCAACTGGTGGGTCACAAAGCTGTTCTAAACAATGCTACTAACAAATAAGACAACGAACAGTAATATAAATACTGTTTTCAACTAAATAAAAAAACTTTATAAAAACAACTATATAAAAACTTTTCAACTTCTAACAGCCAGGACATAAATGCTTACCACATGTTTTGCTTCTGACATCAAACAGGGACAGTTTGTATGATATGCCACTATCTTTGAAAAGTATGCAAGTAAAAATTATTATTATTTTTTTTAAATGGCACATTCATATTCATATTCAAGTTTGTGGCCTAAAGCAAAACTAGTTTAAAACCAATGCTAAAATAAAATAAAATAAAAAATAATATAAAATATTAAAATAAATAAATAATATTAAAATAATACAAAAAGATTAAAATAAAATAATAAAAATGTAAAATAAAATAAAAAATAATATAAAATATTACATTTAAATAAATAAAATAAAAAATTCTATTAAATATTACAATAAATAATTTAAAATAATACAAAAATAGTAAAATAAATAAATAAATAAAAGATCATATAAAATAGTAACATAAAATAATAAATAATAAAAAAAATAAAATGATAGAAATAATAAAGTTAAATGAAATTACATTAAAATAAAATAATATTTAAATATTATAGTCAAATAAAATAAAAATATGAATAAAGTCTTACATACACTGAAGATGAAAAATTAGTAAAAAAATAAAATAAATAAATAAATATACAATTAAAAAATAATAAAATAAATACAAAATATAACAATTACATAAAAATAGTAAAATAAAAAAATAATACAATACAATTTAAAAATAAATAAATAAAATAAAATAAATAAAATAATCTAAAACTATTATAATAAAATTAAATAAAATAAAAATTAAATAAAATAATATTAAAATATAAAAATAGTCAAATAAAAATGTAAAAATAAAATAAAAAAACAACACTGAAATTAAAATAAATAAATATATTAAATAATTAAAATAGTAAAATAAAACACAATAATACAATTAAAAAATAGAATAAAATAAAAATACAATAAATAAAATTATATAAAAATTGTGAAATAAAATACAATCAAATTTAAAAATTAAAAAATAAATAAAATAAAAAATATAAATAAATAAAAAGCCTTTACTTCAACATACACTGACGATGAAAAATTAATTGTGCAAAAAAAAAAAAAAAAAAAAAAGATTTTCACTGAACATAGAACAAATTTCAGATTTTATGGTGCATTATTCAGATAAATAACTGTAATTAAATTTAGTCATTAGGCAATAATTTACACCTCTTCTACTGCTGAAGAAGTAAACACCTAACACTGAAAACTTAATCTGTGTCAAAACAGTCCAACTTTTCTTTTATAAAAACAAGTTTCCTCAGTAAAACCCATTTAATATGTTTTATTTATAATAATATTGTGTGAAGCATGCAGTTTGTTGGTAATCAAACTAAGCTGTGCTCAAGAAATGATCTACACAGCTGTGTTTGCGAGAAAAAAAAACACACTGAAGCTTAGCTTTCACTAAACTGCGGCACCTAATGTTAATATAAAGCTACTAATCATATTTAATTACAGTAATGACTTTAAGTCTTGCATACGGTGTGACTAACACAGGAATATTTCGGTGATCAAAACACAGATGCAATTCCACCAGAGGATGACAGTTTGGTTATTTCCGCTGTAGTAAATTCTCTAATTATCACTGGATGTCTGAACATACTGAAATTCAGCATATGGAGAGAGCTGTTGAAGAAGGCGATCTAAACGGATGCTAGATGGATTCTAAAGACATCTTCACGCTTGGAGTTTACATGTATTCATGAGAGAGTCAAAGTGTTTCCCTGTTTTTGTCCTCCCTGATCCGCTTATGCATTTATGACTGAGATTGAGCAGAGAAGAGAATGGACAGTCATGCTCATAAGGTCACAACAGTGACCCTTACTGTCATACTAAGACTGTAGCATACTAGAGTGTGACTCATTTTTAGTCAGTGGCAAAGACAGCGAAAAGAGACAGGAAATGATAGGAAGATAGTGGCATTGGGAAATAACCCAAACCAGGTTACAGGTCATCTGCACATAAGTCACACTCCAGAAAGAAAAATGATGCATTAAGAGCTGGGGGTGGAAACTTTTTTTGAATTTGAAGATCAGGGTAGATTTTACTTATTTTGTCTTCTAAGGAACATGTAGGTATCTTCTGTAGACTCTGAAGGGCAGTACTAAATGAAAAAAATATTATATTTAAGCGAAATAAGAAAAATCTCCATTCAGTTCAAAAGTTTTCACCCCCGGCTCTTAATGCATCTTTTTTTTTTTTTTCCTCTGGAGCATCAGTGAGCATTTGAACCTACTGTAATAGTTGCATATGAGTCCCTCAGTTGTCCCCAGTGTAAAAAGATCTCAAAATCATAGTCATTGTTGGAAAGGGTTCAAATATACAAAAATGCTGGAAAGCCAAAGATTTTGTGGGACCTGGAGAATTTTTCTGAAGAACAGCAGGCAGCAGGCAAGGGACTCATAAACAATCATCATCAAACAAACAACAACAAAAAAAACAGCTGTGGATCATTCAGGCAAGAACACAGTATTAAGAATCAAGGGGATGTACATTTTTGAACGGGGTCATTTTTATAAATTCAACTATTATTTTCTCTTGTGGACTATATGTAAACATCTTTGATGTGAAATATCTTATTCAGGTCAGTACTAAATGAACAATAACATGCATTTTGTATGATCCCTCTTATTTTGGTAAGGGGGTGTAAATTTTTGACCTCAACTGTATACTTATAACAAAATATATAACATAATATATAACAAGTGATTTAAAAATATAAATAGTATATGTGTACACTAGAAAGGGTCACAAATCCCACCAAACACAGGCTCTTTTAGTCAATTATAGACTTAGTAACAACTCCCCTTAGCATTAAAATGGACTACGCAGGTGTACAAACAAAGTCAGTAAGTGACAAATCAACTCCAGTCACCATATAAAGCACGAAAAGGAAGTGTGAGTGGGAAGGAGTTAAGAGAGGAGTGGCATGAAATGAATGAGGGTCTCGACCCTCAGTCCCACTGTTACCAGCGTTTACACAGACAAATTGGAACGAGCGATGACATGCATTATACATTAGATGCCGTAGTGACATGCCTGTTGGACTAATGGGATGAGAGATTGTATTTACCCAGCATGCCTCTCAAGAGCTCTCGCTGGTCTGTGAGTGACAGTGATTGGTTTACCCACTACTATAATTTGCACACAGCTATAATGTACACTGATTTAGTACGTCAGTACATAGGCATTAATGTGTTTTCTGACGGAATTCCAATGGATTGATTTTGTTCAATAAAACTAATCTGAACAACAATCTAAATATATCTGAGAAAGTCTAGTTAAAATCTAGTTTTCGAGCTCTGGCCTACCAGCTACACACTACAGTTGGATCTGCCCAATCACTGCCACCAGGCAGTCTGAAAACAGCACTTCAGACTGTACCTGCATTAAACCCCCAAACTCATTACCCTTCATTAAAGCACTTGTCTAGTGAACGTTCTGCGTCTTGATTGCACAAAAATTACACTCCTCATTGATTGCACTTAAATGTGTGCATTGTGCTACATTCTTTATTCTCAAAACAATCAAAAACCCTCTCTAAAAGCAATAGTGCCAATGGGCTGCTTTACTTCTGCATATCTTAAATTTAATATGAAGCACTTGCGATAGCCAACTAACTGTTCTATAGCAATATATAAAGGTTTAGACTAAGTTGTCCACTAAATGAATTCATTACAATGCAACTGAAATTCTTTAGACGTTGGTTGTAATTTACGCCTCCACAAACTCTTTCCTCTGCTACCAATACAGGTTCTAAGTTTATTAGTGTGTCATTTCAATGCATAAAATCTGTCATGTACATGTTTACGTGTCTCTGTGAAACAGTGGGTTATATACGTAATTGCTATGTAATGTAATTTAATCCTTATTTATTGCATGGCATTAAGCTCTAATTGGCAGCGGAGAGTCTGAAATGAGCTCATTACATTGATAATGTATTTAGAGACTAACGTGTCAAGCAGGTGTTTACACAGGAGTAAATGTGCAATAAAGAAAAGAAATGGTGTAAAGACAAAAAAATAAGGAAAAAAGAAGATGAAAATAGACAAAGAATAAGACAGAGTTGGAAAACCTAAACCATATTTTGACATTAAAGAAAACTGACAAAATAAAAAAATACAACACACAAGCTGAAGAAAATGGCACAGTTGTAAGAGAAAATAGAATGAGATTTGGAGTTCACTTTCAGAATAAAAAAATCCTGATAATTTACACATCCCCATGTCATCCAAGGTGTTCATGTCTATCTTTCTTCAGTTGCAAAAAGAATAAATGTAGTTTCAATGTAGCTTCAAAGGGCTCCATACAATCCCAGCCGAGAGATAAGTGCCTTGTCTAGTGAAACGGTCAGTCACTGTCTTAAAAAAATTAACAATTCTATGCTTTTTTTTAACCACAAATGCTCATCTTGCACAAGCTTGACTTTACTCATTATGCTGTCACATTGAAAAGGTGTCCACAAAGTGACCGTGCAAAGAAAGTCAAACAAAAAAAAGCCCTTTACAAAAAAAAAAAAGGAAAACAATGATGTGAAAACGAGTTTTTCGCCCAACCTTTTTGAACCAAAGTACACAGATTAGGGCTGGGCGATATTCAATATATCGCCCAGCCCTAATTAGCGATAATATCACTAGAATTTTGACCACAATGTATCGTGAATATCGAATATTTCAAATTCAAGCATACTTTCCCAAAAGAATGTGCCGAACATCCAATATTATGTTCCCTTACCACACAAGAGAGGTAAGGTGGGGAGGGTCTTTTTTCACACATTAGCAAAATGGAGACTAGTGTTAGTTTTGTTAATGAAATCTATGATGAAAAATGCTCGTTGACAAGCTTTTTTCTCATGACTAAGATGAGACGAAGATGAGATGACAATAAGGTCAATAAACGTAAGCTATGACTATATAAATATGCAGTTTCGATGACTATAATGTATTAAATTAAAAACTTTACCAAAAACCTCTCTGTACATTCGGAAAACAAAAAAGGAGAAAATGTTATTGCGGACTGCTGTACACGCCTCTACTACGTAAGCATTCATGACTGCGGTTGCCAGATATCAAGAGTTCAAGAGTGTTTTGCTTATTTTAAGCAATCTGGCAACCATGCGCTCATTCCTCACTGCGGAAGCGCCGCCGATCTGACACCAACAAACAAGCTGGAGTTTAGCAATCAAAATGAAAGTGTCACTCAACCAGTTCTGTTATGAGATCTCGACTGTGTTGTTTGCGATTGTGATCGCTGAATAAATGCACCTACTCAACCGTTGTTGTTTGAATAGAGAAAAATAGGCTATTGCAATTTGGAATTACTATTAGGAATTTTACAGTTATAATATTTTTCATAATGTAGACAGAGTAATAAATAAACCATGTATGAGTCCACATTGATTTGTGCTCATGGTGGTGGAGCATTAAATTAGCTAAAAAAATACCTGTGTTCCCACAACTAGCTCCCCATCTGAGAGGATTTTTAGTGTCAGTGGGAACATAGTTTCATGCCACAGAGCTTTTCTTAATTCAGAGACAGTTGACAGACTTGTTGAAAACTTGTAAAAGAAAAAATATATATATACTTATCCCAGTTTAATTATTTTCCCCAGTTGCACAGTGTAAATTGTGAATTGTATGGACTAAGTTGACAGAATTACTACTTTATGTAGTTGTTTTGCAGTATACTTCAGTTACATACACGTGTTCATTTGATAAAAAGCAGTAAGTGATCAATTGGTCTATGCAAATAAAGAGATATATATATATTGAATATCGCAAAAAAAAACTGACAATATCAAGATATCAATTTTTTTATACATCGCCAGATGAAGAACTATCCACGCATTACCTACATAATGCCTAAAGTCATGGACGCACATTGCAGGGCTAGTGCAAGACAATCATTTGTGGTAAAAAGTATGTTTTTTTTGTTTTGTTTTGTTTTTTTTTTACAAAATAAAAGGTCATTTCACTAGATAGGACCCTTATTCCTCATCCGGAATCACGTAGATCCCTTTGAAACTGAAATTTAGACCTTCAACCTGTTGACTCCTATTGAAGTCCACTATATGAAAAAAAAATCCTGGAACGTTTTCCTCAGTTGTTTTCGACAGAAGAATAAAAGACATGAACATCCTGGACGACATGTGGGTTAGTAAATTACCAGGAAATTTTTATGCTGGAAGTAAACTAATACTTTAAAACTGAATTAGCAATTTAGCATAATTTACCTTTTTTGTTTTTATGACAATCCTGAAAACAAGTTCATGAAATTAGTGCTGAATATAGCTCAATTAAATCAGTGTCTTTCCAAATAAATGTTGTAACCCGTGATTATCAATTGTAAACTAAATAAAAGTTAAAAAAATAAAAAATAAAAAGTCGCCATTCACAAAGCAAATTCCTATGGTAATTAGCACTGCATAGAATGGCTTTTTCTTGTATAAAATGACAGCAACATCAATAAAAGACACTAAATATATAGGTAATAGCATTACATTATAATGATAATGAACTATATATTTCATCAACATAACTGTAGGCCATTTGCAGTTGCTAAGCAATGTTGTGCATTAAAAAAAGTTTATAAACTTTTATAAAAGTTACACTTTATTCACTAAGAAGACATATATCCAACACAACAAGCAATTTATCAATAAATATATCAATTTATCAAAAAACACAAGAAGTGCTTTTAATACGTTTCATTGTTCAGAAAAATACAAGCAACGGTTGTGATAATGTAAATGTCATATGTGTCCATGAAGTTACACAGCAACCAATGAAATAATGTTATCAAGACCTCAGTGTATAGTAATTAAATTAGGTGATACAATCAGGCTTCACAACTGAGCTACCTGCACATGTTTCTGTACAGAGAATGACACAAAACAGGTAGATCATAGCACAAATACAAACAATTTTTACAGCAATTTACAAACAACGTTTTATCAGTGTAAGACAGTAGAATTTAGAAGCTAATTTAGATTCAAGGGGACATGAGGAGACTGTTCAGCTTATTCTTACATGAGCAATTTATTACATTTAATTCTGGCTTAGTAATTAGAGTAAATCTTAAGCATTTGTGCTGAGTGTTATATTAAGCGGAGGAGTTGATTTCAGGGGTCCTGTGAACTCCAGAATCTATCTGTGAGTGTGTAGGCAATTAGCATCTCTTTTTAATTAAATACCCAAATGCAAGTTTTTGCACTTTCCTGAGCAGGTCATTTAGAAGCCATGTAACTAATTAAAACCAAAAAAAAAAAGAAAAAGAATGGTGAGGAAGTAAAAAATGTGTTCGTACCTTTTGTTTGGTTTTAATTCTTGGCAGCTGTGCAGAAAACTGTCATTTTGTTTAAAAAACGGGGGTGTAGAGCATCCTGTGTACTCGTCTCACTAATTGGCTTTAATGCTTGAGAGTGAAAATAATTGAGACCTTGTGTCAAGACAATGACAGGTCGAAAGAGAAAATAGCAGAGCTTGCTGATGCACTATATATTTATGAGAAAAGACAAGCATTGTTTGGTGCGCATCAGATTCACACGACAGACACAGGAAACAAGCTTTCATTTCAAATCAGACATCGAACAAACAAACAAAGCATGTGAATTAAAGCCAACCATGATCAACAATGCGAAATTTAAAAATAAAAGCCTCAAAAGAACGCTGTAAAAGACCAGAAAAAGCTGTTTTTTAAAAATAATATAATTTATAAAAGCAAATGGATTAATCAAATGGACGGCATGTTATTATAGCAGTTATTGTAGTTAACTAAAACTAAAAAGCTACAATTAAAACCAATTAAAAATGTCACTTGAAATGTTAAAATACAAAAGCAACAAAATATATAAACATAAATTAATATTTATATATATATATTAGGGGTGTAACGATACACGTATTCGTATTGAACCGGTCAGTACGAGGCTTTCGGTTCGGTATGCATTACAGACCGAACGATTCGATTCGTTGTACTAATCCTATTACATTTGAGAAATAAAATAACTTACAGTGTGTGAAATATAATGTTCTCAGTGCCACTGTACTCTACAAGGCAGCCCAAATGACGTAACAGGCAAACTGACGTCTGCCTCTCCCACTCCCAACGAAAAACACAATACTCCAGTATAGGGCTGTGCCAATATTCGGACGCGATATCATGCGTATCTCGTCAGTAATGCTTGTTCTGTGATTAGTCGTAAATCTCAATCACGTGTTTATTCAAACAGCCGCGTTTACTACACAGAGCCGTAGTTCACTGATAAGCTACGCAGTTTCGCGTGCATTATCGATATGTATCGCCTGCGGTAATGAAGGCGATATTTGCGTAGCTTATCAATGAACTACGGCTCTGTGTAGTAAACGCGGCTGTATGAATGAACACGTGAATCTACACAGCCCTACTCCAGAAGGGTTAGTTCGTTAGAATTTTCCTTCTTTTCCTTGCTTTTATTCGCTTTTAAACAGCTTGTAAATGCCTGTTTTAGTTTCACTTTTGAATTAGCGCCAATTCCACGTCAATTGATTGAATTGACAACAACAAAACAGTACAGCAAATTCACTTATATTAAACATAGAATGATTAATGTATTAACAAACCAGTGCTTATTTGCTTAGCTTTTAGGCTATAGGCCTAATATAAAATAACAAATTACTTACACAAAGTTTAAATATAAAACACTGGAGATCAACAATCGGTGGAAGCTTCCAAAATCATCTAAGATAAACAGCAAAAGTCTAAAATATTTTTAAAGCAGGCACTTTTGTATTTCTTTTTGAAACTAAATATTTAGTTAACTTCTTGTTTTTCTCACCTCACTGGTCAGCTCGACTCACTCTCTTCATGTGAAAAATGAAATCTGACTCCTGCCACTGATCTGAGATGCATACTTCATGATGTTAGTTTTAATAAATAAAAAATGTGTAAAAATTTCTTTCTTTTTGCTGTAGCTATCGAAAATGTACCGAACCGCTTCGGTTCGATAGGCCTAGGACATAGTGGTGTCACGGTTCGGTACATTTTCGATACAGCAAAAAGAAAGAAATGTACACAGTGTTTTATATTTAAACTTTGTGTAATAATTTGTTATTTCATATTAGGCCTATAGCCTAAAAGCTAAGCAAATAAGAATTGGTTTGTTAATACATTAATCATTCTATGTTTAAGTGAGTTTGCCGTGCTGTTTTGCTGTTGTCAATTCAATCAATTGACGTGGAATTGGCGCTAATTCAAAAGTGAAACTAAAACAGCCATTTACAAGCTGTTTAAAAGCGAGGAAAAGAAGGAAAATTCTAACGAACTACCTCACCATCACAACCCTACTGGAGTAGGGCTGTGCCGATTTTTTTTTTTTTTATGCACTTATACAAATGTATACAAAGGGCTGTGCCGATATTCGGACGCGATATCATGCGTATCTCGTCAGTAATGCCGGTTCTGTGATTAGTCGTAAATCTCATTCACGTGTTTATTCATACAGCCGCGTTTACTACACAGAGCCGTAGTTCACTGATAAGCTACGCAAAAATCGCCTTCATTATCGCATTGTTCATCATCAGTGGCACTGAGAACATTATATTTCACACACTGTAAGTTCTTTTATTTTCCAAATGTAATAGGATTAGTACAACGAATCGAATCGTTCGGTCTGTAATGCATACCGAACTGAAAGCCTCGTACCGAACGGTTCAATACGAATACGTGTATGGTTACACCCCTAATATATATATAAACTGAAATCAAGATGAATAAAAAATAAATAAATAATGTTTAGGACCGCCATGGCAACAAATAAAGTCACTTCCTATTCATCTGCCAAGTACATTGGCAAGTAAATTGTACAATTGGCAACTGAAACAATGCACCCAAGGTTTGTATATGTATTAAACACAGTATATGACACAAATGTGCTTGTCAAGGACCTGAAAGCACACGGACATTACACAATCATTATCTTTTTGTGCAATACTTTTTAATACATATTACAATTTCATGAGGGATTTCAATTCTTGGTGACATGTTGTCAATAATTTATTGATTCAGGCTAAATAATAGATGGTAGTGCGAGAGATGGATCATTAGGACGGCTGTGAGCCTTTACTATGAAACTGTGAGATTTCTTATCAATAAATAATGGTTTTAGAGACCATTATCCAACATTTCACTAAGATGGATTAAACACACCCAAAACCACAATGAAGTCTTAATGCTGGCTAAAAAAAGTATCGAACGAGGCAGACTAAAGGGGATGAGAATGGGGTAAACCTGAATGAGATCATAATGACACTTCATTCTCCCAATGAGCCTGTCAATACAGTTGCAATAATAAGAAATTATAAGGAAAAGAGTGGAACCTCGACCAACAGAGACGGCAGATGGTTTGAAATTAAGTTGTGATATATGTAACTTCCTCAAGCAATGTTTTTTGCTTTTCAATAAGACCTTGTACACCTGGTTTTAAAATCCATCTTGGGTGTTTACATCTTTAAACTTAGAAGGTCTGATTTTAAGACTGCATACATCACCTGCAAAATATTTCTCTACTAACATTGGCACCCTTGGTAAATATATGCAAAGGCAGCTGTGAAAATAAATGCACACCGTTTATCTTTTTGATCTTTCATTCAATTCACAAAATTCTAACCTTTCTTCAAAGTAAAAAGGTTTGAAAGTGGGGGAAAACGTACATTATAAAATTAAAGTTTTTCTCCAATGCATGTCGGCCACAATTATTGGCATAGACATTCTTGCAAGTAAAACATCTTTGAAGTATATTCCCATTCATATTTACATTTTTTAGCACACCAGGGTGACTAGGAGCTTACAATTGTTTAGTCATGACTTCCTGTTCCACAGGATTATAAATATGAGGAACACAAAGGCCAAATTCCCTTAATCATCCATCACAACAAGTAAAACCAAACAATATAGTTCTGATGGGCAGAACAAGATTGATGAGCTGCACAAAATAGAAAGCAGCTGTAAGAAAAGAGCTAGAACATTGAAAGTCCCATTTCCACCATCAGGGCAATAAATAAGTAGTTCAGATCAACTAAAGATGTTCCAAATCTCCCTGGAAGAGTGAAGTAATTTAAGTCTTTGGTTCTTTTAATTCTGATGATTTTGGCTCACATTTAATTAACAAAAACCCACCAATTCACCATCTTATCTGCAAATGTTTCCTGAGCCTTCAAAATGGTCTCTCAGTTTGGTTCACTAGGCTACACAATCATGGGGAAGACTGCTGATCTGACAGTTGTCCAGAAGACAATCATTGACAAGGAGGGTAAGCCACAAACATTCATTGCCAAAGCTAGCTGTTCACAGAGTGCTGTATCCAAGCATGTTAACAGAAAGTTGAGTGGAAGGGAAAAGTGTGGAAGAAAAAGATGCAGCCTTGAGAGGTTTGTCAAGCAAAATCGATTCAAGAATTTGGGTGAACTTTACAAGGAATGGACTGAGGATGGGGTCAAGGCATCAAGAGCCACCACACACAGACGTGTCAAGGAATTTGGCTACAGTTGTCATATTCAACATGAAATCAAAATTAAGCTTCTGCCATGGCCGTCCCAGTTCTCTGACCTGAACCCTATAGAAAATGAGTGTGGTGAACAAAAGAGAAAAAGCTAAAGGATCTGTAAAGATTCTGTATGAATGAATGCTCTCTGATCTGTAAGGTGTTCTCCAAACTCAGGCATTATATGTGAAAACTCAAGTCTTGGGGTCAGGAAGCTTAAAAAAATTACCACACAGCCCCTACATCACCAAATATTGTTTGGGATGGTTTAAAAAAAAAAAAAAGAAAGTCCTCCTCGCTCATCCAAAAACAAACTCAGCATATACAGTTGTCAGACACAACTTGAACTTCAAACGGGACTGGGCTTCTATGGTCAGATAAAACAAAAAAAAAAAATAGCTTTTTGTTAGCAAACCCGACAGGGATAAAAAGTACCCCATGCCCACGGTTACATATACTACTAGTCTTTAACATTGTGGGCCTATTTTTCTGATGGAGGTCCTGGACATCTTGTTTAGACACATGGCATCATGAACTCTATCAAATACCAACAGATAAAAAATTCAAACCTGACTGCCACTGTTAGAAATCTTATAGTGGGCTATGTTTAGATCTTCCATCAGGACAATGATCCAAAACAAACATCACATGAAGCAATGGTTTTTGATCTCTTGTCAGGCGTTCTCCAAACTCATCAGGCATTATAGGAGAAAACTCTGAGTTGTTATCTTAGGAAAAGGATGTTGAAAAATTGGGTGCCAATAATTATGGCCAGCGAGAAGTAGAGAAAACCATTTATTTCCATTGTTTTACATCAATGATAGGTTAAAATGTTGTGAAAGATCAAAAGGATAAACAATGCATATTTATTTCCACAGCCACGTTTACTCATATTTACCAAGGGCGCCAATATTTATGGAGGGCACTGTATATATTGCACAGTGAAGGATATAGAAAGATATCTGAAGAACTACACTTTTTAAATAATAAAAATAATAGGTACACCACACAAAGCCTGGTATCAGTGACTAGTTTACAATATAATAAACCAACCTGATCTCATGACGAAAATGCACCTGTGGGAACTTTTTCATGATTTTGTGACACATTTGATGCGAAATATCCACTGAGTGGTGCTAAAAGAGTGTTTGTTTTTTTCCCAGGAACAAATAAATGTACAAATGGTATGTTTTACGGACACTGAGTAGTGCTATAACAAATAACATACCATCTGCACTATACCTAGCTGATAGTATGAACAAAAGTGAATGTGATGTAAAAAAAAAAAAAAAAACAATTGCAAACTTGCCATTTTGGCTTTTTTTTTTTTTGATCTCATCTTCAGCTCTTTCACTGTGAGTCATGTTTTTCAAGGAATTCGTACGCAAGGATCCCACATCCAAAGTCCAATAACGTGCCGGCTAAGTTACTGTGCAAACTTATTACTTCTGGAAAGTGAAATTTATGGAGCTGTAATCATAACTGTGTACAAATACGGTGCAGAGTGCTTCCTGTTTTACCACTTCTAGTGTTAATTTCAGTTGGAAACTGCAGCGATATGTACTTATTGGTCCGTATTTTGCGTTTTGCGAAAAAGTTCCCACAGGTTTCCACACATTTTCGTCATAAGATTAGGTAGTAATAAACACTGCAACATACTGGTCAAAAAGTATGAGACCACATTTTAACCCCATATTCAAAACCCAACTCAAACCTACAAATAAACAAAAAGATTAAGGATTTTGAAAACAAAGAAACATTATGGTACCAGATAGTCTTTCCATTTAGACTTCATCTTCTCTGTAAAAATGTCCCTTAAATCGCAAAACAGCTCAGTCCTGCTGCAGGGCTAGAATGCCTCTGCACATCCAGAGCTAGCTGGCTAATCAGCGGGTATGTCAGCACCTTCGCAGAGTAATAGCCTATCTCACACTGATAAAGAGTCAGTCACACGGGACACGGAAACCCCCCTGCGGGCGAAGACGCTGGCTCTGCTGCAGACCCCAGAGAGCCGCGAGAGGGGTTCAGCACATGGGATGGGCCAGTGGGCAACAAGCTAGCTGGCTGTTACTCAGTTGGAAAGCTCATCTAGCCTGGCTTTCCAAATCTTCCTCTCAGACCCCCGTGGGTGTCGGGCTCTTGTGACATCTGTCTGAGACTGATACCACGAAGGGTACAGGAGCCTCTAGGGAGGCTGTACTCCTCTATCTGTCCTTAAGCTACCAATGCGGTTCTCCAGATATGGTTACACTTACAACTGTGTTCATAACTTTAAATATCTAATTAGTGATGAGTTGCTATGGCAAATATCACTATTACTATGTAGTGCAATATATGTAGTGTAATATAATATAATTAGTAGGGCTGGTTCGAATACCATTTTTTGCGCTTCGAAGCTTCGGTGGTAATCAATATCGAATATTCGAAGCTTCGGTGGGAGGGGCTAAGCATATAATAAAGGCAGAAATCTCTGTGTTGTCTGTTTGCATTTGTATTATGTAGGGAATCGTTCATCCAAACGACTTCACGCGTCACGAATGTGTTGCTGCAGACCCAAGGGAATTTTCCTCTCCAATATGCTCACGCAACCAGTCAAGGGCAGTGGTTTTATAACCCTGGGTCGCGACCATCGGGTGGGTCGAGGGACTTAAAAAATAAGTCGCCAGGATGATTTCCGGAAGAAGTATATATCTATGTAACGAAGTTCAAGACTCTGGGAAGGATGCGGGAAACTGCAAACGTACTTTAATAACAAAATAAACATTAACAAAACGAAAGTAAACGGCAGCCGCCTCACACCAGACTCCATCTGTGTTTGAGTTGATCAGTCAGAATCCACTCACTGCTCAAAACGCTCAGTCCTGAGTTCTGCAAGCTAATTAATCCTCTCATTATAACAAAGTCTGTAGACGCGCTTAGAATGCACGCTCAGTGCCGCCAAGACTTTTACGCGATCGTTAAAACGAAACCGAAATTAAAACGCGCACGCGCATTCAAAAGCAATTTTAATACTGTTGAGTGATTCCCCAATGCGCACAAATTAGACTATATAACATATCTAGGCTTTATAACGGTTGCTGTGAGTTCTTTATAGGATATAGGCTGCGTGGCGGACACGTCGCGTGTTGATTTTTCTTTCTGCGCCTATGTTAACAGATTAGAGCAGCCACACTGTCTGCGGAATACGCGCTTATATCAGGTGCGGTCCAACCACACCGCAACTGAGACCCCGCGACAGAATAGAAGTGAAGCGGATTTTTCCTGCAGCAGTGCTCCACGTCCGCCAGGCAGGCAGTGTGTCTACGAGGCTTCGGTTGAAAACGGCATGCATCTCCGCTCACATGCTCTGTTAGGCAGGCTAGACAGCTCACATTTCAATGAACAAAAATATTTCTTTATATTTCAAACTTTAAAATAAATCACAACCAGGTTGCAAACTATAGTGACACTAGTAGCCTACACTCTTTTCTCCGTGGCTTGCTGACAGCTCTCCCCCTCCCGTTCACTAATGGGCCATTCAAGCGCGAATGAGAACTGATCGCGGGGGAAGTCACGTGTTGAAAAAAAAAAAAAAAGAATATTCGAATCTCAGAATTGAAAATCGAATGCCAACCCACCGAACGAATATTCGAATATTCGACTATTCTAGTACAGCCCTAATAATTAGGGCTGTTAGTTTAACGCGTTAACTTAAATAGTTATTAAAAAAAATAACTCGCTTAAAATATTTTAACACAGTTAACACGCTGGCCCTGTCCCCAGACCTGTACATCATCTTATATTTCATGCAGTTGACAAATATGATGCAGGGCAACAACTATATAAATGCAGTTCAGTAAATAAAAAGTTGATAGCCTATTGTGTTATATTTTAAACACATTATTATGTGTTTTGTGCTTGATTTTGCAGAGAACATATTTTGAAGCCATAGCAGAGTTGTTGTGCGTCTCCGACCAACACAGCATTATTTAGTTTCATTTTGAACTCACAGTGTGAACCAATGATTCAGAGAGACATTTACTTCATTCCTGAATGAATCAGCCGTTTGGACAAATCGAAGACATTTACCGCCACCTGCTGGCAGATTTAGTTACTTATTTAGAATATAATTTCATAAAAAAAATAAAATAAAAAATTAAATTATTCTGTCATCACTTACTCACCCTGATGTCATTTCAAACCTTTCTTTTGTGGAACATGAAAGAAGTTATTTTGAAGACTATGGGTAATAAAGTTGTTTTGGTTACCAGTGATGAGATGCTTCTCAAATGGTCTTTTCCGTAGTTTACATTAGGCCGTTGCAGCCTAAATGTAATTTTATATAGAATATGTAAAATTCTTTTTTGAATCAAATAAAAAAAAAATGTTAATAAACAAATTATTTGTTGCTGAAGCTACTTTTTGTAATATCTGTTACTTCTAATATCTGATACTTCACACAACAGTGACTTAATATTATCGACTGACAGCCCTAAATTTAATATAATATAATATAATATAATATAATATAATATAATATAATATAATATAATATAATATAATATAATATAATAGTAAACATTCATTAGGATTTTAGTGCTAAAACATCGTATTTATGTCTTGATTTATTTTTTTCTTGGACATTTTACATTGCTTTCATGTATTATTGTAATATGTATTGTCCTCCCAGATAAATATAATATAATGCGAACGATAATGTGTGTGTGTGTGTGTGTGTGTGTGTGTGGGGGGGGGGGTATTTATCACATTATGGGGACCAAATGTCCCCAAAAGGATAGTAAAACTAGTACATTTTACCTTGTGGGGACATTTATGAGGTCCCCATGAGGAAACAGGCCTATAAATCATACAGAAAGAGTTTTTTTGAGAAAGTAAAAGTATGCACAATCTCCTGTGAGGGCAAGGTTTAGCTGTGTAGGACGATAGAAAATATGGTTTGTACAGTATAAAAATCATTACGCCTATGGAATGTCCCTATAAATCATGAAAACACAACATTTTTAATTTTTAATTTTAATGTTAAAAAATTGTGGTTGTGTCTTGATTTTAATTTTATGCGGCACATTTTACATTTGAAGTATTATGTACTATCCCAGATTACTAAAATAAAATTAAATAAAATTAAATAAAACTAAAATTTACAGACAATTACATTTCGGGAATCGTAATTGAATAAAATAATAGATTACACATTTATAACCTCTTTGTTGTACTTTAGTACCAACATGATAAAAACCCCTCAGACCACATAAGCCAGGGGTTCCCAAACTTTTCAGCACACGACCCCCAAAAAAACAGTGCCAGAACCTCGGGACCCCCACTTTCCTAAAGTATACGAACGTTTAGCAAAACAGGGCACAAGCATAATGACAACACAAAAGAACACAACAGTCTAACAACCATAATATTATTTTATAGTTATTTACTCATTATTTACATTTGAACATTAATATTACCTAATGAGTTGGGTGAACATGCTGGATTTTTATTTCTTTTATTTTTAATTCACCTTATATTTTTTATTTATGTGTAAAATATTCTATGTCTAATGCTTCAAAAATTATTTGATTTCTGGAAATCATCTTGCGACCCCTCCTCCTGGTTTTGCGACCCCCTGGGGGGTCCCGACCCCTACTTTGGGAACCCCTGACATAAGCAACTGCATAGCAACACTCTGGTAACCACCCACAACACTAACCTTTCAGAACATGTAGAAATCTAGCTGATAATCCAGTACATTTCAGCATTTACACTGCAAACTGCAAGTGTCCTACTTCTCTTCTCACAGACCAAATGTTGAAGCTGCCCCTACTGGGATGAGATTGTATAAATGTATTGCAGTTACTTAAATAGATACTTACGACTGCGGTCGCCACCCCTTTTCACCGTATTTCTGATAATGCGCTCGACCTTTATTCGTACCGTGCGTCTTTACATTACGATTTGTCATTTCCTGCTAGCGTGTTGTCAGGAGAGTAGAAAATATCTGTAACATTCCACAAATAGAGGCTCTTTCTATCTCCTTCCTGTGCTTGTTTAATGAATCCGTGTCATAGGAAAGATGGATCCCATTACAACGTGTCCCTCGACTCCCATCACATTAGCATCACCGCGCAGCGAGAGGAAGCGTCCACAATGGCAGGTAATAATCATAAGCTATCTTGTACAACATCTGAATGTCGTGATTACATCTGCCAAGATGGCTGTTCAAAGAACCAAATGGCTAAAACGCATCATTGGGTTCAATGAACTGCCATCCCGCACCTTGAGCTGATATTTTAATTAAGAACGTACATGCTTGTTTCATAACGCGGTTAGTGTTTCTTCATGGCAGCGGGTTAATGTGACTGAAATTGTTGGCGTGAACCCGAGGCCATGGCGAGTGTGACTGAGCATGCGGTGGGACCGCGCATGGAGTGCGATATCCAGAACGCCACCTGAGATCATCAGACGACATGACATTTTCAGGCTGGTAAATCAACTAAAATAGAGCACAGAGGGTCACGAAATGAGCAGGCACCCGTAATGACAAAAATAAACACTATATGAACCATCACAAACAGGAGCAGTACAATGATACACTGTACTGTTATAATATTAACTCTAAACTCCCTGATCACATGCTGCTTTAGAATAGGTACAAAATTAAAATCAATACAGCATATTCAACATTTATGCTGTCAAAATTTGGTAGGTTTGTGTGTGTGTCTCTCAAGTCAACAAGGTCAAACAAGGTAATATGCCTAGCTATATGCCTTTAATTCTGTAGAAAACCATCAAACTGCAGAATCCATGAAACTTATTATTAGACTGTTTTCCGAGGCTGAATGACAAAATAAACCCATTTAAAAATCATAAGCATAATGCTATTTTGACTTCACAAACTCTACAATTTAATTAAATAAATATGTGCAATGCAGGTTTAATATATGGTTTTAATTTTAAATATAATCATCTGAATGCTCAATTTGGATAATCGACCAATTACTCAATTACCAAAATAATAATAAGTGACAATAATATAATATAATATAATTATATATTATAATAAACGTGTAGAAAATGTTTTACTCAGAAATTGCTAGTATATTTCACAATTAATTACATAGAAATGGCAAGTAACATATTGACTTAATTACTTTTTTTAAATAGAAAGAAAAAAGAAAAAAAGTTTTTTTTCTTATGAAACCTAAAAAATAACATTTATTTAAATAAATATGTGCAATGTAGGTTTAATATATGCACTTTAACTTTAAATTCAATTATCTGATTACTGATCGCTCTAAATAACAGCTCTAAATAATAATATAATAATATAATAATATATTATAATAATATATAAAATAATAATATAATGTAATATATTTTTAATATATATCATTTAGAAAACATAATAATAAATATAATATAATAAAAAGAAAATCAGAAATTGCAAGTATATTTCACAATTAATTACATAGAAATGGCAAGTAATTTGACTTAAAGATTACAATTTTAAATAAAAAAACTGATGTTTGATGATGATTTCTTGTAAAACCTGCTACAATAATCTTTGTTTTATTTACAACTTCATTTTTACAGCATAATATAATATAATATAATATAATATAATATAATATAATATAATATAATATAATATAATATAATATAATATAATATATTTGCGATGCAGGTTCAATATATATGCTTTAATTTAAAAAATAATTATCTGATTACTCGATTAGTCATAAGAATAAACGATCGATATTAGTTATCCAAAATAATAATTAGTGGCATCTGTAAATAATATAATTTAGTAATATAATTAATATAATATATTTTTATATAAAGAAAGAATTTTGTAGAAACAATTTTAACTCAGAAATTGCTAGTATATTTCACAATTAATTACACAGAAACACATTGACTTAAACATGATTTTTCTTTTTTAATAGAAAAACTGATTTTTGATGTTAATGTTTTTTGATGATGGGTTTTTTTTCTTGTGAAACCTACTACAATAATCTTTGTTTTATTTACAACTTTTTTACAGCATAATAATAATATAACGTATAATATAATATAATATAATATAATATAATATAATATAATATAATATAATATAATATAATATAATATAATATTTGAGATAAAGTGCTTAGAACCAAATCACAGACGATTCAATTTCATGGAATAGATTAATAAAATTACATATAACTGGTCTGAATATTTATTAAGGTCTAAGACCAAATTCACTCACATCTGAGACACTTTAGATCATATTTCAGCATAAAAGCCTGCATTTTCATATACCACCCACAACAATTAATCAAATGATGATAAAATTATAGAGAAGCGCAAACCAGCCACACTAGTGCCAGAGCCACACTCATCACTTTCCATAAATTACTTTCACACTGTTTTTGTGGTAATTATTTTAATACTGGTGTAATCAGTAAATCAGAGAAGTGGAGAGATCATTAAAGCTAATTATAGTAAACTAATTATAATGTCAACAATGCCTTACTGTAATGGTGGTCCAGTCTCTGATTCAAGTTCAAAAAGTTCACAGAAGCTAAAACATTCGTTTAATGACACTGTCATTATCTTTACACTGCGTTAGTAAATAAGCAAGAAATAACTACAAACGCTGAATCCACATAACAAAAACATACAACTTGAGCCAAAGCCACCTTTAACTAATTTACTCTTGAAAAACTAGAAAAGTTATGACATATAGAGTAGTTTATTTTAAACTAAAGCAAAGCATATTGCAGTTATACAGTTTTAATTTAGACAATTAAAATTTAGTTTGATCTAATGCTAAATTGTTATTAACACCTACGCATGAGCTACAGTTTATACCTAAGAATATGACTTTCTTTTACAAGTTATTAACATCATTTCTTGCTAAGTCGCCTAAGTACTTGCCAGTGCTGATTATGCTGCACAATTTACCAGGTAATTATGATCTCCTGTTTAGCGCTTTTCTGTACTCAGCAAAGCCGCTAATTGATGCCAAACAGCGGGGGGTGCCGTGACCTGCCGTCATAAAAATCTCACCTGGTTACTTACTCAGCTTTCATGCAAATGCTGTTAAATTGGTAGTGACGGAGAAATCAGTTCATATCGAGCCCCTCTGCATTTATCAGCTCTTGACCTTTGACCTTGGCTAATGGCCTGTTTACTTTTGCTCTCTGGCTCCCGGTGGTGCCAGCAGAAGTCGTTCAGCTATTGATTATGTTAGTTTTGGATCTGAAAACGCTCATTAATCTGATCAATCGCATATAGACGTCCAGTCTGGGCTGCTATCATTAGATGCACCACATGTTAGCAGGTCACTGTGATTTGCAGGCTACTCATCTGAGAGGCAGTGAACTCTGAAGAGCACAAAGGGTCAGCAGGTGGCCAGATGACATAAATAAAAGGTGCAAAAAACTGAGGTGGACTGCAAAAGTGGACTAAATATGGCACAAATGAGAAGACTTAGATTACAGTCTCAAACAGAGAAAGAAAACCACAGAGAGAGCCAAAAAAATTATAGAATAATGATAGAATACATATATAATCTGCCAAATATAAATTAAAGCATGCTACATTTTTTTTTATTTTGTGGGTTTGTTGGGTTGTTTGTTTGGGTTTGCTAAGTTGGTTTGTTGGTTAGGTTAGTTTGTTTTGTTTTGTTTGTTTGCCAAACATAAATTAAAGTATGCTAGAAACAGGCCCAAATCATTTAAGATTTGCCTGCATTTATTTTGTGGGTTGGTTTGTTGGTTTGCCAAAGAATTGATAGCATAAATATATATTCTGCCAAATATAAAATAAAGCATGCTACAAACAGGCCAATCATTTCAGATCTGCCTACATTTATTTTATGGGTTTGTTGGGTTGGTTTGTTGGGTTGGCAGAAGAAGTGATAGTATAAACATATATTCCACCAAAAAATAAAATAAAGCATGCTACAAACAGGCCTCAATCATTTCAGATTTGCCTACATTTATTTTATGGGTCTGCTGTTTTTTTTTTTTTTTGGGGGGGGGGGGGGGGGTTGTTTGTTGGGTTTGCTGGTTGGTTGGTTGGGTTTGTTGGGTTGGTTTGTTTGTTTGGCAGAAGAATTGATAGCATAAATATATAATCTGCCAAATATAGATTAAAGCATGCTGCAAACAGGCCCCAATCACTTCAGATTTGCCTACATTTATTTTGTGGGTTTGTTGAGTTGTTTTGTTGGGTTTGCTGGGTTGGATGGTTGGTTGGGTTTAGTTGGTTTGCCAAAGAATTAATAGCATAAATATATAATCTGCCAAATATAAATTAAAGCATGCTGCAAACAGGCCCCAATCATTTCAGATTTGCCTACATTTACTTTGTTGTTTTGTTGGGTTGTTTGTTTGGGTTTGCTAGGTTGGTTTGTTGGTTAGGTTAGTTTGTTGGGTTTGTTGATTTGCCAAATATAAATTAAAGCATGCTAGAAACAGGCCCAAATCATTTAAGATTTGCCTGCATTTATTTTGTGGGTTGTTGGGTTGGTTTGCCAAAGAATTGATAGCATAAATATATATTCTGCCAAATATAAAATAAAGCATGCTACAAACAGGCCAATCATTTCAGATTTGCCTACATTTATTTTATGGGTTTGTTGGTTTTTTTGGGGGGTTGTTTGTTGGGTTTGCTGTTTGGGCTGGTTGGTTAGGTTGGTTGGTTGGTTTGTGGGTTTCTTGAGTTGGTTTGTTGGGTTTGCCAAATATAAATTAAAGCATGCTAGAAATTGTTGGTTGGCCAAAGAATTAATACCATAATATATACCCCTTGCATGGCCTGTTCTGAATGGAACCCACCTTGGAAAACATCTGTATGACCCTGGCCACTGATGTATAACTGTTTCAGGGTGTTACTGAACCTCTTATAGCCTAGCCCATCTTTGTGGAGAGCAACAATTCTAATTCTCAAATCCTCAGAGAGTTCTTTGCCATGAGGTGCCATGTTGAACATCCAGTGGTCAGTATGAGAGAACTGTACTCGAAGCACCAAATTTTAACTGCTCTAATACAAGATACACATTTTTGTATGGTCCTGTCAAGGAGACAAAAAGATTAATATGATGAAAAGGACATGTGGCTTTGCATGGCTAAATGACATACTGCTATTATCACTTAGGGTGTACTCACTTATGTTGCCAGCTATTTTGACAATAATGGCTGTATGTTGAGTTATTTTCAGAGGACAGTAAATCCATACTGCTATACAAGCTGCACACTGACTACTCTAAAATATACCCAAGTTTGATTTCTATAGTATTGTCCCTTGAGAAGATATACCAAAATGGTTTCTGAAATGTGAGGGGTATACTCACTTTTGTGAGATACTGTAATGTCATCTGATCAGCATATTGTGTAATTAATTCATACACACACACACACACACACACACAGGTAAATCCAGAAAAAACAAGCATTGAAAAAAAACTGACTGACGTAACTGGGCCATGTTATATTTATACAAACATCTATCATTTTACATTCATATCATTTGACTAAATTAAGTAATGTCTGTACTGCTTGTTCACTTTACCTTTCTTCTGAGCTACTTTTATTTCCTACACTCCTGAGAGAGGTTAAAAGGTCACACAGACAGAGGAATGCAAATGTAGCAATTTCCCCACATGATTCTTTACCTGACTAATTTCCATAAGTTTTGTTTCCTGGGAACCACATCAAAGAAAAATGCAAACATCTCACTTGTCAATGCAGTGACAGGTCAGCTTTCATCTCATCGTATTTCCTTCCCGTTATATCTCATTCTCATTTATTTTTACCTCACTCTCTCTGATTAAATGAATTAAGAGAGAAAGCTGGAGAGTAAGAGTGTAAGTTAAACGGAGCGTGAGGTATGAAGATTTGTTTTAGTTCACAGTTTCTCAGATATAGTTCAGCGGCTGATGCTGTACTCAGTAATACCATTTGCAGAGTTATTCACTGCGCTTATAAAGAAATCCTTACATGAGGAAAAAGTGTCATTTAGTTTACAACCTAGCCTAAAATACAGCAGTCCAGAAATGTGGCCTCAAGGACTGTAATACTTTAAATCAGCTATACTTTTAAGAGCATCCAATAGCCCCCGCATGGAAAATGGCCTAATAAACATAATAAAAAATGACATAATGTATTATGTATAATGCAAAAAGATTAGCTCAGTATAAAAACAATATATGTTATCACCATAATAGGCAAACAAAAGTGTGTGTGTGTGTGTGTGTGTGTGTGTGTGTGTGTGTGTCAGCGTGTGAACAACAGAGTTAAAGATGCACATGCTCCCAACAGCACCCCAAAAGCCTGCTATAGATGCTATGTGTGTAAATGTGTTTCAGAGTGAAAAAATCTTTAGATTTTTTTTTTTTTTTTGTGAGTCAAAAGAATCACACAGACATCAAACATTTTCTTCCCCCACAAACAGCACTAGCTAGACTGACTAAACTACAAACATGCTCTACACAGACTTCACATTACTACGGAGCTTCTTAGTTTTGCTAGCACTGATCAATAAAATTTTGCATTCAAAGACAACACTTTACGGCACCTCACAAAACTTTTGAATGCTCTCACTAAAGTTTTGCATTCAACGCTTTGCACAAACGTCCTTTGTGGAAACGCAAAATGTTTGCAAGAGAATGTAAAAGTGTCGCATTCAGACTTAAACTTTAGGATTGCTCACAAACCAATCCACAACCAGCCATTCAACAGAAGAGGGAGAGAAATATCTGAAGATAAGGAGAGTTCTGAGCATGAAATTCAAAATGGATAGAAATGCAGAAGAGGGAAGCAGGAAGATGGGTTGAGGGTAGAGGAAGAGATGGAGAAAGTTGAGAGGCGGGACAGGCTACCCTGAGAACTCTGAGGCCATGTGGGGTTGAGAGCGGATCTCTGGGGTCTGCCGTCAGGGAGAGAGGAAGATTAGAGATGATTGAATCCTGAGTCGTGCTGTCTTCAAAGACTCAGAGGTTCATCTGAAAAGCAGTGGGGCAACCGTAACAAACATACAAGCCCTCAGCCACACTCTAATCCGTCTGTAGCTTCATACACACAGGGAATCAGCCACATCATAACTACTTTGATATCGTAAGCTATTAGGAACATCCAAACTTCCAGTTTGTCTTTCTACATGACAAGAGGAGGAAGAGTCATTCCATGAAGAAGTACTGTACCATTTGAACCCTCAACATCTGATTAACTGTAATAAATGCTAAAATTAGATTTTTTTGCAAGGTTAAATATACAAATGTAATATTCATTTATATGGTAAAGTATTTAAATTAATAAATATTTTTAAGGAGGCTTTTTTGCACGTCTCTAGAAAAAAAACACACCAAAACAACAAAAAAAAAAAAAAAAAGATTTTTATATCATTTATAATATAAATTTATATTATATTTAATATTTCATATAAATATCATTGTATATTTAATATTTCATATATTAAATAGTTTATATCTCAGAATTATGAGTAAAAAAGACAGAATTGCTAGTTTGTATCACGCAATTCTGACTGAGATGTAAACGCAATTCTAAGAAAAAAAGTCATAATTGTGAAATCAAAAGCCGCAATTACCTTTTTTATTTTTAATTTAGTGACCGTAACAGGCTACCATTAGCTATCCAGAATTTTTTTGTTATAGTATAATTTTCTCATATATTTTAAAGTGAAATTTAAATCATCTTGTAAAGTATTTAATTCAGTATTTAAATAATTATTTTTAGAAATACATTTTTATACACTACCAGTCAAAAGTTTGGACACACCCTCTCATTTAATGTTTTTTAAAGAAGTCTCTTATGCTCATCAAGGCTGCATTTATTTGATCAAAAATACAGAAATAATCTGCAATATTGTAAAATGTTATTACAATACAAAATAATGGTTTTTATTTTAATATACTTTACAATATAATTTATTTCTGTGATGCAAGGCTGAATTTTCATCAGCTGTTACTCCAGTCTTAAGTGTCACGTGATCCTTCAGAAATTGTTCTAATATGTTGATTTATTATTAGAATTATCAATGTTGGAAACAGTTGTGCTGCCAAATATCTTTTTTGCAACTTGTGATTTCTTTTTTCAGGATTCTTTAATAAATAACAGCATTTATTCAAAATATAAATATTTTCTAACAACGTAAATCGCTTTTTATTAATTTAACACATCCTTGGTGAATAAAAGTATTAATTGCTTTCAAAAAAAGAAAGAATAAAAATTTACTGACCCCAAACTTTTGAACAGTACTGTATATTGTTAGAAAACCTTTCTATTTTAAATAAATGCTGTTCTTTTTTAAACCTTTTATTGATCAAAAAATCCTGAAAAAAGTATCACAGGTTCCAAAAAAAAAGAACTGTTTCCAGCACTGATAATAAATCAGCATATTAGAATGATTTTTGAAGGATCATGTGACACTGAAGACTGGAGTAATGATTCTGGAAATTCAACTTTAATTACAGATATAAATTAAATTTTAATGTATATTAATATAGAAAAACATTGATTTACATTGTAATAATATTTAACAATAATACATTTTCTTCTGTATTTTTGATCAAGTGAAAACAGCCTTGATAAGCATAAGAAACTTCTTTAAAAAACATGAAATGAGAGGGTATGTCCAAACTTTTGACTGGTAGTGTATATACACCAAAACATTTGTAAAACTGTGTTAAAAAAAAAAAAAAACTGTATTTGTTGTATTATTCAGATTACAGAATTTTATATTATTTATAATATAATTGTATATTATATTTTATATAATATAAAGAAAAATATTCTGTCTGTAGGAAAAAAATAATAATAGTAAATAAAATAAATAATAAAAATAAATATTTTTTTTCTCAGAATTGCACGATACAAACTTGTAATTCTGCCTTTTTTTCTTAGAATTGTGAAATATATACTCACAATTGCGAGTTACGAAGTCTGAATTGCAAGATATAAACCCGTAATTCTGACTTAATTTCTTGATTTCATCAAAAATATCTTATTTCGTGTTTTATTTCTCAGAATTATAAGTAAAAAAGACAGAATTGCAAGTTTGTATCACACATTTCTGATTGAGATATAAACTTGCAATTTGGAGAAAAAACATCAGAATTGTAAAATAAAAATCCGTTATTACCTTTTTTTATTTTAAATTTAGTGGCGGTAACGGGCTACCATTAGCTGTCCAGAATTTTTCTGTTATAATATAATTTTCTCATATATTTTAAAATGAAATTTAAATCATCTTGAAAAGTATTTAATTCTGTATTTAAATAATTATTTTTACATTTTTATACATCTGTAGAAAAACAATTAAAAAATATTATATTTATATAATTTATAATACAAAATGTTATGATATTAAATATAATTTCATAAATATACCTATAAATTATATTATACATTGAATGCTTTCATCATACTCCATTATAAAATCAAATAAATACATTAATCTATGTTCAACATTTGATTTCCTCACTTAAATTGGACAGAAGAAAAGTGTTTAATTTTCTCATTATGCTTACTCTTGAATGTTGAGAGCCATAATAACAGAGCATGCAGCAGCCAGGGCCGGATTAAGGTATCACGGGGCCCCTGGCGATGTTGATTTGGCGGCCAATCACCAGGTGACCAGTGGGGATCGTCTCTGGCCTTTTGCACTGCATCTCCTGCTATGTGAAAACATTTATATGGCCTTATGTGGTGTTCATAAGCCCCTGGGCATGTGGCCAAATGCCCATATGATTAATCCAATCCTGGCAAGTTCACAAGTTCAGACTATCCCAAAACACTCATTTATTATTAATTTAGCTAATGCATATAGCCCTTAAATACAAGCCTTTGTCTCACAGAACAAGGTCTGGCCAAAATCTCCTTTAAAAAAATCAAAACAGAACATTTTCAAAATGGAAGAGGCACCCATTTCATAGAACAACTCAAGAATATCACTGAAATGGCATCAGTCAATAATCCACTGTCTGACATTTCAGAGATCACATGTCAGCCGGCTGGATCAAAGAGTGTATGTATTTTTAACAAATCCAGGAGATTGCCTATCGACTATGTCTATCTGTGTGTGTGTATGTGTGTGTTTACAGGCCCTTGTCTGAACCGAATGATATGATAGCCTGTCTCCAGAATGATGGATTTACGTGTGTGCTAAATGGCCTATATTCTTCTCTTTTTTTTATTTTTTCTGTCTTAGCTATAATTCATTGTTTCTGTAGCACAACTTGCAAAGCATAATGCTAGAGATGCCAAGGACATGGGTTTGATTCCCATGAAATGCACATACTGATATGAAAAGAGAATTCATATAACAGAATAATACATTTCCCTTCCAAACATCCAAAAAAAAAAGTTTTTCAATATATGACCCCTTTAAAATTCACTCTCTGTGTCTGTCCCAGGGTCCTCGAGGAGGACCAAGGTGAGTGTCTCATGCTAATGTGTGTCTGATCTCACTTCCCCCCTAACATCTGTTGTGTCTGATGAGTCACCTCAGTCCCACAATCACCATGAGCTTTCTTTTACCCAGCCAACAAAAATGTGTCATCTCTCACATCAGATCAACTATTTTTAAAGAGCAGACTAAAAACCTCAAGAACAGTGGGAAAAACTCATACTTTCACTTAGAAACATTCTCAGTTTCACTTTCACACACAGATGTCCTACTCAAAATATTAGTTACATCCTCATTTACAGGAAATTAAAAGTCTGTCATTCATTACTCACCCTCATGTCGTTCCAAACCAATAAGACCTTTGTTCATGTTCGGAGCACAAATTAAGATATTTTTAATGTTATATGAGCGCTTTCTGACCCTGAATAGACAGCAACGCAACTGACATGTATAAGGCGCAGAAAGGTAGTAAGGACATCGTGAAAATAGTTCATGTGACATCAGTGGTTCAACCTTAATTTTATGAAGCTATGAGAATGTGCATGAGTCGTTCAAATCGTTGAATGAAGGAATTAATTTTGTTTTCTTTGGGCACAAAAAGTATTCTCGTAGCTTTATAACTTTTCGGTTCAACTTCTGATGTCACATGGACTATTTTATTGATGTCCTTACTACTTTTCTGGGCCTTGAATGTGTCAGTTGCATTGCTGTCTATTCAGGGTCAGAAAGCTTTTGGATTTCATCAAAAATATCTTATTTCGTGTTCCAAAGATGAACAAAGGTCTTACAGGTTTGGAACGACATGAGGGTGAGTAATTAATGACAGAATACTTTTGGGTAAACTAGCCCTTTAAACTTAGTAACTGAGAATCAATAATAATAATAATAATAATAATAATAATAATAATAATAATAATAATAAACTTATTCCAAAATAAAAGAAATAAACTATATATTTTACGTAAGTTTGCAATATTTTATATTAGTAAGTATATTATTTAAGTTAAACATCATACAATATGCATGTTATTTTTCTTTAGTACTGACCTAAACAAGATATTTCACATAAAAGATGTGACAAGAGAAAATAATAGTTGAATTTATAAAAAAAATTGTGTGTGTGTGTGTGTGTGTGTGTGTGTGTGTGTGTGTGTGTGTGTCTGTGTGTCTGTGTGTGTGTGTGTGTGTGTGTGTGTGTGTGTGTGTGTGTGTGTCTGTGTGTGTGTGTGTGTGTGTGTGTGTGTGTGTGTGTGTGTTTCCCACAGTTGTGGATCAATCAGGTAACAACACAGTATTAAGAAACAAGTGTACGCAAACTGGATCATTTATATAAATGCAACTATTATTTTCTCTTGTGGACTGTAAACGTCTTTCATGTTAAATGTTCTATTCAGGTTAGTACTAAATAAAAAAATAACATGGGTTTTCTATGATTTCTCTTATTTTGGTAAAATAATTAACATTTTGCAGATTCTGCAGTGTATGTAAACCTTTCACTTTAACTGTATCGTAATGCAATTGTTAAAATGTCTTATTTTTTCCCCTTATTTTAGGGTAATATTTCATATGATTTGCCCAATAAAGTTCCCTGTGTTTTGACTCATGCCTTATTCATCCAACACCAAACCATTCACTGTACTGAAAAATACATCAGTCACGCTCCATCTGAGGGAAAGAAATCACACTCTTATATTTAAAACATCTCATTTCTTACTCCAGTTATTATTATTCTCAGCTAGAGAAAGCATTTCTGAGAAAATTGATAGGAAATGTGTGCTATTTCCCAGCAAACTTCTGATATTTGACGCTTGACATTCTCAGGTGCTCTGTACCTGCGTGAGACTGAGGAACGGTGCGTTATCTGTGCCTGCCGAGCACTCAGAAGGAAGTCTGGAGGTCAGAGGTCAGGGCTCTGCGTTCCTAATGCAGTGAGGAGAGACGGCAGGGGAGCAAGAGAGGGAAAGAGACATTAGGACAAAAGCGTGAGGAGAAAGACCTTCTTAGCATTTCACACAGAGTCTCAAAGTGCAGCAAGTCTCTGTTGCTGTCAAACCACTGATAAATGTCCTTAAGCAAAGCTTTTGTGCTTGCTTGCGCGTGTGTGTGTGTGTGTGTGCGTGTTCAATTACAGTAGAGGGTTCCTCTGCTGTTGTGGAAGGGAAGAGCTCGGTCAGATTCTCTTGATGTCAGAAAATATTGATTCCACCGTTCACAAGTTTAAATGCTTTCACGTTTGAAACGGCACACACCAGCCAGACAGAAAAACCTGATCACTGCAGAGAGAGTGTCTGAGTTCATATGTTTGCAGGTCGACAGAGCCTGATGTGTCTTGCCTTGCCGGTAGTCAGACAGTCATACTGATGTTCAAAAGACTGACAAGACTCAAAGAGACAGAAATGAAACATGTCACCAATGCAGCACAAAAACACAGATAAACTCTGTACTAAATTTAAACCAATGGTTTATCAAGGTATAGTTCACCACAAAATAAAATTTTTCACTGGAAAAACTATATTATGGATAGAAGACTAGTTTGGACTCTCACTCTGACGGCACCCATTCACCTGCAGAGGATCTATTGCTCAGAAAGTTATGCAATGCAAAAAATGTTCCAAATCTGTTCCAACGAAGAACCAAACTCATCTTGGATGGCCTGAGAAAAATGTTTGAACTGAAATTCAGTAGGGTCTAAAATAAAAGAAAATAAATAATAAAAGAAAAATTGATTCTGTAAATTTTTTTAAATAAAATACCAAAACTTTTTTTTATAACATTTAAAAACTAAATAAAATAAAATGTTATTTAAAAATAAAATAAAATTAAAATTAATTAAAAAAATAATTAAATTAAATTACATTTAAAAAATAAATTAAAAATAAATAACATTAAATTAAAATGTATTAATTATTTTTTTCTGTGAAACATCCTTAAAAGTATATACACTTAAAATAAATTAACAAAATGAAATAAAATTAAATTTAAAAAGAAAAGAAATATTAAATTTCTTCTGTTTCATATTTTTTTAATAAAAAATAAATTACATTTAAAAATGAAATAAAAATAAATTAAATTACATTTTAAAAAATTAAATTAAATTAAATTAAATTAAATTAAATTAAATTAAATTAAATTAAATTAAATTAAATGTCCATTTGTCTTTGTGAACTAAGCAAAAAGATGACTGTTCATGCAAATTAAATTTCAGAAAGCAAATCTTAAATCTGTGTGAAGAAATAGTCAAACACATGACATTTGCAAATTTTGAAAATGATTTTATGCGCTTTATTACAGGCAAATATATATATATATTATACATATTATATTATATTAATTTCATATTTTAATATATAAATAAATAGATAAATATATTTCAATATATACATTTATATTTTAATTCCAATAAATACATCTAATAATTCTAAATAAAAATAATGTAATCTCAATGTGACAACAAGAATATTTTATATACTTTTTTTTAACATTTCACTCTATTTTTGTTTAGAAATCTTAGATTAGTGTGGAGAATTTTTAGTTTGACATTACATTTTAAGTTAATACTAAAAAATAATTTTAAATGTACTAAATCAAAACTTTATCATTATACATGTAGCTGAAATTATATTTAACTACATGACATCAATTTTAATAGGAATGACATTTAAACATTTTAAGTGATCATAAACACTTGTCAGTTCGTTCAGCAGCACACTAGAAGACAATAGAAGTATGAAATTGCATAAAACGGGTCAAAGCACTGAAAAAGTCATAATAATTTATACAAACCAAAGCTGTCAAAGTTCCTTCTTTATTCCCCACTACTAAACAGTTATACAGCATACCATGATGTTTCATGGGATTAGGGTGGCGGGAACAGACTATGTGACCAAAGCACGCTTTGTGATTTTACCTGGTCTACCTAAATGCTAAATAGAGAAGCTGGAGCATAATGAAATGTGTCCCAGCACCACAAACACACACTTCCTGTGCCAGTAATTTACACTTCAAAGCTATGTGTCCTCTCTGCCCTGCATGCAAGCTTCCTCATTTATACAAATACACACACACACACACACTGCATGATGGCTGCAGCACACACACAAAAAAAACATCACACATACACACACAGAAGTCCCTGTATGTGTGTATCCTCATTTAGACACTGTAAGATATCACACCCACACACGGCACAAATAATTCGAACTAGTCTTGGCTGGTCCTCTATATTTCCGTTCCCTCCCTCTCTTGTGCTGAAGCACCCTGTTTTTCATCTCAGTCTTTTGGCTCAAACAGTGTTTGTTTTGTTTGTTGCTTACTGATTGTTCATATACGTGAACACGAATGCTCGGCCAACGCATTGCAAGTGTGCGACCCCCATGTACACAAGTGCAGCCCACATCCTTGTTAGTTATATCATCTACCGCTGTTGGCATGCATTGAAAGGACATTTCTGATGTAGGCTGTAATTCGCAATAGTTTTAGTACCAGGTGATAATTCGAACATGTGCATGTGTCTTTTTGGCCTTGCACTAAGAAAGAAAGAAAAAGCATCAGAGTATCTGTGCACAGATCTACTACATTTTTGGAGCAGTTATGTCTTTGTCACTTAGCCAGTTGCCCAGAGAGAGATGCTGGCAGGGTCAAACAGTTGAAAAACAATCTGAAAATGTGCTGCTAAAACATGTCTAGCATAGCCTAAACAAACCTTATTCAAGTTTGAGCACTGTCGCAGGTATAACAAAGTTATATAAATATAAAAAAATAAGAAACAGCCAAACAACTGACAAATGCAAAATTTGAAAATGGTTTTAGGAGCTTTACTACAGGCTAAAGCGTAACTGTCAGTTATATTAATTTTATATTTAAATATGTCATTATATGTCAATATATACATTTACAACTTAATTAGAATTAAAAATAAATCTAATTAAAAAAATATATAAAAATGTAAAACTGACTGATGTTGTATCTCAAAACCAATGCAACATGAAACTTCTATGGCTGGCTCACGAATATTAACTGGACTGTCTATATAGATTATTTTTATATACATTTCATAAAAATGTTTTTAACAAATCTTACATTTGTGTAGAGCAATAGCCAAACTACTGAAAACAGTACATTTTCTATTTTATAAATATATTTTAACATATAAATGTCTGTATTACATTAAAAAAATCTAAGCAAATATAATAATAATGTAAAACTGGCATCACACTGTATCTAAAAGCCAACGCAGCATGGAACTCATGCTCACTATATCAATCTCATGAATATTAATTAGGTTATGTGACTGTATTTTATATACATTTCATACGGTTTTTGTTTAAAAATCTTAAGTTTGTTTGGAGAAATAGCCAAACAACTAACAACAGTAAATTCTCGAAATTATTTTATGAGCTTTACTACAGACAAAAAATTAACTTAATTAGCTAAATTAACTGTAATATTTTAAATGATATGAATTTAATATTTTATAAATCTACTTTAATATATGCATTTATATTTTAATTAGAATTAAAAACAATAATAAATCCAAATAAAAACTGTCTTGATAAACTTCTGTGGCTCATGAATAATAATTAGGTCATGTGACTGGACTGTCTAGGAAAATTATTTTTAAACAAATCTTTGTGTGGAGCAATAACCAAACAACTGACAACAGTACATTTACCATTCTTATAAATATATTTTAATATATAAATGTATATATTAAATTAAACTTAACCTAATAAATCTAAGCAAATATAATACTAATCAAAAACTGGCATGATATTGTAAACAATTGTAAATTCTGGAAATTATTTTATGAGCTTTACTACAGAGTACAGACAAAAAAAAAAAATTGCAAAATGAACTAATATTTTTACTATATTAATTGAATATTTTATAAATATATTTTAAATATGCATTTATATTGTAATTGGAATGGACAAAGTTAACTGTAATATTTTAATTACATTAAATTTCTATTTCCTAATATATATAAATGTACATTTTATCTAATAACGTAAAACTGACATGATATTGTATCTAAAAGCCAACGCAGCAAGGAACTCCTAAAACTCATGAATATTAATTAGGCAATGTGACTGAATGCTCTATGAAGATTATCAAGCAACGTCAGCTTAAAGTAATTAATATTCATGAGCTCATTTCCACAGAGTTACATCACTACCTGCCCATCTTTGGCCCTGCTGCTTCATGTCCATACGTAATGTGTTTCTACTTTGCTAACAAACCTTTTCGAATGTCTATGCCATTAAACAAGATGCGTTGCTATTCAGACAGCTGCCATAAACAGACAGCCTTAATACCGTTTTAACATTCTCTTCAAATTGTTGTGAAAATAACTGACCCATGTTATGCTTCGCTACCAAACATAACCAGATGTGCCATTATTCAGACAGCTGCTATAAACATACCGACTTCAACATTCTCTCCAAACTCTTGCGCATTTATGAAGATAGCTGAACCGAAAGAGAGAACTGACCATAAAACTTTAGAGTTGAAACTAACTCCCGATGGGACTGTGCAGTAGGTCCTTGTCCTACAGTATGAACTGCAGTCTGACGCATTTCACAATGCCCTGACGCAGGTTTGTGTAGCTAGAAGCATTTCCGTTAGCACAGTTGCATAGGCTATGCTTCGGGCCTTAAAAAGGAAAACAGGCTACGTCTGCAGAGCTGTTGAGTTGAATTTGCAATTAATGTGGCATCAGCAGGAACAAAGGTACAAGCGTGTCCTGCATGTAGAATGGGCACACTCGCACACACGCTCTCCTGCATCCCCTCACACCCTTGCTCAGCCTTAGGGGACTCTCCTTTCCTTCTGTCAAACACCTCCATGTTAACAAAAGGCAATTAAACGCTGGCTGCTCACATCTATTGATCATATCTAACACAATGCACTGCTCTGCCAATGTAGAACAACAGGAGCCATATTCAGCCAGAAATCCCCTGCCTCCATCCACCCTCGGCAAGACAGGCTCCCGTCTAAAGATCCATATCTTCATTTAACGCTTGTTCTCATGAATCCCACAAACACTGCATTCCAGCCCCCACAATAAGTAAAATTTACTAAATAACTGTATTTTGCATAAAGTAAATGCCATGTAGGACCATTAAGATATTTTGAATTGTGCCATTATTTTTATGAAAGCTAAACACATTCGCCCTTAAATTGACACTACTAATGTGCCTGGATATTTTACTTAAGCCTTTTTCTCATCATTTTCTCCATTTTTAATGGAGACTTTCCTTTGCCACTTTCTGCCACTGAATTAAAAAAAATGATTATTGATTAATTCTGACAGAATTTAATGACAAACTCACAACTGCATGAAATAAAGTCAGAATTGCGAGATATAAACTCACAAATTTGACTTTTTGTGTACAATGTACAAACCTCAGCTAACTATACTCACATCATGTTGGTCAAAAACACATAAACGAAGGTTTACATTTCAGTGCCTCTCCATATTAAACTGGTAAATGTAAAATAATTAATCTTACACTGCAGTTAATAACAAGTGTTGATCCTGGATGTTGATCCTCGATTCTAACTTAATTATGTTACTCACCATATTTATTTTAAAATCATTTATATATCCCTAAATGGCATATTTAAGCCCTGCTTGAATGCTCCTTGATAAGAGGTGGTCCTTCTGTGGTCAAAATTTATCAAATATATCTTCGGACAAGGTTTCACACTGACAGCTTTCATTGCAAGACAGTGGCCGCCCCCCTTAGTTACTGTTGCTGCCTCGGACAAACAAACAGAGTTGCCCATCATTTTCTGGCTTACCAATAAGTCAGTTGTGAGAAACTAAGTCAGAATTGCGAGATAAAAACTTCTGGACTTTTTTTCTCAGAATTATGAGATATATCTTGTAATTGTGAGTTAGAAAGTCCAGTTTTGAGGAGAAAAAAAGACTGATTTATTCTCAGAACTGCGAGTTTGTATCTCACCATTCTGACTTAACTTAATTGCGTGTTATAAAGTCAGAATTGCAGAACTGAGATAAAAACTTTCAGACTTTTTTTTTTCAGAATTATGAGATATAAACTTGCAATTGCGAGTTGTGAAGTCCAATTTTGAGGGGGGGGGGGGGAGACTGATATGTTCTCAGAATTGTGAGTTTATTTCTCCCAATTCTGACTTAACTTGCAAGTGTGTGTTAGAAAGTCAGAGTTGCGTGATATAAACTCACAACTGTCAGAATTGCAAGATAAAAACTTTTTTTTTTTTTTTTTTCACAGAATTATGAGATATAGACCTAAACTAAACAACTGGGAGTTATAAAGTCCAAAGTTAAGGGGGAAAAAGACTGAAATGTTCTCAGAAATGTCAGATTATTTTTCACAGTTTGGATTATAAAGTCAGAATTGCGAGACAAAAAGGTTTAGACTTTTTTCTCAGAATTGTGAGATATAAACTCGCAATTGCAAGTTCTAAAGTTTAATTTTGAAGGAATAAAGACTGATGCATTCTCAGAATTGCAAGTTTATACAATTCTGACTTGCGTGTTATAAAGTCAGAATTCTAAGAAATAATAGAAAATAGAAAAAAAAAACTGAATTGTGAGTTTATTTCTCAGAATTACCAGTTTATATTAAGTTTCTATCTCACAATTCTGAGAAGAAAAAAAAACAATCTGAATTGTTAAAGTCACAAGTACCTGTGGCAGAAATGGCCTTTCATACTTTCCTGACTGCAATACATTAATTAAAAACAAAACAATGCTGACTAAAAAAAATCTGAATAAATGAAAGGTAGTACAAACCATCATATATAATCCAATTTTTTTTTTAATTTATGAACCAGGTTTTCTGAGCCACATGTGCTTCCCAAAAAGAGTTCTGCGCCATCGAAGGTGACCCTCTTTCTCAGTAACCTCCCAAATGCTGTGCAAACAGTGAATTTCTATCCTGACTTTTAAAAGCTTTTAAAAGGTCTGAAGATGAAATAAGACTCGGTGTGAGAGAAGAATCCTGATTACAGACAGATACTGCAGAGACTGCAGACGAAAACACAAAAGGTCAGCGAGAGCAACAGATTGGAACAAAAGCAATGACCTTGACCTGATAATCTGTGTGTGTGTGTGTGTGTGTAGCAGGAAGATGATGCAGTGCACAGCCTCTCCTCTACTGCATGGTGTGACCTGTTCTTCAGTTAAAAAGGGCAAGGTGTAGATTGATTCTCTCCACCTGCTGACCTTTAGGACCGGATCTGATACAGCCTGCCGATTAGACAAACAAAGAGAAGGAGAGGGAGAGAAAGAAACTGTTTGTGTGCATGTAGGGTATTTTATATATAGCAAAAGAAGCAGCAAAGGGTGAAGTCGGCACAAGCTGGTTTTATGGTTTTAAGATAGTTTAAGCTGGTCTTTCAACCAGGTGGTATTCCAGTTGAGGAGGGACCAAGACTTTTTTAAAACCAGCAAATCAGACCAGATATTGTAAGAGCCATCGAAGGTGACCCTCTTTCTCAGTAAATGTTGCTTTGACACAGCTTGTGTTGTTAAAAGCGTTGTATAAATAAACTTGACTTAAGCCCAGCAAACCAGTCTAGGAAATGTCAGAAGATTAGTACATCAGTTCTCAACATTTCCCAAAAAAAGATACATGGAAAACGCTGGTAAGATTCTTATTCACTTGCTGACCCAGATATGTAAGTTTTTTTTATGTTTTTAAAGAAGCCTTTTATGCTCATCAAGGCTGTGTTCATTTGATTAAAAATTCAGAAAAAAACTGTATTATTGTGAAATATTATTGCAAATTAAAGTGTTGTTTTTTTATTTTAATATACTTTAAAACAGAACTTATTTCTGTGATGCAAAGCAGAATTTTTAGCATTATTACTCCAATGTTCAGTGTCAAATAAATAATCCTTCAGAAGTCATTCTAATATGATGATTTATTATCAATTTTGGAAACAGTTGTGCTGCTTTTTTGGAACCTGTAACACTTTTTCAGAATTCTTTCAAAGAAAGAAAGAAAGAAAAAACTGACTGACCCCAACTTTGAACGTTAGTGTACACTGTTACAAAAGATTTCTATTTTAAATAAATGCTTTTCTTTTTAATGTTTTATTCATCACCTGAAAAATTTTCACATGTTCCAAAAAAAAAAGCAGCATCTGTTTCCAACATTTGATAATAAATCAGCATATTAGAATGATTTCTGAAGGATCGTGTGACACTGAAGACTGGAGTAATGGCTGATGAAAATTCAGCTTTGTATCACAGAAATAAATTAGATTTTACAGTACATTAAAATAGAAAGGTTTAAGTATTAATAATATTTCTTAATATTACTTTATTATTTTTGATCAAATAAATAGAACTTTGATGAGCATAAGAGAATTTCTTAAAAAAAAAAAAAAAAAAATTACAAATCATACTAATCCCAAACTTTTGAACAGTTTTAAAATCCATCAACCAAAACCTTTTGAGCCTGAACAGAAAATACCATAATGTCAACAGAAAATGACATAATAAACAATGTTGATTGTTGGCTGATGGCACCACAAGAACAAACACAGTCTAAAACCTTTCATTAGCGACTAACCTGAGCTGATCTGGGCTGTAATTCATGATTCATGAATGAATCATTTTTTGGAGGCGATTCTTTCCACTGAATCATTTAAACCCATTCACACAACCAGTATCAAACAGAGTTCCTACTCTAAGCCAAATTTAAATTTCCCTGACTTCTCCCTGACTAAAAAGCTGAATTTCCATGAACTATAATGAACAGATCCATCCATCTGCAAGCTTTATTTACTTGTTCACAGACTTTTTAAGTACAAAACACAAACACAATACTTTTTTTAAAGCTTTTACCCATTAAATACACTTTGATATTTTTTCTCTACAGAAATTCATTTATGGTTGCTATGCTTTCAGAGGTTAAATGCTCTGAAGGATTTTTTGTGATCAAGCTTATCATTCAGTCTTTCTATTACTTCACATTTAGTTTTGCTTTTCTATTGTTTACTTTTGGTCATTTTGTAGCCAAAATCTTGAAATTTACATGTTCCTGGAATGTTTGCCTTAATTACCAGGTACTGCTTGGTGACTGGATTTGACTTAAGTGATTGCCAGTTGATGAGCGGGAAGGGAATAAAATGGCGCTGAAAAATAGCCTAACCATAGCAATAGGCAAAACGCATGAAACAACACCATAAATAAATACGGTATAGAAAAAAAATCTTTTTGATAAATGGAAACTAAAATTTAAAGCAACAAACAAAAATCCCTGATATTCCATGACTTGGACAAAAGCAATATAAAATTCCCTGACTTTCAATGTCTGGAATAGACCTTTTAAAATTCCATGATAATCCAGAAATTCCATGATCCGTGGGAACCCTGATCAAAGGTCCCTATTATCTCCTTCAGATTACGATGCTTTTGGGAAACACAGCCCTGAACGTTTGGTTCACAAACAAACTGAGACAGTCCAAATGGTTCCTACTCACTGAACCGAAAACTATCTCCTTTAGACATACGTGGCTCGTAATAAGAAGCGGATTTGTCTCATGAGGCGCAACATAAGTTACTTAATAGCCAATATTACAAATAAAACACTGCAAAATGATAATAAAACTGCACAATTTTGCGAATGACTGCAGACAGGGTTTGGCTTTCCTCCCCTCTATCCATCTTGTCTGATGGGTAAGTTGTAGATCTGTAATATTCAGAGGAATAGAGTTAACAAAAAATGTATAAAGACTCACAGGTAACATCCAATGTTATGGGGAAGTGATTCTGGCTTAGAAAATAGCATTTAAACCAATGCTAAATTAATCAAACTACAGCATTCAGCAACACAGTCATTAAACTCCATCAGTCATTAGTTTGATCCAGAACATGACAGGAACAATTGATTACTAGTCCAAACCATAATGAACACTTCAACAAGTGCTTTGGAGAGTTGCAGCAATGAATTTATGGCTTTTGAAATGAATAATGAATAATAAATAATAAGCTTTAAGTGGAAATGCAACCATGATTAGGCCTGTCACCGTCTTGTCACGGTTATTCAATCTAACCGCGGTAAAATAAGACAACTGCGATTATTGCGCTCCTTTAGCAACCACAAAAAATTATCCGTCATTTTTGCTCACAAAGGTAAGAGTAATACATCATTCAATACATCATATTGAAAGCTTTAAATGATTACTTAACGAAATAAAACAAATCGGAAACAAAAACGCTTTCATTATGTAATCCACAAAGATGCATTTCTCTCTAAAGGCATGTCCAAAGAGGAGATTGCGAGTCAGGATCTTTGCAACACTGGCTCAGAATACACTAGTTTATTAATAAATAATTCAAATATCTCCTATTATTTGTGGCAAGTTTCAGTCTATTGCGTGCGCTTGAACGTGGATCTCTTCCAGCTGCGCTGACATCACTGCTGCTGGCTGAGAGACTAAATGCCATCCAAGTGTAAGTGAAAGTGAAGTCTCAAAGTTTCATCATCATAACTGATGGATGTCTAAAATATAAAAATAAGGAGAAGGCTAAAACAGTCCCAATTTTCGGCCCACATCTGAACTATGACGTGAAAATTGGCCCGAAGCCTGCAGAGAGGACAGAATAGACTCCATAGCAGAAAATACTGCATGGGCACAGCAAATTCACTGTTCATGATTCTCGAAATATTAGAAGAAAAAATTAAATATTGGGGTGGGGGTTTATATGAATGTGTCTCCAAAGGTAACTCTGGTTTTCAGAAATGTTTCAATGTTATTTTGTCCCTAATCACAATCCTTCGTAACAATTTAATGACCAATGTACATAAAAAATTAAGGATGCACCAAATGTTTGGCAACCAAAATTATTCAGCCGTAAATAGCAAAAAAAGGCAGAATAAGAGAAAAGACTGAATAAATTATACCGAACAATAACGTGACATGATCAAATAGAGGTGCACACTAATGTAGCAAACATGTCCATAGTGTGGAAGCATTTAAAACTGTCTGAGAAAGACGCAAACATCATTACAAGCACCATGCATGTTGCTGGTTACTGTATGACAAAAATAATGATAACAATAATTACTAAAGCTCTATTAATACTTATTTATTTTAAGTTAAATTGTGCTTTGTTGGTAGGCTATGTCGTCTACTAGAATGTTAAAAATGTTCAGTGTTAAGTAAATATTTTTAAATAGTTGTTTTGTAATAGATTTTTTTTTTCTTTGAAAAGCAAGACAAAACTGTAAAAAGCACATTTTGGCTTTATAATTTTATGCAATGGTGAGGAAAAAAAACAGCAAAACACATGGGGGAAAACCCCTGGAAAAAACGGATTCGGTAATCGGCCTTCGGCCCAGTGTTTCATTTTGTTCGGTTTTCATTTCGAATTTTCATTTTGGTGCATCTCTATAAAAAATGTACGTCAAATATATAAAACAGTCCATTAATTGGCATAATCGTCAATGCTCTAAACCAGACAATTAATCGACATTGTCTTTATTATTTCTTAGACAATTAATCGTCAGCCAAATTTCATAATCGTGACAGCCCTAACCATGATGTAAAAACAAGATTGTACTTGTACTAGCAAGTACAAGTAAAATCTACTGGTCCGATTTAACCAGCACTAGATTGGACCTTTCTAGGTAAGCTGTTGAAGTGAAAATGACTCCCTGGCAGAAACGCACAACACTGGAACAAAACAGTTTAATCTGAAAGGGTGTTGTTTGGGAATTCTGTAACGCATACTGCAGCAGAAATCATTCCCTCTTTCATCTCTCTACATCCTGCTCTCATTTGACATTCCTCTCCATTCCCTGCAGTTTGTCATGCAGTCAGGTCACAGGTGCACTCAGCTAATGTATTCAATTAATCGTATAATGCAGAAGAGACTCGATTCACTAATTTCTGTGTTTATTTGGTAAGTGACTTTGTTTAGGATTGTTTTTGTTATGTTTTCCTTTTACATTGTCTGTGTTTGCAACCATTTGGTTAAGTAGCAGTTTTATTGCAATATTTTCAGAAGGCACTTTAAATTCCAAATAAATTCCTGAATTTGAATTGTGGCAGATAAATAGGATACAATCCTGCAATTCAAATCTGAACACAAGGACGCAGAAAGAATTTAAATTCAAATCATTTTCTGATACATTTTTCATTTGAAAAGGCATGATTTAGAAAGAGAAGTTATGCAAAATATTTTCTTATTCAGAATTTTTTTAAATAAATGATAAATAATAATTTCTTAGGTCACATATTTATTAAATGTCTAACAATTATATATTTTATATTACATTATATGTACACACACACACATACAGGTTTATATATGTTTGTTACTGATGCAATTTAGTACATTTAAAATTGAAATGTTTAATGTTTTTAAAACATCTCTTACTCTTTCCAAGGCTGCATTCACTTGATTAAAACAGTACCAAAAAAAGAGAAATTTTTAATACATTTTAAAATATTTATTCCTGTGATGCAAGGCTGAATTTTCAGCATTCTTACTCCAGTCTGTCTCACATGATCCTTCGGAAATCATTCTAATATGCTGATTTGCTGCTTAAGAAACATTTATCATCATTACCCATGTTGAATCTAAATTACCAAAAACTTTTGAATGTCTTTCATTACATATTTCACATTTCTAAAGATTTTTTAGGGAGTGATTACATGAGTGTTTGTTTATTTGGGACTGGGTCTGAACTTGTTTTAGGCCATGTTTGTTTGAATCTAGTAAACTGACCCATGCTACCATCTCAAATGTCTTCACACTATTTGACTCCCTCAATGCGGTCAAACTCGGCGTGTGTGTGCGTATATGCAAGGTGAACACAGCGGGATGCCATCCCCTCAGATCCACTAAATCCACCAAGATCTTCCCTCCTTTCATGCACTGATCTTCCTCCTCTTCTCCTCTTTTCTCACTCCCTCCTCTCTTCCACTCACAGCCTGAGATAGAGGGATAGAAAGACAGGAACAGCTCTTTGATCTTAGTCCCCCCCTCTGCTTTGGCCATCCAGAAAGGCACAAGCATAAGATCATCTCCTCTCTGAAGTTCACCGGATCGATGAGACCAGGGAGGCATGAGGGGGAGTTAGTTCTTCATCCCTTTCTTTTTAGTCTTTTTTTTAAACTTCCTCGCATTTGTTCTCAGTTTTGATGGGTTTGCGTGGTGCTGAGGTGGCATGCAGGGCGTGGAAATGACTTTGAGAGCAGAGCTGCATGACCCTGTCAAGGTCTGGATGCAAACACAGTCACATAAACACACACACGCACACAATCTCAGGTAGGCTATGACAGAGCAAGCACCTTACGGTGTTTACACGTGGTCTTACCATTTTGGGCGATAAGTTGTTTGGAAAGTTGGAAATTACATACAAATGCATGCAAATACATGCCAAAGAAAATCTTCAGTTATGTCTGATAACAACATACAATGACAGATCATGTGACGCATATCTGAAGTGCAGCTAATACAGATTGCTATAAAAATACCATCTGCTCATAACATCATTTTATACGGATTTTAAGATACTAAATTTAAGATTATAGTCAATTGTTGGATATTTGTTTGTGATTGTTCTATTTTATTGCATCTATTTATTTAAAAAAAAATTAATGCACTAATTAAAGCACAGCTGCTTAAATTTAAATAAAATAAAAAATGTTGACCTCAAATAATTGACTAAACTGCCACTGGGCTGACAAGGTGTGTCATCTGCTCATAACATTATTTTATACTGAAAAAATGTAAGATTAAAGTAAACTGTTTCTCTGAATTGTAATATACAGGTGCTGGTCATATATTTAGAATATCATCAAAAAGTTGATTTATTTCACTAATTCCATTCAAAAAGTGAAACTTGTATATTATATTCATTCATTACACACAGACTGATATATTTCAAATGTTGATTTCTTTTAATTTTGATGATTATAACTGACAACTAATGAAAATCCCAAATTCAGTATCTCAGAAAATTAGAATATTGTAAAAAGGTTCAATATTGAAGACACCTGGTGCCACACTCTAATCAGCTAATTAACTCAAAACACCTGCAAAGGCCTTTGAATGGTCTCTCAGTCTAGTTCTGTAGGCTACACAATCATGGGGAAGACTGCTGACTTGACAGTTGTCCAAAAGACAACCATTGACACCTTGCACAAGGAGGGCAAGACACAAAAGGTCATTGCAAAAGAGACTGGCTGTTCACAGAGCTCTGTGTCCAAGCACATAAATAGAGAGGCGAAGGGAAGGAAAAGATATGGTAGAAAAAAAGTGTACAAGCAATAGGGATAACCGCACCCTGCAGCTGGAGTCAGTGCTTCAAGAACCACTACGCACAGATGTATGCAAGACATGGGTTTCAGCTGTCGCATTCCTTGTGTCAAGCCACTCTTAAACAACAGACAGCGTCAGAAGCGTCTCGCCTGCTGAGTGGTCCAAAGTTATGTTCTCTGATGAAAGTAAATTTCGCATTTCCTTTGGAAATCAGGGTCCCAGAGTCTGGAGGAAGAGAGGAGAGGCACAGAATCCACGTTGCTTGAGGTCCAGTGTAAAGTTTCCACAGTCAGTGATGGTTTGGGGTGCCATGTCATCTGCTGGTGTTGGTCCACTGTGTTTTCTGAGGTCCAAGGTCAATGCAGCCATATACCAGGAAGTTTTAGAGCACTGACCAACTTTATGGAGATGCAGATTTCATTTTCCAACAAAAATTTGGACACACCCTCTCATTTAATGTTTTTTAAAGAAGTCTCTTATGCTCATCAAGGAAAAAACAGTAATATTGCAAAATGTTATTACAATATAAAATTATGTTTTTTATTTTAATATACTTTACAATATAATTGATTCCTGTGATGCAACGCTGAATTTTCATCAGCTGTTACTCCAGTCTTTAGTCTCACGTGATCCTTTAGAAATCATTCTAATATGCTGATTTATTATTCGAATCATCAATGTTGGAAACAGTTGTGCTGCCAAATATTTTATTGCAACCTGTGATTTTTTTTTCAGGATTCTTTGATAAATAACAAGTTAAAAAGAACAGCATTTATTCAAAATATAAATCTTTTCTAACAATGTTAATCTATGCTATCACTTTTTATTAATTTAACACATCCTTGGCGAATAAAAGTATTAATTTCTTTCAAAAAAAGAAAGAATACAAATTCACTGACCCCAAACTTTTGAACAGTAGCGTATATTGTTAGAAAACCTGTCTATTTGAAATAAATGCTGTTCTTTTTTAACCTTTTATTGATCAAAAAATCCTGAAAAAAGTATCACAGGTTCCAAAAAACTGATACTGATAATAAATCAGCATATTAGAATGATTTTTGAAGACCGGAGTAATGATTCTGGAAATTCAACTTTAATTTTAATTAAAGTGAAAACAGCCTTGATAAGCATAAGAAACTTCTTTAAAAAACATTAAATGAGAGGGTGTGTCCAAAGTTTTGACTGGTAGTGTATATATATTACAATTATTATATATATATTATAATACACTGTTTTTGCTGAGTGCACTGCTATTTTCTTCAGGAATACATTTACAATGAAGCAATAATCAAATATGTGGCCCTAGACCACAAAACCTGTCATAAGAGTCCATTTTTTGAAACTGAGATCAAAAATCAATAATTTTGACCCATACAATGTATTTTTGGCTATTGCTACAAATATACCCGTGCTAATAAAGACACATTTCACATATGTTGATTAAATGTGAATGGACAAAAGGCTACAAAATACAGTCAATCAGTGATAAAGCACCTTACATTTCACTGTGTACTGTACTGCATCACAACGCTGTACTGCTGCATCCTTAAATCATATACTTGATTTGCTTTTGTTTTTGTTTTTCCTGGCAGTAAATAGATGAATTTCACACATTTAGCTCCTTCTCCACACACTTCTTGCACAAGATTTAAATTAAAAGAAGCAGAATGAAAAGAAACAATGGGGTTTGGCGCTCCCTACTGGAATTTACATGCTAATGCATGACAATATGGTAAGCAGATTGACTTGCCATGTATTTACTACTTTGTTCAGCATATGCTCAAATATTTATATATATGTAAGTGTTCCCTAACTATAAATACTCTACAACCAGTCACCCAATCAAATCAGAGAGCTAAAATTAAGTGCATAAATCATTTATGACCTCAAAATGAGTTTGAACGATGTGAATTAAGCTCATTTAACCTGTAAAACATTGTCCTAAATGAACAACTTGCCAACATATTATTAACAAGTTATGAGTTTGGGGCTTTGCCTCATTTTGAAATGGGTCAGATCACGTCTGAAATTAAACACTACGAAGAACTGGAGCTTTGTAAGAGTACAGTCTGTCCGCTGGGTGTCCAAGGGAAATGGTTTGGAAAAGCACACAATATATCACCTCTCCAACATTACACTTCAAACACAGAGCAGCTCTCAGCTTAACTCACCAGGGCTTCCGCAACAAATCCCTCGCTGAGCAACAAACCACAAACACGTCTCTCCCAAGTTTCTCAAACAGCTCACACTTCTACGGTCTCTGCAGGAAAGTTTCAGAAACTCTAATTAAGGGCTGTGTAAAAACAACCAATGCAACCGATTTCAAGTAAAAATCACAGGCGTTCGATGTTTAAAACTAGTTATGTCAAGTAAAATTGTATTTTGGTAATTTATCAAGCACACCTGTATAAAATAAAAACTTTAAACGGTAAAAATAAACAATGATTAGCATTTCTCTCTGTGTGTGCAAACAACCAAATACATTTTCAGAGAGACTTTATGAGATGAAAAAGAACAGAACAAAGCATTAATATTCTTTCGGTTTAGTCTATATTGACACAAATGACAGTATGTGTCAGGGAACGGCCTGGGGAATGTCCATTTAGTGCTGTCGGTCTTGTGCTCTCATAGAGAGGCTTTGCTTATCTCTGACAGTTGGCAAATACACTCTGCACAAACACTCATTGACATCAGCCTTTATCTGGGCTCTGTATACACATCACACGCCTGTAAACTACCCATAAGGATCATTAATCTGCTACATAATGTGACATTGCTTCTGCATTCAAATTTTTTCACACTATGACTCAATAAATTCAAACACATGAATGTATTCATCTCTGAAAAGAGGGAGCACTTGGCGATTATTCAACTGGAAAATATTATTCAATATCTGAAAAATAAAGAGGTAATCCATGGTGGATCAGATTACAGGTAAATTTTAATTTCACTTTTCTGATATTCCAATTTGAATGTTTTTAATAGAAAAGCTGGTTAATGCAAGTGAAGCAAATGCAAAAAGTGGAGGAAATGCTTTTTGTTTTTAACAGAAAAAAAGTCAGAATTAAACAGAAATGAACAAAAATATGATGATACACTACTGATACTACTACTTCAAAAACTAAATGATACATAAACTGCTGTTCAAAATATAGGCTCAGTTAGATTGATTTAATTCAGCAATGATGCATTTAATTGATCAAAAGTATAAATGATCAATAAATTCATCAAAGAATCCTTCAATGATATCAACACTGATAATAATGTTTCATAATGAAAAATCTTATGACACTGAAGACTGGAATAATGGCTGCTGAAAATTCAGCGTTGCAATCACAGGAATAAACGATTTTTCAAATATATTAAAATAAAAAACAGTTACTTAAAATTGTAATAATATTTCACTGTATTTTTTATTAAACAAATGCAGCCTTGGTAAAAGCATTTAAAACATCTTATCGGCCCCAAACTGAACAATAATATTCATGAAATCTAATCTATCTTATAGATAAGACATATAGACCTTATATTGTTGTCACAGAGTCAGTCACACAGTGAACGCCAGACCTTATTAGATCCACCCACTCGTTTCCAGTCACCCGAATTCTGATTACCTGGATCTCCCGAGTTAATCACGGACACCCTATATAATCAGTCACTCCTCATGTTGCAACTTACTTGGCTACCCAGAAGCACAGTATAAAAAACTTAAATGAGATACGTTGAAAAGAACTCTGATCGAAATGAGATAACACTTACAGATACCTCCAAGTTATTGGTGTTAGTTATATGACAAACCCTATTTAACTGGCAAGCATTCCTCCAATTTTTGCTGAGATTGCAAGATGGCAGGCTGCTTTAAAGCCAACTGCACACTAGACAATTTTAAGGCCGATTTTAACAATCGGGGGGGTTTGGCCCGATGCGAGGCTTGTCGCAAACTATTTTTTGTCCAAAAAATCCTCTGTCACCCGAATTCTGATCACATGGATCTGCCGAGTTAATCACGGACACACTATATCATCAGTCACTCCTCATGTTGCAACCTACCTGGCTACCCAGAAGCACAGTATAAAAAACTTAAATGAGATACGTGAAAAAGAACTCTGATCGAAATGAGATAACACTTACAGATATCTCCAAGTTATTGGTGTTAGTTTTATGACAAACCCTATTTAACTGGCAGCATTCCTCCAATTTTCACTGAGATTGCAAGATGGCAGCCTGCTGTAATGCTGGCTGCACACTAGACGATTTTAAGGCCAATTTTAACAATTGGGTGGTGCGGCCCGATGCAAGGCATTGTGTGGTATCATTACCATTATTTAACTGCTCCCGATCAAGACAGATCATCCCCGAACTCAAACGCGTTTGATATTTAGGATTCTTGATTGGGCTGCCTCTGACATGATAGCCAATGAGAGCGAGCAAGTGTCACTTACCGGATTTTGGGTGCTTCTATAGCTGAAACTTAGTACATCCCCCATATTCTATTTTTATACAATGTTTTACAGCCAGATAACGACGCTGATTGTTTTCCTTTTGTTCTCCATAATGTTTGAGATCTTGTGTCACTGTGAAATCGTTCCTACAGTCAACAAGTGTGTGGTCTCGCAGTCTGGTCGAACCATCTAGTGTGCACATTCAGAGGATTATAAGGCTAAAAATTGGAGGAAACTGTCTTCATGTCTGTGGTCTCCCATGGTTTTAAAATCATTTAAGATTTGAAAATCGTCTAGTGTGCAGCCAGCTTAAAGGGAATGAAACCCTGATAAAGGAGGTTGTCCAGATGAAGGCGAAAGGGATGACCCTTGGCTGTTCCAAATCTGTGATTTCTCAAAAAATGGAAGGTTTACAATGACACTAAATTCATTCAAGTTCCTCAAAAAGGCTGGTCATCCATGTAAGACAAATGCACAAGAAGACAAGATAATGCAGAGACTCTTAATGGGGAATGGGTTCAACACTGCAGCTGGAATTGCATGCTAGTTCAGTGCTGAACAGGATCTGTCTCTGCATATTAAAAAAAAAAGGGTCATAAGGGTCAGTTTTTTTTTTTAAATTGAGATTTATACATCATCTGAAAGCCAATAATTATGCTTTTCATTAATGAATGGTTTGTTGAAATAGGACAATATTTGGCTGAGATACAACTAATTAAAAATCCGGAATCTGAGGGTGCAAAAAAATAATAATTTTATTGAAAAAAAAAAAAGCCTATAATTGTCCAAATGAAGTTCTTAGCAATGCATATTACTAATTAACAATTATATTTTGCTATATTTACGGTAAGAAATGTACAAAATATCTTCATGGAACATGATCTTAACATCATAATGATTTTTGGCATAAAAGAAAAATTGATAATTTTGACACATACAATGTATTTTTGGCTATTGCTTCAAATATACCCGTGCTACTTAAGACTGGTTTTGTGGTCCAGAATTACATTTAAGAGAATTTAGACTGAAAGTGCACTCCGCAGTGACTGCGTCTCTCAAAGAGCATATTGTGTAAAGAGAGAGCTGGTCCAAAGTTCACTTTAGTGATGAGAGCAAGTTTAATTTATTTGGGTCTGATGGGAAACATTTTGTTCGAAGTCAAAATGAGGAAACACTGAAGCCCAAGTGTGAACAGAAGTCAGTGAAAGGTGAAGGAGGAAGTGTCATGGTTTGGAGAATGTTTTCTGCAGCAAGAGTTGGGCCTGTTATACAGCTAAATGGCAGACTGAATGCAAATATTTATCAGAACCTCCTTCAGCAGCATGCAGTTACTTCCCTGCAAACATCTCCCAATCAGCCTGCAATTTTCATGCAAGACAATGCCCCGTCACACTGCAAAACAGGTAAAGCAGTTCCTTGAAACTAAGAACGCTGAAATAATGAAATGGCCGGCCCAGAGTCCTGATCTAAACCTGATTGGTGGACCAAGGTCACACAAGCGCAGTCTGAGAAACTATAGTGATTTCTTGTGCCAGCAGATGTGAGGAAGTCATTCAAAGCAAGGGCCTCTACACTTCCTACTAATTTCTGACAAATGCTTTTATTTTGTGCTACAGTGGTTACTGTCCTCTCTAATTTTAATCACTGTTTTCCAAAAAATATAGGTTTTTGTTGAAATGTCTTGGCTATTTTGTCAAACATGTTAGTAGAACAGTGGTATACCCATAGCTGATATTCCTTCAAACTTTGAGTGAATATTAACAATATTTCTTATATAATCCACTCGACCTACTATTTTATTCCAGCCATCTCCTGATCAAAATAGAGAAAAAATGGTTTATTGTTTAGGTTATAAGCTCTAGCAAAAGTGTAAATTATTTGGAAGTTCTAATGTAGTGCTCATTTATGTAACAAGTCATAACCTACATCTGTAGCAACTTGCCACAAGTCTTTGAAGGGGTTGACCTACTCTTGACCTTGGTTATATTATAATTGAGCATCAAAGAAGAGCTATTTCTAAACTCTCTGAGGGCGCTCGTTTCAAATCATTCATGCACTTTCTCATTAAAGTCGAGCGCCGGGAGAAAAGCAATGTTCATTTTCTGATATTGTACATCTGCTGTCAGAGGATGACACTTAATGATCCGCTGAGGGTAAACAGCAATTGTAATCTTATCAGAGATAAAAATCGCAATCATTCACCTATCTCTTCACCTGCAGTCTGTTTCACAGCTTACTGTAAAGGAGGAGTTTTGTTTGCTGGAATTCAAGAGTTTACTAGATAGCATGTGTATGACACCCACATCCTGGAAGTCAGACCACCTACTTACGTCTGATATAGCATCATTAAAGAATATTATTATCTGATATTGCATGTGTTCATCTCTTAAAATACAAGGGTGCTGGTGTTATCTTATCTACTGTATCAGTCAGACTGAAGAAAAGAATAGGAAACTCACATGTGAGTTCTCATATTGCAAAAAAAGACAAAGACTGTGACATAATTACAGCAAAGTCCATTAGCTCTAGTTCAAATATACTCTTCCCACATAAAGTGTTTAAGGCTAAGAGAAATGCACATTAATCAGGTCAGAGGTATGGCTATGGATCACAAGAGCAAGGTGTCAATGCCCAGCCTCAATTTAAACAGCGGTTTTGCTTTTATATGATCTATACAACAGTGGCGTTCCGTCCATATAAGCTGCTAATGCTCCGCATACCCAGGCCAGCTGAGAGAATGCTTGCATGGGTTAATTAATATAAACATGGTTGATCCCTTGTCATTTGTGATGTAACAAAGCTTATTAAAGAGTTGGGAATAAGTACGTCAAATTACTGATTTGCCAAACAGTGGTAATTCTCTGTAAATCTGTCAGTTACAGAAGCTTCCGAGCAAGTGGATTCTCTGCAGCTTTCTCGCCTCCGCTCTATTGCTAGACTTCTCTGGATTCATGCGCATTCACTAAGTTTTGCTGGTATGCGTGTGATTTCATTGGCGAGGTAAGCTGTCCGCAAAGTGCTCGCCCAAACAGAAAAATGCGCTGTTGCTGCCAGATCTCGATTACCGAAAATCACATTGTGACTCGACTAAATCAAAGCACAACTGACTCGACTAAATTAAATGAAAAAGCATCGTAACTATTTGCATGAACTGTAATTAAAAATTTTCAACAGTGTCCAATTAACAATCAACATTATCATGTTAAGAAAATCTATCTGGCATATGCAGACAAATGATACTTGACTTTTTTTTATCAGAACTACTTGTCGCTTGAAAACTGCTATTTTTCTTTAACATATATGTAATAAAATGAAACCTGCCTGAGCTAGTTTGGCGCTCTTACTGATCATGAGATCAACCGATAATCGGTTTTACCCGTTTTTCCATTTTTTAAGGATTTTTCTATTATCGAATATCGATTTTGGATTCATCAATATATGGCATATATCTTGTGGCATGCAAGATCGCCATTACAGCATTACAGCGTTTACAGGTAAAGCCATTATATCGGCCAATAATGCACAAATGAGATGTGTTACATAAATTATTGATATGTAGTTTAAACTTGGCATTGAGAAATAGAGATAAACTCAAGGAGAGATGTGCAATCCATAAAGTCATGCACCAAAGTCATAACTTTACATGAGGAAAATAAGACAGAGTTGCGTCTTTGTTGGAAACAAACCAGCTTAATTGAACTTTCTCTGTTGTATTCTCTGTTATGTTATGCAATTTAATTATATTCCCGTAAAGCTGGCGTTTACTCACCTGATCGACAGTTAGGCATGTTCCAATTCGGACACTGTTTAGAGTTTTGACAAGATCCACTCGCTCAAGGCTGCCTAAGTTATATTAAAGGAACACTCCACTTTTTTTGAAAATAGGCTCATTTTCCAACTCCTCTAGAGTTAAACAGATGAGTTTTACCATTTTTGAATCCATTCAGCCGATCTCAGGTACTGCCGTTATCACTTTTAGCATAGCTTAGCATACATCACTGAATCTGATTAGACCATTAGCATCTTGTTAAAAAATGACCAAATATTTTTTCCAATTTAAAACTTGACCCTTCTGTAGTTACATTGTGTACAAAGACAGAAAATGAAAAGTTGTGATTTTCCAGGCTGATATGGATAGTAACAAAAAGTCTTTAGTTTTATCATATTTATAAAAGAAGGATACATCTTTGCGATTCTCTCCGAAAAAAGCCAAAAAAGCTCCTAGAGGCACGCCGTGAGCGCAGCTAAGTTTGACTCGCAATCGCACTCCAATTGTAAATAAAACACAGACATTTGATGCTATGTCACTTACCATCTACAGTTCTGAATCATGACCAGGATCTTTTATGGCTGGGACAGCTCCATCTTTCAGCATCAAACAATGTGCAAATCCAACGTCGAACTGGGCCTTGTTTATAAAACGTTCACCAACAAACACACCTGCATCCACTGTTCACGTAACGCTGGGTTCTTCGGGAAGCTGAGCAAAGTTATCTTTGCCTTACAACCAAAACTACACTTCTTTAGAAACATTCTTCCCGAGTGAATCCCATGCAGCAGTGCAGCCGAATGAAGCACGCTGATGGGCACACTCTATCTCTCTCACTCTGGTCGATGTGTGCGAGGACGCGCTCTTCCGAGAGAAATGAGGGGAGTTCAACCCTTCATGACATCATTTAGAGACATGATCGAAATAAACTTTCCGAAACTTGTAAGAAACCTGGAAGTGTGTATTTGGCACAGAAATACTGTTATACACAGTTATACATCCAAATCGTTTTGAAACTTGGCCATGTTTACCATGAGAATCCAATTCTTTAACAGTGGAACTAACTCAACATGCATGAAACAGCATTGGACCCCTTTAAACAACACATACTGTAGTTTCATACTGCAAATGCTATGTTTGAACACAGTTGTTTAAAATGCATGATTACATTTATGCAAACTGATAGACTCCCTTGTGGTTTTTTTATGTTCTCTATATAAAACATCTGACTTCGTAAATCTATTTTGTGTGTTGTTAGAGTGTTGAAAGACTATGTTTTCCACACGACAAACTAGTTCTGCTCAACTTGGTATGCTAAGCCAAAAAGTAGCAAAGCTTTTTTTATTCAGGTGGTTTAGAATGTTTTATGTTTTCTTCATTTATGTTCTTACCTCTTGCCTGTTTGTTTAACTGATTAAAGCTTTCATTTAACAAAGACAAAAAAGACACTGATGATAGTACTTGATAAGCACTTTCCGTTTTAAACCCCTCTATTTACTGATGTAGAAATTCATTTAGTTTTGTTTGCAAAAAGAAGGGAGTGAAATTACAGTACTGAGAGTACTAAATAAAATGCTTGTTTAGTTCAATACTGTTGTTAACAATGGGTCAAAATCAGAAGTAAAACAATAAATAAATATCAGTTTTGCATATTGGTTATTGCTTACATAAACATGCAATTAAAAAAATATTGGTCAAACTCTATTACTGATCTCCCAGCCTGATTAAGTTTTCTTGGTTCTAAATGATTCTGGCCAACTTTTCAGCAGATCAAGCCAATGAAACCAGCTAAACACCAGCTTGGCTTTTTTGAGAGAACCTTTAAACCTACGTCTGTTGAGTTATTTTTTCCCAAGAACTGAACCTGTTTTGATCTGTTCTTATCTAACATTTCAATTGCAGTGTTGCATTAGACAGAAGTAATTAAAGATGTTGCTGTAACCCAATAACTAGACTTTGATAAGGACGTGACTGAAACTAAACTGAATGAAAAAAGAAAAGTGAACATCCGATTCATCTTTGTTACCGTAACTATCCAAACCCCTCCCTTATTCAGTGGGGCACCATCAACAACACCACACCTACTCAGGGTCAATGGTGAACTTTCCTCACCTTCATAACAGCCAGCATTTTCAAATCCTTCTCACTGTTGTGAGGTAGACCTACCTCAGCTTAACACTAGAGATCTTATTAGAAGGACAACAGGAGAGACACTATGTCAGGGGACACATACCTGAGGCTACTCTCTGTAGTAGTCTATTTATGTGTTCTCAACACTGAGGCTTATTCAAGGTAGGTTGCCTTTTTGTCACTCTTACATTGTGCCATCTTAACATTTTAATAACATCTTATTTTCTTCATTCGTAATTTGCAGAAGTCTTCCACTCTCTCTTCCTGACTGGAGGTCAAATGCAGGTATTGTATTTTATCAGCACAAATCCAGATGCTTCACTTTTATAAGGTTATAATTATAGGGTGCACTTGAAGCCTTTAAATATAATGCATTAATGCACCAAGTATACCTTGTAACGCACACTATAATGCATTCTGTGACCTCGTGAATAATAGTAGTCTTTAATGCTTTACGTTACAATACATTATAATACATGACTCTGGACAACAAAACCAGTCATAACTGTCAATTTTTCGAAATTGAGATTTATACATAATCTGAAAGTCAGATAAATATGTTTTCCATTGATGTATAGTTTGTTAGGATAGGGCAATATTTGGCTGAGATACAACAATTTAAATATCTGTAATATGTAATGCAAAAAAATCTAAATTTTGAGAAAATTGCCTTTAATGTTATCCAAATTAAGTTCTTAGCAATGCATATTACTAATTAATAATTATGTTTTGCTATATTTACGGTAGAACATTTTCAAAATATCTTCATGGAACATGATCTTTACTTAATAGCCTGATTTTTGACATAAAAGAAAAATCAGTCATTTTGACCCATACAATGTATTTTTGGCTAAAAGCTACTAAAAATACTAAAATGTATTCATAATGTGCATTGTAAAGCATTATATCTTCATGTTAACTGCAACCAAAGTTAAAATGCATGATAATATTTGAAGATTTGTTTGTCTTAATGCATTATACTTTTCTAAATGTGCAAGAATTAACATAATGGTGATATTTATGAGATTATTCATGCAGTATAATGTGCATTAAGATGCATAATTGATGCATTAGAACTACTATGATAAAGCCTTTATATATAACGCATTAGGAAAGTGTAACCAATTTCTGCGGTACTGAAAAGAGGACCATGCTATCAAACTCTGATGAGTTGAAAACTTTCAAGGCTTCTCTAATAGAAGCACTCACGACGGTATGACCAATTTCTCGCAAGAGTGACTGGGGGACACGAACATTTGTTATAACAAGCCAAACAGAACTATGTTTTCGGTTTGTTTCTTGTTTTCGATTAGGTTCTTATTCTCACTCCACTTTAGTTTTTATTGTCCCTTTAATCACTTTTCCCTCCTGTGCTGTAGATTATTTCGCAAAGTGTGATTTTGGCAGTGATTTGCCAGCATCCTGCGATTGGACCTCTGAGGGACCCATCAGCGCTCAGACAGCAACAGGTAATTATACTGCTGAGACGAAATTGCTGCAGAGACAGTTGCTGCTTTGTGTTATTCGCTGGTGTTTACCACCAATCCATTCACCTGCGGCAACAACAACAGCAGTTAATAGCTTTCTAACAACACTTAGCAGAGCTTCTTTAAACTTCTTATTCCTCAATTTATGTTCTTAAACTTGACTTTCAAACACGCTAGGCACCACATTCAACCACTTGTGCGTACAAGACATCGATCGACGCGTTACACTGTAAGAATTCGCAAAACAAAGTTCAGATCAGAGTCTAACTTGTGGCACATGTTGGCTGTGAGCATGTAAGCAGATGATTTGATAATTATTTATGACTGCATGCTTTTAGAGGTCAATCTATGAAGTATATGCAAGAGCATATGTTACTAATACAGCCTTTGCTTGTACATGACAAACTCGATTTGTTTAGAGAAAAAACATTCATAGCAGTTTATTCTGGGTGAAACAGCTGTTCTTTGGGCTTCGTACTACTTATAAGAACAGGAACATGTACGGATACTGAATTCATTATTATTGACTGATGTCATTATTACAACTTGGAAAGGCTGGAAATTTTCACACAAAATAAAAACTGACAGCAGCTCTCTTACTAAATTTAAGCTTGTTTTGTCTTTTCATCTATGTGCTACAGAGGAAACCGCTCTGCATCCTGAGAGTCCATCTGGCGTGTTTCGTCTCAAGAGTGGATTTCTTACGATCTCAGAAGACTCCTGTCTGGAGTTCTGGTACCATAAACCTAACAAGAAGAGTTCTGAACTCAAAGTTTTGCTAGTGGATGACATTCTGCAGACACTGATTTGGACCTCAGAGACATCTAGCAGTGGAGACTGGAGACAAGTCTTCATCCCTCTCGCAAAGCAGTCTGACAACGACAACGTCCAGGTACAGCAATTTAAATATTCATTTTTGAGACCCTGGACCACAAAACCAGTCTTAAGTAGCACAGGTATATTTGTAGCAATAGCCAAAAAATACATTGTATGGGTCAAAATGATCAGCTTTTCTTTTATGCCAAGTTGAAATCATGTTCCATTAAGATATTTTGTACATTTCCTACCATAAATACAGCAAAACATAATTTTTGATCAGTTGATCATGCATTGCTAAAAACTTCATTTGGACAACTTTAAAGACGATATTCTCAATATTTAGATTTTTTTGAACCCTCAGATTCCAGATTATCAAATAGTTGTATCTCAACCAAATATTGTCCAATCCTAACGAACCATACATCAAATGGAAAGCTCATTTATTGAGCTTTCAGATTATGTGTAAATCTCAATTTTTAAAATTGACACTTAAGTCTGGTTTAGTGGTCCAGGGTCACATTTAGTTTTTGGGCATCTTTATGGAGAAAGGTAGCAGATTATGTTAAAATGTTTGAATTTTGGTCAGTTTTTATATGATTTATACATAATCTGCAAGCTACATAAATGAGCTTTCCATTGGTATATGGTTTGTTAGGATAATATTTGAAATTTAAAAAAAAATAAAAAAGGTTTTAAGAAATATTAACAAAATAAAAATAAAAATGTATAATTATATTTATATTCAGACCTCTCATTTGCATTTTAGACCAACTAACTGTAATACTGTATAAGATTTCCATTAAAACAGAAAGCATGAATCTAGGCTACACGCTGCCGGTTTCACAGCAAAAATGCAAATCTGATATTTCATGCACTGACACCCTTCACTCGGCAGTGCTAAAACTAACAACGCATTAAAAAGCTTGCTGATTTTTATATATTTTAATTCTAATAATAATAATAATAATAATAATAATAATAAAATAAAACTGGAAAGTAATTAGTATCATCAAACTATTATTATAGTCAAGGGTAATTTTTTTATTATATACATTTATTTTATTTTTAATAAATAATAAATAAAAATTAATAAGTAAGTTTTCCATTGATGTATGGTTTGTTAGGATAGGACAATATTTTGCCGAGATGAACCTGAGGGTGCAATAAATAAATAAATAAATAAATAAATAAAATTCAAAATACTGAGAAAATCACCTTTAAAGTTGTCCAAATGAAATTCTTTGCAATGCAAGTTACTAATCAAAAATTAAGTTGATATATTTACGGTAGGAAACTTACAAAATATCTTTATGGAACATGATCCTAATGTAATATTCAAATGATTTTTAGCATAAAAGAAAAATCAATAATTTGTTTTGTGGTCCAATACAAAATAAATGAAATGAAATGATACTATCATTACTATTGTTATTTGATTTATACGCTATGTGCAGTGTGAGCACAAAACCAGATCTCCAGGTGCTCTCATGAACCAGACTTAAAACCTTATATATATATATATATATATATATATATATATATATATACACAAGGTTTTTATCTTGAGTGATAAACTTTTGTAGGCACTGAAGAATCACTATTACTCACTGCAACTGTAATTGTGTTCTCTGGCAGGTTGTTTTTGAGTTATTAAAAGGCCTGCATGATGATGAAGAAACTGCCTTTGACAGAATAGGAATACGGAAGGGACAATGTGGTGAGTGACATGATTATTATTATTTTGACGTAGTATTACATCATTTACCAACATAGATATCTTCAGGCTAACACAGAGGCATACATTTACAGATTCATTGGCCTGCAATACTAAAGTGTTAAAATATCATCCACAGGATCACAATGTCAGCAGAGACATGCATTTTGGACAGATAAAAGCACTTATTGTGCTTGCACTGATGAACAACTCATCTGTTCTCATATGCCTTGGTCCAGCGACACCTTTGGCAGCTGCCATGTGGCCTCTGACCCACATTACACTACTTTTGATGGGGTCAGCTTCCAATTTAAGAGTCCCTGTACCTATGTATTGTCAAAGGTCTGTGATGAGTCAGGGCTGCTTCCGGAGTTTGCAGTGGAGGTGCAGAATGAGAATAAAGGGGAGTCGCACATATCCTCCATTCAGCAGGTTAACGTCAACATACGTGATCTTAGAGTGACCATGATGAGGACAGAGAGGAGAAAAGTCATGGTGAGTGATCAACCACAATTTATGATTAGATGTCTGTTTGTCTTAAGGAATAGTTCACCCAACAATGAAAATTTTATGAAAATACAATCAAAAATGTAGAAATTTGTATGTTCATCGTAACATATTTGGTGTAATTTACATGACGTCACTTTCTCACCAATGGATCCTCTGCAGTGAATGGGTGCCGTCAAAATGAGAATCCAAACAGCTGATAAAAACATCACAATAATCTGCAAGTAACCCACATGATGCCAGTCTATCAATTAACTTCTTATCTTGTGAAGTGAAAAGCTGTGTTTGTAAGAAACAAATCCATTAAGACATTTTAACAGCATTGCTTCCAGCTAAAATATAAGTCTCCTGTCCATAATTATTGTTTTCTCTAGTAAAAAAAAAGTTGTCTTCTCTGAATTAGGAGTGAAATATGCACAGATCAAGCAAGCAAAATGAGTTCTAGACAAATATACTGGTGGATTTTGATGTGAGAGGACAACTGAGGATTGACTTGGGGAAGCACTATTATAGATTATAGAGTCAGATTTCCCCAGAAGTGACAGTTTAAATAAAAAAAAAACTTTAATGATGGATTTGTTTTTTGAAAAACATGCAACTTTTCACTTCATAAGAGGTTCATTGATGCATTTTTCAGGGCTGATGCTGTTTATTACAGGTCAAGTAGACTGATATTTTGAACCAATATACACTTCATAATACAATATACAATACATAAGATTTTTTATGTTTTTTTAAAGAAGTCTCTTCTGCTCACAGAGCCTGCATTTATTTAATCCAAAGTACAGCAAAACAGTAAAACTGTAAAATATTTTTACTATTTAAAATAACTGTTCTCTGTGATTTTAAAGCTGAATTTTTATCATTACTCCAGTCACATGATCCTTCAGAAATCATTCAAATATTCTGATTTGCTTCTCAAAAAAATATAATGTTTAAAACAGCTGAGTAGAATTTTTTCAGGTTTCTTTGATGAATAGACAGTTCAGAAGAACAGCAGTTATCTGAAATATAAATCTTTCGTAACACTATAAATGTCTTTATCATCACATCACCTTGCTAAATAAAAGTATTAAAATATTTTCATTTTAGATAAATGCTGATCTTTGCATATTTATATTGGTTAAAGAATCCTGAAAAATCCACTGATGATGATTATAGTAATAATAAATGTTTCTTGAACAGCAAGTCAACATATTAGAATGATTTTCAAATAAAAAGCAGTTATTAAAAATAGTAAAAAAAAAATAATATTTCACAATATTACAGCTGTTGCTGTATTTTGGATCACATAAATGCAGGCTTGGTGAGCAGAAGAAAATTCTTTAAAAAAACATTAAAATCTTACTGTTCAAAAACTTTTGACTGGTAGTGTGTATGTCTGATGTAAAAATCTAATTAAATGCCAAAATTAAGAATAACAAGGGCTCTGAGAAAAACTATCTTTGAATGCTTTTAAATTATTTTATCAGCAAATCAGTTTTGAAAATGACTGATACTAATAACCATAAAAATGCTTATTACCAGCACCGATAATCAGTCAACCCCTAGTGTGGATTACTTGTGGATTATTGTGGTGTTTTTATCAGCTGTTTGAGCTCTCATTCTGATGGCACACATTCACTGCAGAGGATCCATTGGTGAGCAAGTGATGAAATGCTTAATTTCAATAATGCTAAACAAACTCATCAACGTCTTGGTTAGCCATAGGGTGAGCAAATTTTCAGCAAATGTTCATTTTTGTGTGAACCACTCCTTCAACCACTTTCCTCTGTTGTCCTAATCAGGTTAATGGGATTTGGAATAATCTTCCTCTACACCTGAAAAACAACAGAGTTACGGTTAATGCCCAAGGAGATGCTTTGGTCCTTCAGACAGACTTCAAAATGTCAGTCTTCTACATGCGTTCTGGTGCCGTTCAAGTGATCGTCCCCAGCCATTACTCGAACAGAATCTGTGGCATGTGTGGCAACTTCAACCACAAGACAGAAGATGACTTCAAGATCCCAGATGGGTCACTGGTGCAGGACACTCATGTTTTAGGGCAGAGAGTGTGTGAGGAGCCCACCTTGCCCAGGGTCTGTACAGACGCAGAGGAGCAGCAATACGCCCGTGAGGCTTACTGCGGCATGCTAACATCCACACAAGGGCCATTCTCAAAATGCTCATCTGTTCTGAATGCAGATACTTTCTTCCAAAGCTGCATGTATGATATGTGCACAACTCACGGAGATCCTGCTGCCCTCTGCGATGCAATCGAGGCCTTCAGTGCCACCTGCAAGAAAGTTGGAATCTCTGTTCTGGCCTGGAGGAACTCCACATTTTGCCGTACGCGTTTAATTACTAAAATTATGTACAAAAAATACTATATACATTCTTTAAAACTTAAAATCAACCAGCATGTGTGAAATATTGAATATTGTTTAACTCATATCCACCTAAAGCTATGAAGACGTGAGCACTTTTAGTGTGGAACAAAGACAAGCAATTTAGTATTGCCAGTATTGTTAGGCTAATCATAAATATAAATCAAGTCTTGATGTGTAAGATTACCAGACTACCTGATCTGAGCCACTGAGTCACTGATTAGAGCAAACAGCCTATCTCAGACCTCTCTGTAATCAGCAGTCTGGTCTCCACCTAACAACCCACACAAAAGTACTAGACAAAGTCACTGGTTATTAATTAATCATCTCCCACACGTTCACCGGCAGGCCCGTAACTTTCCATTACAAACCACAAAGGCACTTGGAAACGTACTGTGAATCTATAAGTCACATTAATTATGTTTGATTCTCCTGGTTTGCGTTTTAGCTGTGGCGTGTGGCCCTCACAGCCATTATAATGCCTGTGCCAGCGGCTGCCCTAAGACCTGCTCCAGCCAGGACACTACAGGGCCTTGTGGGAAATGTGAGGAGCGCTGTGAGTGTGATGATGGCTACATGCTCAGCGGAGGAGCATGCGTATTAGCTGAAGACTGTGGATGTTGGGTTAATGAACAGCATTATTCGGTACAGTAGCTTAGCCATCTTATTGTTATCATCACACTATTATTTCTATCCATCTGTCTGGAGATAAAGTCAAAAGTTTACATACACCTCGCAAAATCTTCAAAAATGTTAGCTATTTTACCAAAATAAGAGGGATCATACAAAATGCATGTTATTTTTTATGTAGTACTGACCTGAATAAGATATTCCACATCAGTTGAATTTATAAAAATGACCCTGTTCAAAAGTTTATATACACTTGATTCTTAATACTGTGTTGTTTGAATGATCCACAGCTGTGTTTGTTTGTTTGTTTGTTTTTTAGTGATAGTTGTTCATGGGTTCCTTGTTTTTCCTAAACTGTAAATCCGTCCGCTGTTCTTCAGAAAAATCCTTAGAAAAGGAAAATGTACTCATCTCCATTCTGTTCAAAAGTTTACACCCCTGGCTCTTAATGCATTGTGTTTCCTTCTGACGGATCAGTGAGCGTTTAAACCTTCTGTAATAGTTGCAGCTGAGTCCCTCAGTTGTCCTCAGTGGGGAAAGATGGATCTCAAAATCATACAGTCATTGTTGGAAAGGGTTCAAATGCACAAAAATGCTGAAAAAACAAAGAATTTGTAGGACCTAAAGATTTTTCAGAAGAACAGTGGGCAAACAAGGGAACCATCACAAAAAAAAAAAAAAAAAAAGACCACACACACACAGATTTGGATCAGGTAACAACACAGTATTAAGAATCAAGTGTATGTAAACTTTTGAACAGGGTCATTTTTATAAATTCAATTATTATTTTCTATTGTAGACTATATGTAAATGTCTTTTATGTGAAATATGTTTATTTAGTAGGTCAGTACTAAATAAAAAGTAACATGCATTTTGTATGATCCCTCTTATTTTGGTAAAATAATTAACATTTTCCAGATTCTGAAAGGTGTATGTAAACTTTTGACTTCAACTGTATACTGCCTATATTGCTTTTAATTTAACTTTAAAATTTAAGTTTAATTATATTTTACTCAAATATTTCTGTATATGGTATATTTTAGTATATTTTTTCTCTTCCTGTCCTTTTCAGATCACAGAGAAATTTATGGAGGGTCAATGTGAGCAACAGTGCGAGTGTTTGGGCCAAGGGAACATTCAATGTTCACCTATGTCCTGCTTGGCTGACGAAGTGTGCATGGTAAAGGACGGGGTCTTGGGTTGCTTTCCGTCCAGCCCGGCGACCTGCAGTGTCTACGGTGACCCCCATTACATCACTTTCGATGGCAAGGCCTACTCCTTCTGGGGCACCTGTAACTACACCATAGCAAAGACCTGCGGGCCTACTGACACCCAGTTCGAGATAACAGCACGAAATGAGGGAGAGAGCAACTCTGCATCTTCCTCTCTTAACTCTGTAGCTCTTCACATGGAAGGCCTACACATTGTCATCGGGAAGGACAAGCAAGTTTATGTAAGTGTCTTGTTTTTGTCATTCATTTGGATTCATTTGTGTGCACTGATAAATGCATCAACACATGCTCATCCAGATTTACATATCAGCCTGGTGATATATATCACATATATATATATTATCAGAAACTAGGGGAAGAAAGATAGCACCAAAGAAGCAGAGAACAAAACAAGCAAACAAACTACTGTATTAGAGTACAATGACGGGAAGTTCACGATCCCTCAACATTGTTTTCCACATTACACTTATCTTTCATGATGTACCTAATCATTCATGATATACATGGACAGTTCGTGGAAAGAAAAGGTGGGCAGGAGTCGCCAAAATATATGGCCCATAATTAGTGGTTACAGTTAGTAAAATGTTCATATTTTTAGTAAGTGATAAGAGACATGTTTGCTTATGCCGTCATATGTTATCTTTAAATGATAACATCTGAGGAGTGTCCTGATAATGACTTCTGCTTCACATTATCAGTCCTCTGGCAAAGATATCTGTAGCTGCAATACTTCAAATCATATGTATTCATCATTATGTTATCTGTAAGATGACACTCACTGGCCCTCACATTAAAGATAAAGCAATATGCCATCAAGTAAATGACCCAGTTTTAATTTTACAAAGCTAAGCACATTTCTATGATTGGCAATGATTTGGGATTATAATCAACTATCAAAGATTTACTAAAATAGTTCCTAGAAGAACACTAAACTTACTCCAGTTATTTTTACTACATTACAACTGTCAACTTTGCACCAGCTGCCACAAACATAAAAAAAGACAAATTTTAAAAGCATCATGAAAGCATTGAAGGAGATTACACAACTACAATAAATGTATCATGATTTCATAGTAGTAACAGTATTTAAATGCAAATAAAGCTTATTTTAGGATCATTGCAATTTTTTCTATAGTGGCATTAAAAAAAGTCACTCTCATATTCCTATTATTATATTGTGGTGGGAAACTGCAGTATTCCTAGCAGTTTTGTAGTCAAGACCACCTAATTCAAGACCAAGTTGGGACCTAGACCAATGTGTGTTGAGACCAAGACCAGCGCTACTCAAATTCATCTGAAAGACCCACATTTACTGCTTGAGAAATGTCTCATTGTTAATGATTAAATACAATTAGATTAATAAGACACTATATAGAGCTTAAAATTCATCTTTCCATTTCAGTGGTGGCACAGAAGCTGGATCTGAATTGGTACAATTACAAAAGCATAAATAATGTTGAGAATAATGTTGTAAAAATTAACTTTTGTTTACTGAATATTTGTATAAAAGCAACATAAAATTTGTGAAAACAGTTCTTATGCTTTTTTGATATTGCTTAATTATATCATATTTAGGCCCTAATATTAAATATACAGATATCATACAAGTATGTACAAGTATTTAAGAATGTACCCACAATATCTTGTATTTATTTTGGTGACATTTTTGACACAATTCCTTTATTAATTTCTGACCAAGCACAGAAGTATATATCAGTGGTTCTCAGCCAGGGGCCAAAGCCGGGGCCCAAAACATCTATTCAAATTAATGGCAATTTAGTGATATTCCTACAGTTGTGGCCTTGAAACTAAGTCCTCTTAGTTTGCGTAAATAAATTGTAATAATTGTAATAATTGTTATAATAAAATGAACTGATAGACAGACACAGATAGATAGATAGATAGATAGATAGATAGATAGATAGATAGATAGATAGATAGATAGAGCTAATTAATATGCAACATCGTAACGGTCCTAAATCTAGGCCTTATTTACTTGACAGGATTGGTAATATGAATTCAAAAATTCCTTACCTTGACCCATTATTTTTTTCCTTCACTCTAGGTAAACGGTAGTCAGGTTCGCCTCCCTGCAGAGTTTAGTTCCTCTGTGTCTGTGATTGAGTCAGGACCTTATTCTCAGGTTAATACAAACTTCGGTCTGAGGCTGCTGTTTGGAAACGCCAGGCTGTTCGTCCAGGTGGATGAACGCTACAGAGGAGTGCTGTGCGGCCTGTGCGGTACCTACTCCGGAAGTCAGTTTGACGATTTTCTGACACCCGACGGCAACACAGTAGCGAATCCGCACGAGTTCGCCAGCAGCTGGAATACCAACGACAACGACTGGACGTAAGAGCTTACTGAATACTCACTGAATTTCTATTGATTCCTAAAATGTTCAGACACAGCTTGGGAAATAAGGAACATAAAACAAGATAAAATTTAACTTATTATTCTCTGCAAATGGCATTCATTATAGCTCTTATTGGCGTGTGTATTGCTGCGTTCAAGTCCTCCTGGGATGTTCGTACTTAGGAGTCAAGTCGTCATTACGACGTCAGGTGCGTTCAAGTCATTTTGGTCGGAACAAGATGGTGATTTATCTTTTCTACATAAAATTCAACGATTTTTTAAACTCTGCATTTACAAAATGCGAATAAAGAATGTGCATCATTGTGCTTTTGCATTTTTCTGTTTTTATTCAGTTTATAAAGGTGATGTGAACTGCATCATTATGGCAATTCTACAATAATATAATATTTTGCATGTGTAACTTATACAGTTTTATTGTACATTACAAAAAATAATTATTTTATGCATTTCAACAAATGTACTGTCAATACAGAGGCTGCATATCTATTGTTTTTGGCTGTATCCATAGCATTCTGCACGTTTTTTTTCACTGACGCCCCAACTCGGAAACTCGGGGCTTATGGTGAGTTCAAGTGATGTTGGTTAGATCGTATTTACGAGTTAAACGCACATGAACGCCACCACAAAGTCGTTATTAGGAGTGGGAAACTCGAAACTTTCCATAAGCCCAGAGTTTCCGAGTTGGGGCGTCAGTGAAAAAAACGTGCCAGATGCAATGGATGCAGCCAAAAACAATAGATATGCAGCCTCTGTATTGATGGTACATTTGTTGAAATTAATTAAAAAAAAAAAAAATTATATATATATATATATATATATATATATATATATATATATATATATATATATATATATATTGTAATGTACAATAAAACTGTATAAGTTACACATACAAAATATTATATTATTGTATAATTACCATAGAATATATAATGATGCAGTTCACATCACCTTCATAAACTGAATAAAAACAGAAAAATGCAAAAGCACAATGATGCACATTCTTTATTCGTTCATTTTGTAAATGCAGAGTATAAAAAATCGTTGAATATTATGTAGAAAATATAAATCGCCATCTTATTCCGACCAAAGTGACTTGAACGTTCACCTTACGTCGTAATGACGACTTGCAACTCATAGGTGCGAACGTCCCAGGAGGACTTGAACGCAGCATCAGAGCGTTTGTGTAACAACAATCGTTGCTTCTTGAATGAATCATTCTTTTGAGTCGAATCTTTTCACTTTTCGAATCTTTGACAGATCCTTTTCACAAAGCCAATCAGTGTCTGAGTCATTAATTGTTCGCGATTCTTTGATGAAGTGACTTCAACTCACTTACTCAATTCAGTGTTGCGGATCAAATACAAAATAACAGTAACTGATTCCTCGATTGTAAATTACAAAGGGGGCAAAACGTTTTGACAAGTAATAATTAGATAGACAGACAGATAGATAGATAGATGGATAGATAGATAGTGTTATCAAATAAATGCATAATACCCTGTTTTTCTGCCTTTTTTCCAGTTGCAGTAATGGCTCTCCAGACCCTCCTGAGTGTCATCCAGACCTGGAGGATGATGCATATAATAAATGCAGTGAACTGTATGGAGATGCTTTCAAAGAGTGCCACTGGTTTGTTCCACCACAGATTTATGTCAGCAGCTGCATTTCTGATTACTGTATTTCCAAGGGCGACAAAGCTCAGCTCTGCACCTCTTTTGAGGACTATGTGTCTGCTTGTGAAATAACTGAGGTGTTTCTGCCAGACTGGAGGAATCACACATTGTGTTGTAAGTAATTAGTAAAAAAAAAAACATCATAAAGTAATCATTTAAATGTGTCTTATTTAAATGTTTGTCCTATTCAAATAATGAATAAATAGTTTTCTTTAGCCTCTAGACTCTTTCATTTCTGTTTCTGTACAGTTGCCAATCCACTACCAACAGATGAACCCACACCACCTCCATCTTCTGCAAGTAAGTAATGTCTCTTCTATTTGTCTTTCTTTTTCTTTCTATATTTATTTAAAATTGATGTCATCACACAGGTTGTGCATGGAGCTGTAACTTTGATCAGGATGAATGTGGGTGGGAACAGCTTATCCAAGACAGTTTTGACTGGACCAGATGGTCAGGGTCAACGCCATCAGACTTAACCGGGCCAACCAGTGACCACACCACAGGAAGTAGGTTTGCTGGTAGACTATTGGATTCTGATGGCATTCTGTGAAGCAGACTTGTAAATACCTCTAAAAACTGGGGTGAGTGCCCTATTCACTTCGGTGACTCTCTGACTGTTTTATATAGGTGGCTATTACATGTATATTGAGGGGGACAGCGTGGTCCATGGCGACTCAGCCAGAATAATGAGCCCTGTCTGCAACTCTTCCGGCAAGCAGTGTTTGAGTTTCTGGTTTCACATGTATGGCATGGCAAATGCTATGTCACTCAATTTCTACATATTTGAGAACAACCGTGCCACCAAAATATGGTCCAGAGCCAACAACCAGGGCAACAGTTGGTACAAAGGCCAGGTTGAAATCAATCCACAACAGCCTTTCCAGGTAAGTTGTGTACAAAGCAAGTTGAATGCACTGATGTCTATTCATTCAGAGGACAAAACATGTTAAATATGATGATGAGTTATTGTTTGTTGTTTCAGATCATCATAGAAGCCATCAGGGGCTCAGATCCTCGCTCAGATGTGTCCATAGATGATGTGTCCATAATGTATGGTGCATGTGACTGTAAGTCTTGTAGATTTAAATATATCACAAACTGATTTAAAAACTATTTGAAGGCGATTCTTTTTTGTTGAATGATCTGTGACTACTTTGTCTTTTTTTTAAGCTTAGTTGATTTTAAAAATACTACTTAAGACTCTACTTCAGAAATTCTGTTATTAACTGCATATTTATATTTCAATTATAAAATTAAAGTGTTTTTATATTATGACTAAAACAAGCTCCAGCTAATTTGATATCAAAACATTGGCAGATTTGTCTGCAGAAGATCTGCACCCAACGACTCTGGCACCCCATCCATCTACTCCAAACTTAACTGACCCCCATCCAAGTAAGACTTCCTATATTAATATTAATACAAAAGAGATTGCGAATTAAAATAAAAGTGTCTTATGAAAATAAATGTAAAGTGGTTGGATTGTGAAAAGTGAGAGAGAATGAGATGTCAGACATCACTTTACAGTTTTTCATGTTGGTTGATCACAGTATGGCTAACTGCTCACATGATCATGATGATTATTTGATTGCTTTATTTTGACAGTGTGTAGCATCAACTGTGATTTTGAAAGCGACATCTGCAGTTGGACTCAGATGGTGACTGATGTTTTTGATTGGACAAGACACAGAGGCTCCACCCCCACAACAATGACTGGTCCCTCCTCTGACCACACAACAGGAAGTAGGTTAATTTCTTATATTATTTCACATATTTTTCAAATTGTTTGAGCATTTTGCTAATTAAACGTCTCCTGTTCCTGGTCTAGGTAGGTTTTATATGTACATTGATGGTGACGGTGCTGTCCAGGGCGACACAGCCCGCCTCCTCAGTGCAGAATGTGCTGACACTCAACCTCAGTGTCTTCAGTTCTGGTACCACATGCATGGCTCCAGCTGGACTATGGGACTGAGTGTCTATCTGCTGCAATATGGCAATGTGGGCAAGGAGTTGTGGAGTATGAGAGAAGACCAGGGAAACACGTGGCATCTTGTACAGGTGGACCTGAGATCAGATGTAAAGTTCAAGGTCAGAAAATATTTGACTACCTAATCTTATTCAAATGCTCTACATGTTAAAGTAAATGCTATGCTGTTGGTCTATCAGGTGATCTTTGAAGGACAGAGAGGAAGTTCAGCCCTGTCAGATGTTGCCATTGATGACATCTCACTGCACAGAGGAGCTTGTAGCGGTATGTTTCTGTGGTGGCCCAAAGCTTTAAAAACAAGTCAACTTATTCAGCAGAACGACGAGTATGTTTTGCAAAAAGTTTTTAAATTTAATGTGTTAACAGTTATAAATATATTTCAGATTTACCAAAGCAGGTGGCTCCACCTTCAGTTCCATTGCCACCAGCTGCACTCATCCAACGTAGAAAAGTTCCAAACACCTCAGCATGTAAGCTTACTATCCTCCACCATTGTGTCTGATGTCCTCCATTCTGTTATGACTGATGATGCCATAACACTCGCACAATTAATTATCTGCAGCTTCCATTGTTTTCAGAAAGAGACTAATGAAACCATTAATGAAATTTGCTTCTTTCCTCCAGCTTGTGTCATGAACTGTGATTTTGAAAAAGACATTTGTGCTTGGACTCAGTTGCCGACTGATGTATTTGATTGGACAAGAAACAGAGGCTCCACCCCCACATCAATGACTGGCCCCTCCTCTGACCACACAACAGGAAGTAGGTCTTAATTTCTAGGTCTTAAAATTATTCTATTACTTTAAGATCAAAATTATAACTATTTTACATGAATAAACTAATTGGTGTGTCGCACAATTTCTTTTCCAGGTGGATTTTATATGTACATTGAGGGTGACAGTGCTGCCCATGGTGACACAGCTCGTCTCCTCAGTGCAGAATGTGCTGACACTCAACCTCAGTGTCTTCAGTTCTGGTACCACATGTATGGCTCCAGCTGGACCATGGGACTGAGCGTCTACCTGCTGCAATATGGCAATGTGGCCAATGAGGTGTGGAGAATGAGAGAAGACCAGGGAAATATGTGGCATTTTGCACAGGTGGACCTGAGACCAGATGCCAAGTTCCAGGTCAGTGAATCTTGGAATATTTTATATGTTAAATAAAGTACTCTTAAACAATGACTAGAAATATTTGAGCACGGACATACATAGAAAAATCTGTTATTGATCTATCAGGTGATTTTTGAGGGACGTAGAGGAAGTTCAGCCCGGTCAGATGTTGCCATTGATGACATCTTACTGTACAGAGGAGCCTGTAGTGGTATGTTTCTACTCTGCTGCGTCCCTTTGTAAAAACAATCAGCATACTCAGCAAAATGAAATTTTCAAAGGAGTTCTTCACTTACAATGTGAATGGTTTAAATAACTTTCAGATTTACCAAATGAAGTGACTCCACCTTCAGTTCCACTGCCATCTACTTCAGTAACGCCGCAACCTGCAACCATCCAAACTGCAGATATACCAAACACCTCAGCTTGTAAGCTCACTATCCCCATTGCAGTGATCATACTCTGTTATAACTGATGATGCCATAACACTCCCTCAATTATCTGCATCTCCCATTGTTTTCAGAAAGAGACCAATGAAACCATTAATGAAATTTGCTTCTTTCCTTCAGCCTGTGACATGAACTGTGATTTTGAAAGAGACATTTGCACTTGGACTCAGTTGCTGACTGATGTTTTTGATTGGACAAGAAACAGAGGCTCCACCCCCACATCAATGACAGGCCCCTCCTCTGACCACACAACAGGAAGTAGGTCTTGATTCATAGTAGATCTTGATTTATAGTAGAAGTAGATCTTGAGCTCATTCGATCTTCCAAATTATATCAGTTATTTCACATTAATGCATTTTTAGTAGTGTTGCACAAATTACAATTACATTCCTCTCCTTATGAGTCTCCTTATCCGAATTTCCAGGTGGGTTTTATATGTACGTTGAGGGTGACAGTGCTGCCCATGGTGACACGGCCCGTGTCCTCAGCGCAGAATGTGCTGACACTCAACCTCAGTGTCTTCAGTTCTGGTACCACATGTATGGCTCCAGCTGGACCATGGGACTGAGCGTCCACCTGCTGCAATATGGCAATGTGGCCAAAGAAGTGTGGAGGATGAGAGAAGACCAGGGAAACATGTGGCATCTTGCGCAGGTGGACCTGAGACCAGATGCCAAGTTCCAGGTCAGTGAAAGTTTGAAAAGTTCTGTATCTAATCTTCTTCGAATGCTCCACAGTAAAGCCAACATACTAATCTTTTTATCAGTGTAATAAGAAGTGCAGACTTCAACTTCTTCTACATACTGTATCTTGATTATATTTTGCCAAATAATGTATATGAGAAATGTTTAAGCAGTGGCATTTAAAAAAAAAAAAAAAAAAGTTAGTTCTAACCCTTGGTCTCTGTTTACCTGTATTTGTAATTCTCATGTTTGTGATGTTTATCTGTTGTTATGTTATCCGTTTATTGTACAGCAACCTTGAGTTTGTAGAAAGGCGCTATATAAAATAAACTTATTATTATTATTATTATTATTATTATTATCTATCAGGTGATCTTTGAGGGACGAAGAGGAAGCTCAGCCCGGTCAGATGTTGCCATTGATGATGTCTCACTGCACAGAGGAGCCTGTAGTGGTACGTTTCTACTCTGCTGCGGCCATTAGTAAAATAATTTAGCTTTAAAACAAGTCAACTTTTTCAGAAGAAAAACTGCTACGTTTTATAAAAGTTCCTAAACTTAATGTGTTAACAGTTGTAAATATCTTTCAGATTTACCAAAGCAGGTGGCTCCACCTTCAGTCCCATTGCCACCAGCTGCACCCATCCAAAGTAGAAAAGTTCCAAACACCTCAGCATGTAAGCTCACCATCCTCCACCATTGTGATCACGTTCTGATATGACTGATAATGCCATAACACTCACACAATTAATTATCTGCAGCTTCCATTGTTTTCAGAAAGAAACTAATGAAACCATTAATGAAATTTGCTTCTTTCCTCCAGCTTGTGTCATCAACTGTGATTTTGAAAGAGACATTTGTGCTTGGACTCAGTTGCCGACTGATGTATTTGATTGGACAAGAAACAGAGGCTCCACCCCCACATCAATGACTGGCCCGTCCTCTGACCACACAACAGGAAGTAGGTCTTAATTTCTAGGTCTTAAAATTATTCTATTACTTTAAGATCAAAATTATAACTATTTTACATGAATAAACTAATTGGTGTGTCTCACAATTTCTTTTCCAGGTGGATTTTATATGTACATTGAGGGTGACAGTGCTGCCCATGGTGACACAGCCCGTCTCCTCAGTGCAGAATGTGCTGACACTCAACCTCAGTGTCTTCAGTTCTGGTACCACATGTATGGCTCCAGCTGGACCATGGGACTGAGCGTCTACCTGCTGCAATATGGCAATGTGGCCAAGGAGGTGTGGAGAAAGAGAGAAGACCAGGGAAATGTGTGGCATTTTGCACAGGTGGACCTGAGACCAGATGCCAAGTTCCAGGTCAGTGAATCTTGGAATATTTTATATGTTAAATAAAGTACTCTTAAACAATGACTAGAAATATTTGAGCACGGACATACATAGAAAAATCTGTTATTGATCTATCAGGTGATTTTTGAGGGACGTAGAGGAAGTTCAGCCCGGTCAGATGTTGCCATTGATGACATCTTTCTGCACAGAGGAGCCTGTAGTGGTATGTTTTACTCTGCTGAAGCCCTTTATAAAAACAATCAGCGTACTCAGCAGAACAAAATTTGCAATAGAATTCTTAACTTAAAATGTTAACGGTTGTAAATATTTTTTCAGATTTACCAAACCAAGTGGCTCCACCTTCAGTTCCATTGCCACGTGCTCCAATAACGACACAACCTACAACCACCCAAACTACAGAAATACCAAACACCTCAGCTTGTAAGCTCACTATCCACCTCTGCAGTGTGATCATATTCTGTTATAACTGATGATGCCATAAAATCAAGTCAAGTCAGCTTTATTTATATAGCGCTTTTTACAATACAAATTGTGTCAAAGCAACTTTACAGTATCAAATGGGAAAGTAATATATCAATAATTCAAAATAAACTTTAAACAATTTTAGTTTGAGGAAATTAATCAATAGTTCCAAATTAATAAATTGTTTGTCCCCAATTTAGTTTTCCCCAATTTAGTTGTTCTCCTCAACTGAGCAAGCCATAGGCGACAGAATAAAACTCACTATTAATTCTCTGCTTCTTCCTTTATTTCCAGAGAGACAAAAAAATCTCTTTGTCAAGTACCTATTTATGTAATTTAATTGTAAATCAAATTTGCTTCTTTCCTTTAGCCTGTGACATGAACTGTGATTTTGAAAGAGACATTTGCACTTGGACTCAGATGGCGACTGATGTTTTTGATTGGACAAGAAACAGAGGCTCCACGCCCACATCAATGACTGGCCCCTCCTCTGACCACACAACAGGAAGTGGGTCTTGTTTTTTAAGACTTGAGATAATTTTACCACAAAAATTATAACATTTATTTCAGAGTAATAATTTAATAGTAGTGTTGCACAAATTCTATGACATTTTTTCTGCTAAACGATCTCCTGATCATAATTTCCAGGTGGGTTTTATATGTACGTTGAGGGTGACAGTGCTGTCCATGGCGACACGTCTCGTCTCCTCAGTGCAGAATGTGCTGACACTCAACCTCAGTGTCTTCAGTTCTGGTACCACATGTATGGCTCCAGCTGGACCATGGGACTGAGCGTCTACCTGCTGCAATATGGCAATGTGGCCAAGGAGGTGTGGAGAATGAGAGAAGACCAGGGAAACATGTGGCATCTTGCACGGGTGGACCTGAGACCAGATGCCAAGTTCCAGGTCAGTGAAAGTTTGAAAAGTTCTCTATCTAATCTTCTTTGAATGCTCCACAGTAAAGCCAACATACTAATCTTTTTATCAGTGTAATAAGTGCAGACTTCAACTTCTTCTGTATACTGTATCTTGATTATATTTTGCCAAATAATGTATATGAGAAATGTTATAGCAGTGGCATTTAAAAAGAAAAAAATTCTCTGTTATTGATCTATCAGGTGATCTTTGAGGGACGTAGAGGAAGCTCAGCCCGGTCAGATGTTGCCATTGATGATGTCTCACTGCACAGAGGAGCCTGTAGTGGTACGTTTCTACTCTGCTGCGGCCATTAGTAAAATCATTTAGCTTTAAAACAAGTCAACTTTTTCAGAAGAAAAACTGCTACGTTTTATAAAAGTTCCTAAACTTAATGTGTTAACAGTTGTAAATATCTTTCAGATTTACCAAAGCAGGTGGCTCCAGCTTCAGTCCCATTGCCACCAGCTGCACCCATCCAAAGTAGAAAAGTTCCAAACACCTCAGCATGTAAGCTCACCATCCTCCACCATTGTGATCACGTTCTGATATGACTGATAATGCCATAACACTCACACAATTAATTATCTGCAGCTTCCATTGTTTTCAGAAAGAGACTAATGAAACCATTAATGAAATTTGCTTCTTTCCTCCAGCTTGTGTCATCAACTGTGATTTTGAAAAAGACATTTGTGCTTGGACTCAGTTGCCGACTGATGTATTTGATTGGACAAGAAACAGAGGCTCCACCCCCACATCAATGACTGGCCCCTCCTCTGACCACACAACAGGAAGTAGGTATTTCTAGGTCTTGAAATCATTCTATCATCAAAATCATAACTATTTTACATAAAAAAAGATTCCTTGGTGTGTCGCAAAATTTTTTTCCAGGTGGGTTTTATATGTACATTGAGGGTGACAGTGCTGCCCATGGCGACACGGCCCGTCTCCTCAGTGCAGAATGTGTTGACACTCAACCTCAGTGTCTTCAGTTCTGGTACCACATGTATGGCTCCAGCTGGACCATGGGACTGAGCGTCTACCTGCTGCAATATGGCAATGTGGCCAATGAGGTGTGGAGAAAGAGAGAAGACCAGGGAAATGTGTGGCATTTTGCACAGGTGGACCTGAGACCAGATGCCAAGTTCCAGGTCAGTGAATCTTGGAATATTTTATATGTTAAATAAAGTACTCTTAAACAATGACTAGAAATATTTGAGCACGAACATACATAGAAAAATCTTTTATTGATCAATCAGGTGATTTTTGAGGGACGTAGAGGAAGTTCAGCCCGGTCAGATGTTGCCATTGATGACATCTTTCTGCACAGAGGAGCCTGTAGTGGTATGTTTTACTCTGCTGTAGCCCTTTATAAAAACAATCAGCATACTCAGCAGAACAAAATTTGCAATAGAATTCTTAACTTAAAATGTTAACGGTTGCAAATATTTTTTTCAGATTTACCAAACCAAGTGGCTCCACCTTCAGTTCCATTGCCACCTGCTCCAATAACGACACAACCTACAACCACCCAAACTACAGAAATACCAAACACCTCAGCTTGTAAGCTCACTATCCACTTCTGCAGTGTGATCATATTCTGTTATAACTGAGGATGCCATAAAATGAAACTCACTATTAATTCTCTGCTTCTTCCTTTGTTTTCAGAGAGACAAAAAAATCTCTTTGTCAAGTACCTATTTATGTAATTTAATTGTAAATTAAATTTGCTTCTTTCCTTCAGCCTGTGACATGAACTGTGATTTTGAAAGAGACATTTGCACTTGGACTCAGATGGCGACTGATGTTTTTGATTGGACAAGAAACAGAGGCTCCACCCCCACATCAATGACTGGCCCCTCCTCTGACCACACAACAGGAAGTGGGTCTTGTTTTTTAAGTCTTGAGATCATTTTACCACAAAAATTATAACAATTATTTTAGATTAATAATTTAATAGTAGTTTTGCACAAATTCTATGACATTTTCTCTGCTAAACGATCTGATCATAATTTCCAGGTGGGTTTTATATGTATGTTGAGGGTGACAGTGCTGTCCATGGCGACACGTCTCGTCTCCTCAGTGCAGAATGTGCTGACACTCAACCTCAGTGTCTTCAGTTCTGGTACCACATGTATGGCTCCAGCTGGACCATGGGACTGAGCGTCTACCTGCTGCAATATGGCAATGTGGCCAAGGAAGTGTGGAGGATGAGAGAAGACCAGGGAAATATGTGGCATCTTGCGCGGGTGGACCTGAGACCAGATGCCAAGTTCCAGGTCAGTGAAAGTTTGAAAAGTTCTCTATCTAATCTTCTTTGAATGCTCCACAGTAAAGCCAACATACTAATCTTTTTATCAGTGTAATAAGTGCAGACTTCGCCTTTATCTATATACTGTATCTTGATTATATTTTGCCAAATAATGTATATGAGAAATGTTTTAGCAGTGGCATTTAAAAAGAAAAACATTCTCTGTTATTAATCTATCAGGTGACCTTTGAGGGACGTAGAGGAAGCTCAGCCCGGTCAGATGTTGCCATTGATGATGTCTCACTGCACAGAGGAGCCTGTAGTGGTACGTTTCTACTCTGCTGCGGCCATTAGTAAAATCATTTAGCTTTAAAACAAGTCAACTTTTTCAGAAGAAAAACTGCTACGTTTTATAAAAGTTCCTAAACTTAATGTGTTAACAGTTTTAAATATCTTTCAGATTTACCAAAGCAGGTGGCTCCAGCTTCAGTCCCATTGCCACCAGCTGCACCCATCCAAAGTAGAAAAGTTCCAAACACCTCAGCATGTAAGCTCACCATCCTCCACCATTGTGATCACGTTCTGATATGACTGATAATGCCATAACACTCACACAATTAATTATCTGCAACTTCCATTGTTTTCAGAAAGAGACTAATGAAAGCATTAATAAAATTTGCTTCTTTCCTCCAGCTTGTGTCATCAACTGTGATTTTGAAAAAGACATTTGTGCTTGGACTCAGTTGCCGACTGATGTATTTGATTGGACAAGACACAGAGGCCCCACCCCAACATCAATGACAGGCCCCTCCTCTGACCACACAACAGGAAGTAGGTCTTGATTTATAGATCTTGAGTTAATTCGATCTTCCAAATTAAATCAATTATTTACATTAATGCATTTTTAGTAGTGTTGCACAAATTACAATTACATTCCTCTCCTTATGAGTCTCCTGATCCAAATTTCCAGGTGGGTTTTATATGTACATTGAGGGTGACAGTGCTGCCCATGGCGACACAGCTCGTCTCCTCAGTGCAGAATGTGCTGACACGCAACCTCAGTGTCTTCAGTTCTGGTACCACATGTATGGCTCCAGCTGGACCATGGGACTGAGCGTCTACCTGCTGCAATATGGCAATGTGGCCAAGGAGGTGTGGAGAATGAGAGAAGACCAGGGAAATATGTGGCATTTTGCACAGGTGGACCTGAGACCAGATGCCAAGTTCCAGGTCAGTGAATCTTGGAATATTTTATATGTTAAATAAAGTACTCTTAAACAATTACTAGAAATATTTGAGCACGGACATACATAGAAAAATCTATTATTGATCAATCAGGTGATTTTTGAGGGACGTAGAGGAAGTTCAGCCCGGTCAGATGTTGCCATTGATGACATCTTTCTGCACAGAGGAGCCTGTAGTGGTATGTTTTACTCTGCTGTAGCCCTTTATAAAAACAATCAGCGTACTCAGCAGAACAAAATTTGCAATAGAATTCTTAACTTAAAATGTTAACGGTTGTAAATATTTTTTCAGATTTACCAAACCAAGTGGCTCCACCTTCAGTTCCATTGCCACCTGCTCCAATAACGACACAACCTACAACCACCCAAACTACAGAAATACCAAACACCTCAGCTTGTAAGCTCACTATCCACTTCTGCAGTGTGATCATATTCTGTTATAACTGATGATGCCATAAAATGAAACTCACTATTAATTCTCTGCTTCTTCCTTTGTTTTCAGAGAGACAAAAAAATCTCTTTGTCAAGTACCTATTTATGTAATTTAATTGTAAATTAAATTTGCTTCTTTCCTTCAGCCTGTGACATGAACTGTGATTTTGAAAGAGACATTTGCACTTGGACTCAGATGGCGACTGATGTTTTTGATTGGACAAGAAACAGAGGCTCCACCCCCACATCAATGACTGGCCCCTCCTCTGACCACACAACTGGAAGTGGGTCTTGTTTTTTAAGTCTTGAGATCATTTTACCACAAAAATTATAACAATTATTTTAGATTAATAATTTAATAGTAGTTTTGCACAAATTCTATGACATTTTCTCTGCTAAATGATCTGATCATAATTTCCAGGTGGGTTTTATATGTACGTTGAGGGTGACAGTGCTGTCCATGGCGACACGTCTCGTCTCCTCAGTGCAGAATGTGCTGACACTCAACCTCAGTGTCTTCAGTTCTGGTACCACATGTATGGCTCCAGCTGGACCATGGGACTGAGCGTCTACCTGCTGCAATATGGCAATGTGGCCAAGGAAGTGTGGAGGATGAGAGAAGACCAGGGAAATATGTGGCATCTTGCGCGGGTGGACCTGAGACCAGATGCCAAGTTCCAGGTCAGTGAAAGTTTGAAAAGTTCTCTATCTAATCTTCTTTGAATGCTCCACAGTAAAGCCAACATACTAATCTTTTTATCAGTGTAATAAGTGCAGACTTCGCCTTTATCTATATACTGTATCTTGATTATATTTTGCCAAATAATGTATATGAGAAATGTTTTAGCAGTGGCATTTAAAAAGAAAAACATTCTCTGTTATTAATCTATCAGGTGACCTTTGAGGGACGTAGAGGAAGCTCAGCCCGGTCAGATGTTGCCATTGATGATGTCTCACTGCACAGAGGAGCCTGTAGTGGTACGTTTCTACTCTGCTGCGGCCATTAGTAAAATCATTTAGCTTTAAAACAAGTCAACTTTTTCAGAAGAAAAACTGCTACGTTTTATAAAAGTTCCTAAACTTAATGTGTTAACAGTTTTAAATATCTTTCAGATTTACCAAAGCAGGTGGCTCCAGCTTCAGTCCCATTGCCACCAGCTGCACCCATCCAAAGTAGAAAAGTTCCAAACACCTCAGCATGTAAGCTCACCATCCTCCACCATTGTGATCACGTTCTGATATGACTGATAATGCCATAACACTCACACAATTAATTATCTGCAACTTCCATTGTTTTCAGAAAGAGACTAATGAAAGCATTAATAAAATTTGCTTCTTTCCTCCAGCTTGTGTCATCAACTGTGATTTTGAAAAAGACATTTGTGCTTGGACTCAGTTGCCGACTGATGTATTTGATTGGACAAGACACAGAGGCCCCACCCCAACATCAATGACAGGCCCCTCCTCTGACCACACAACAGGAAGTAGGTCTTGATTTATAGATCTTGAGTTAATTCGATCTTCCAAATTAAATCAATTATTTACATTAATGCATTTTTAGTAGTGTTGCACAAATTACAATTACATTCCTCTCCTTATGAGTCTCCTGATCCAAATTTCCAGGTGGGTTTTATATGTACATTGAGGGTGACAGTGCTGCCCATGGCGACACAGCTCGTCTCCTCAGTGCAGAATGTGCTGACACTCAACCTCAGTGTCTTCAGTTCTGGTACCACATGTATGGCTCCAGCTGGACCATGGGACTGAGCGTCTACCTGCTGCAATATGGCAATGTGGCCAAGGAGGTGTGGAGAATGAGAGAAGACCAGGGAAATATGTGGCATTTTGCACAGGTGGACCTGAGACCAGATGCCAAGTTCCAGGTCAGTGAATCTTGGAATATTTTATATGTTAAATAAAGTACTCTTAAACAATTACTAGAAATATTTGAGCACGGACATACATAGAAAAATCTATTATTGATCAATCAGGTGATTTTTGAGGGACGTAGAGGAAGTTCAGCCCGGTCAGATGTTGCCATTGATGACATCTTTCTGCACAGAGGAGCCTGTAGTGGTATGTTTTACTCTGCTGTAGCCCTTTATAAAAACAATCAGCGTACTCAGCAGAACAAAATTTGCAATAGAATTCTTAACTTAAAATCTTAACGGTTGTAAATATTTTTTCAGATTTACCAAACCAAGTGGCTCCACCTTCAGTTCCATTGCCACCTGCTCCAATAACGACACAACCTACAACCACCCAAACTACAGAAATACCAAACACCTCAGCTTGTAAGCTCACTATCCACTTCTGCAGTGTGATCATATTCTGTTATAACTGATGATGCCATAAAATGAAACTCACTATTAATTCTCTGCTTCTTCCTTTGTTTTCAGAGAGACAAAAAAATCTCTTTGTCAAGTACCTATTTATGTAATTTAATTGTAAATTAAATTTGCTTCTTTCCTTCAGCCTGTGACATGAACTGTGATTTTGAAAGAGACATTTGCACTTGGACTCAGATGGCGACTGATGTTTTTGATTGGACAAGAAACAGAGGCTCCACCCCCACATCAATGACTGGCCCCTCCTCTGACCACACAACCGGAAGTGGGTCTTGTTTTTTTAAGTCTTGAGATCATTTTACCACAAAAATTATAACAATTATTTCAGATTAATAATTTAATAGTAGTGTTGCACAAATTCTGTGAGATTTTTTTCTGCTAAACGATCTGATCATAATTTCCAGGTGGGTTTTATATGTACGTTGAGGGTGACAGTGCTGTCCATGGCGACACGTCTCGTCTCCTCAGTGCAGAATGTGCTGACACTCAACCTCAGTGTCTTCAGTTCTGGTACCACATGTATGGCTCCAGCTGGACCATGGGACTGAGCGTCTACCTGCTGCAATACGGCAATGTGGCAAAGGAGGTGTGGAGAATGAGAGAAGACCAGGGAAACATGTGGCATCTTGCGCGGGTGGACCTGAGACCAGATGCCAAGTTCCAGGTCAGTGAAATTTTGAAAAGTTTTGTATCTAATCTTCTTTGAATGCTCCACAGTAAAGCCAACATACTAATCTTTTTTTATCAGTGTAATAAAAGGCGCAGACTTCAACTTCTTCTGTATACTGTATCTTGGTTATATTTTGCCAAATAATGTATATGAGAAATGTTTAAGCAGTGGCATTTAAAAAGAAAAAAAAATCTCTGTTATTGATCTATCAGGTGATCTTTGAGGGACGAAGAGGAAGTTCAGCCCGGTCAGATGTTGCCATTGATGATGTCTCACTGCACAGAGGAGCCTGTAGTGGTACGTTTCTACTCTGCTGCAGCCATTAGTAAAATCATTTAGCTTTAAAACAAGTCAACTTTCTCAGCAGAAAAACTGCTACATTTTATAAAAGTTCCTAAACTTAATGTGTTAACAGTTTTAAATATCTTTCAGATTTACCAAAGAAGGTGGCTCCACCTTCAGTCCCATTGCCACCAGCTGCACCCATCCAAAGTAGAAAAGTTCCAAACACCTCAGCATGTAAGCTCACCATCCTCCACCATTGTGATCACGTTCTGATATGACTGATAATGCCATAACACTCACACAATTAATTATCTGCAGCTTTCATTGTTTTCAGAAAGAGACTAATGAAAGCATTAATGAAATTTGCTTCTTTCCTCCAGCTTGTGTCATCAACTGTGATTTTGAAAAAGACATTTGTGCTTGGACTCAGTTGCCGACTGATGTATTTGATTGGACAAGACACAGAGGCCCCACCCCCACATCAATGACAGGCCCCTCCTCTGACCACACAACAGGAAGTAGGTCTTGATTTATAGATCTTGAGTTAATTCGATCTTCCAAATTATATCAATTATTTACATTAATGCATTTTTAGTAGTGTTGCACAAATTACAATTACATTCCTCTCCTTATGAGTCTCCTGATCCAAATTTCCAGGTGGGTTTTATATGTACGTTGAGGGTGACAGTGCTGCCCATGGCGACACAGCTCGTCTCCTCAGTGCAGAATGTGCTGACACTCAACCTCAGTGTCTTCAGTTCTGGTACCACATGTATGGCTCCAGCTGGACCATGGGACTGAGCGTCTACCTGCTGCAATATGGCAATGTGGCCAAGGAGGTGTGGAGAATGAGAGAAGACCAGGGAAATATGTGGCATTTTGCACAGGTGGACCTGAGACCAGATGTTAAGTTCCAGGTCAGTGAAAGTTTGAAAAGTTCTTTATCTAAACTTCTCTGAATGCTCTACAAAAAAAAAAAAAAAAACATTCTAATCTTTGTGTCAGTGTAATAAGAGGTGCAGCTTCTTCTATATACTGTATCTTAATTATATTTTGCCAAAAATATATAATGTATATGAGAATTTTTTAAACAGTGGCATTTAAAAAGGAAAAAAAATCTGTTATTGATCTATCAGGTGATCTTTGAGGGACGTAGAGGAAGCTCAGCCCGGTCAGATGTTGCCATTGATGATGTCTCACTGCACAGAGGCCCCTGCAGCGGTATGTTTCTACTCTGCTGTGGCCATTAGTAAAATTATTCAGCTTTAAAACAAGTCAACTTATTCAGCAGAAAAATTGCTACGTTTTGCTAAAGTTCCTAAACTTAATGTGTTAACAGTTGTAAATATCTTTCAGATTTATCAAACCAAGTGGATCCACCTTTAGTTCCACTGCCTCCTGCTCCAATAACGCCACAACCTGCACCCATCCAAACTGCAGAAATACCAAACACCTCAGCTTGTAAGCTCACTATCCTCCACCGCAGTGTGATCATATTCTGTTATAACTGATGATGCCATAAAATAACACTCACTATTAATTATCTGCATCTTCCATTGTTTTCGAAAGAGACTAATTAAACTATTAATGAAATGTGCTTCTTTCCTCCAGCTTGTGTCATCAACTGTGATTTTGAAAAAGACATTTGTGCTTGGACTCAGTTGCCGACTGATGTTTTTGATTGGACAAGAAACAGAGGTTCCACCCCCACATCAATGACTGGCCCCTCCTCTGACCACACAACAGGAAGTAGGTCTTAATTTTTAGTTCTTAAAATCATTCTATCATCAAAATTATAACTATTTTACATGAATAAATGAATTGGTGTGACAATTTATTTTCCAGGTGGGTTTTATATGTACGTTGAGGGTGACAGTGCTGCCCATGGCGACACAGCTCGTCTCCTCAGTGCAGAATGTGCTTACACTCAACCTCAGTGTCTTCAGTTCTGGTACCACATGTATGGCTCCAGCTGGACCATGGGACTGAGCGTCTACCTGCTGCAATATGGCAATGTGGCCAAGGAGGTGTGGAGAATGAGAGAAGACCAGGGAAATATGTGGCATTTTGCACAGGTGGACCTGAGACCAGATGTTAAGTTCCAGGTCAGTAAAACTTGAACTACTATATCTAATCTTCACTGAAAGTTGCCCATTAAGTAAACAGTACTAAAAAGCATATAAAGAAAAATGTTTGATTGAGTGGTATTTAGTGAAAAATTAATCAGTTATTGTTCTATCAGGTGATCTTTGAGGGACGTAGAGGAAGCTCAGCCCGATCAGATGTTGCCATTGATGATGTCTCACTGCACAGAGGAGCCTGTAGCGGTATGTTTCTCCTGTGTCTGGAGGCCCTTAGTATAAACAACCTAATAAGAGTTGTATATTTATTTAATAGACGTATAATCCAACTTCAGTACCTAAGCATGCAAGTGAAACCTTGCTCTCTGTCTCTGCAGAGATCACTCTCTCTGACACGCAAGGAAATTCTGACAACAGAAGCGAAAATAACATGATAAAGAATGAGGAAGAGTTTGGAGAAAGCTGGAAAGCAACAAATGACAAAATCACAGCAAGACGGAGGTAGACAGCCTTTATATATATATATATATATATATATATATATACACACACGTAATACTGTATATGCATGTATATGTATGATTGTAATTTCCTTACCATATTATGCAATTAATTCAATATGATTATTAATTGATTAACAGACAAGTATATATCTCTAGAGTAATTGCTGAACATTTTTGTAGTGCATGTTAAATAGTTATTTAAGACTTTTGCTGCATTGCATGTTTTGGTTTAATATCTGTCCTCCTTTCTGCTTATATATACTATGTAAGGTGAATTTATACTGTTTAAGAACCATTTATGTTAGCTGTTTTTTTAACATGATTGACATCAGTATGTTTATTTGCTCTTAATCTTTGGCATGTAGGCGGTCCCTGCGGTTCAAGGCACGTACTCAGGCTTGAGCTGAAACACCTCCCCCATAAGAGGCAATCTGTCATCTGTCAATATGGACAACCTCTACTTCATAGCTTATGAACTACTCAGACCAGTTTTAGCAAGATCATTTGGTGTGTAAGTGTTGTTTACCTAGAAAGTATCTGTTATCATGTCTAGCATAATTATTTCTTATTACCATTTACAGTTAACACCATAGAAACATATAGATTTTTCCCCTTCAAGCTCTCACAGGTCTCCTAACAGAGTAACCAGATGACATTAACTGTGAGAAAGTTACACTAATGTTTGAACATCTACAAAATGTGCAAATACTTTACTTAATTTCCAAGATTTAATCTCTTGTTTTATCATTTAAAAAAAACTAGATTCTTGTATTAAATGTATTTAATATGCATGTTATCTCTAAGTTAGATGTCTTTTTGTCTTTCATTTAATAAACATTATTTCATTCCATAAAACCTTTTGAAGGTCCTGTTATTTTTTTCAACTTTGTATATTCATGATCTAGCATTCCTGTCATACTTTCAGACCTTAAAAGTGACATTTTTATATATAGCAAAACCTGTTTAGCAAGATGCAAATGCAAAACAGCATGTAGCCTCAAGAAAATTCAGCAGCTCTACTTAAACACATAGTGAAGTGGGAATAAAGTGAGTTAAGTTGGACACACTTACCTGAACAGGATGAAGGTTTTAGTTGTCCATTTCTGGCTTCTCTTACTGCTTCTGTACCAAAGAAAGAAGAACCTGGCATCAGGTAAGCCAGACACACTCTCCAGATAACCTGCATGTGTACACATGTTCTGTCAAAAACTACAGGTAACAATAAACTCACATAATATAACCACAAGTTATTAAATTAAAAAATTTTTTCTATCTACAAAGTAAAATCTCAATTTTTGCAAGACACGAAAGTTTGTTTTCATGACCTATCTTTTTATCCTAGTGGAAAGAAAATACCCAAACCATACATTTAAGAGTTTATTTTATAATACTGCATATATTTGTGTATGTAGATTCAATTACAACGCATATCTTTAAAGTAGGGCTGTGCGATAATGGCAAAAAATATTTTTTGCACTATTGCAATTTTCATTTTTATTACAATTTTGAAAAAATATTTCCTTCCATAAACTTTACATTCATAAATGCGACGTTTTGCTTGACCCCATATCTAAAGTAGTAGTATTTAATCTGATTTATGAATTTTAAATAGCGCTGAAATTACACAATTCTTGATTCCAATTTGATACCAAAGCAAAAACTACTAGCCTAGCTAATTTAAAATTCAAACATTATTAAGTAGAAAGCACTTCATAATGAATAAGAACAACTAAACAAATTACAAGTAATAACACAAATAAATATAACAGAACAAAGATACAAATGCAAAAAAGTTTTTCATATATGTATAACAGTAGTATTCGGGTAAAATGTAAAACTCTTCCTTCTTTGTCAGTCTATTATTGTTATATAATTTTTTGATAGCACCATCATATGCAGCAATGAGCCCCACATAAGGAAAATTAGGAAAAGGAAAAGAAAGTCAAAACAAAATAGAACAGAATAATTTAACAATATAAGGAAAAATGTGATTTGCTGTGAAAATATTTCTATTTATATATCCAATATATCTGGATCACCAAGTATAGCTGTTGTCATGTATTGAACCTTTTAAGAAATGAACTCAACTCTGCATCTATCCCGGGTCTTTTATCTTTCAGCCCTGTGTTCAGTACCCACAGTGCTCTGCTGTCCTGGCAGGAATGACAACTGCAGACAAGGGTGTTATTGTGATGAGTTCTGCATCACAAACGGAGACTGCTGTTCTGACTACATTCAGACATGCGTTCAGTGTAAGACTGAATACTCTTCACACAACTGATACAGCAAGTAATATTTGTCCAAAAATTGATTTTGATTTTGATAAAATACTGTAGGTTAACAGTCTGGGGGGAAAAAAGATTCCTTGTTTAAAAATAGCCTGGGGCCAATGTTATAGAAACTCCCCAATAACAGTACCACTATGTAACCACTAGGGGACAGTACATGATAAGAGGTGACAAAATATAGTTTACTCTTTGTTTAAATGATCAAACAGACTGCAGTAGACTAATGCATGTATTTTTTCACACCCTTCAATCTGTCCAGCTTCATCACCATACTCAGCATCTATTCCATCAATACATTCACAAACAGCATCAACAACCTTATCACTATTTCCAACATCCCAACAATTTTCAATGCCAACCTCACCATCATCACCAACTGTTACACCATCTTCATCATCCTCATCCTCATTATCATTCTCAACATCTTCAACACCACCATTCCAATTCTCAGCACCATCTTCATCAGTTCCATTTTTATCATCATCAACTTATTCTTCAAAACAATCAACTTCAACAACATTAACATCATCATCATCATCATCATCATCATCTGCAATACCATCATCTACACCATCTTCCTCAGTCCCATTATTTTCATCGTCATCATCAATCCCACCAGCACAACCATCACTGTCAACAACCTCTACACCATCTACCTCATTTTTACCATCATCAGAAGACTCACAGCCTTCATCACCATCCACACCATCTTTATCTTTAACATTAACAACTTTATCATCATCAACAACTTCAGTACTATCATCTTCACCATCCTCATCACCTTTATCACCAACATTACCATCATCACCAACATCTTCAAAACTATCACCTTCAGCAACATCTTCATCAGTCCCAATGGTGTCACCATCATCTACACCATCTTCACTGTCTTCACAATCTACATCAATATTTCCATCTACATCATCTTTCTCATCCTTACCATCATTAGCAAACTCACAGCTTTCATCACCATCCCCGCTATCTTCATCACCAACATTAACATTATCAACAAAATCTTCAGCGACATCTTCATCAGTCCCACTATCCTCATCATCACCATCATCTACACAATTTTCACCATCCTTGGAACCATCTTCATCAGTCCCAATATCATCATCATCATCATCATCATCATCATCACCATCACCACTACACCACTACACCACTTCAACACTATCATCTACACCATCTTCACTATCTTCATTATCAACATTTCCATCATCTTCAACATCAACATCTTCAGTACTATCATCTACACTATCTTCATCATCTTCAGTGTTTTTATCAGTCCCACTATCATCATCAATCTCACCAGCACAGCCCTCACTATCAACAACCTATACATTATCTTCCACATCCATACCATCATCAGCAAACTCACAGGCTTCATCACCAGAATTAATATCATCATCATCAACATCTTCAGTACCATCAACAAAACAATCCTCATCATCTTCACCATCCTCATCACCAACATTCCCATCATTATCATCAACATCTTCAATGCCATCATCTACACTATCTTCATCAATTCCATTATCATCACCTTCAACCTCACCAAGACAGCACTCATTATTAACAACCTTTACATCATCTTCCAAATCCTTACCATCATCAGCAAACTCTCAGCCTTCATCACCATCCCCAACATCTTCATCAACAACATCATCATCTTTACTACAATCAACTACACCATCTTCATCAACATTAACATCATCATCATTTGCAATATCATCATCTATACCATCTTCCTCAGTCCCATTATTTTCATCGTCATCATCATCAACCCCACCAAGACAACCATCACTGTCAACAACCTCTACACCATCTACCTCATTTTTACCATCAGCAGCAGACTCACAGCCTTCATCACCATACACACAGTCTTCTTTAACATTAACATCATCAACATCTTCAAAACTATCTACACCATCTTCATCCTCCTCAACACCATATCCATCTATACCACTATTATCATCATCATCATCTTCATCTTCACCAGTCCCAATATTGTCAACATCATCTTTAACTTTATCATCTACACCATCTTTATTGTCTTCACAATCTTCATCAACATTTCTATCATCTTTATCATCTACATCATCTTCCTCATCCTTACCATCAACAGCAAACTCACAGCCTTCATCAACATCCCTGCTATCTTCATCACCAACATTAACATTATCAACAACATCTTCAACACTACCATCTACACTATCTTCGTCATCTTTGCCATCTTCATTACCAGCATTAACATCATTATCACAAACATTTCCAATAACATCAACTACATCATTATCTTCACCACCTTCAACACCATCTTCCTTAGTCCCAGTATCATCTTTATCAACCACTCCAGCACAGCCCTCACTATCAACAACCTCTACACCATTTTCCTCATCCTTATCATCATCATCTAACTCACAGGCTTCATCACCAGAATTACCATCATCACTGACAACATCTTCAATACTATCAACAAAACAATCCCCATCATCTTCACAATCCTCATCATCAACATTCTCATCATTATCAACAACATCTTCAATGCCATCATCTACACTATCTTCATCAGTTCCATTATCATCACCTTCAACCTCACCAAGACAGCACTCACTATCAACAACCTCTACATCATCTTCCAAATCCTTACCATCATCAGCAAACTCTCAGCCTTTATCACCATCCCCATCATCATCTTCACCAACAACATTAACATCAACTTCAATACAATCATCTACACCATCTTCCTCAGTCCCATTATTTTCATTGTCATCATCACCAACTCCGCCAACACAACCATTACTGTCAACAAACTCTAAACCATCAACCTCATTTTTACCATCAGCAGCAGAATCACAGCCTTCATTACCATCCACACAATCTTCATCTTTAATATTAACATCTTTATCATTATCAACATCTTCAGTACTATCATCTCTACTATCCTCATCATCTTTACCACCATTACCATCATCATCAACATCTTCAAAACTATCTACACCATCTTCATCCTCCTCAACACCATATCCATCTGTGCCACTATTATTATTATCATCATCATCATCATCATCATCTTCAACAGTCCCAATATTGTCACCATCATCTTCAACTTTATCATATACACCATCTTCATTGTCTTCAAAATCTTCATCAACATTTCTATCATCTTTATCATCTACATCATCTTCCTCATCCTTACCATCATCAGCAAACTCACAGCCTTCATCAACATCCCCACTATCTTCATCACCAACATTAACATTATCAACAACATCTTCAACACTATCATCTACACCATCTTCATCATCTTTGCCATCTTCATTACCAACATTAACATCATCATCACAAACATTTCCAATAACAACTACATCATCCACTCCAGCACAGCCCTCACTATCAACAACCTCTGCACCATTTTCCTTATCCTTATCATCATCAGCTTACTCACAGGCTTCATCACCAGAATTACCATCATCATTGACAACATCTTCAATACTATCAACAAAACAATCCTCATCATCTTCACAATCCTCATCACCAACATTCTCATCATTATCAACATCTTCAATGCCATCATCTACACTGTCTTCATCAGTTCCATTATCATCACCTTCAACCTCACCAAGACAGCACTCATTCTCAACAACCTCAATATTATCTTCCAAATCCTTACCATCATCAGCAAACTCTCAGCCTTCATCAGCATCCCCATCATCTTCATTACCAACATTAACATCATCATCTTTAATACTATCATTTACACCATCTACTTCATCTTCACTATCATCATCTTCATCAGTCCCACTATTGTCAACATCATCTTCAACACCATCTTCCACACTATCTGTATCACCCTTATCATTCTCAACACCACTGTCATCAGTCCCACTATCATCATCATCATCATCATCATCATCACCATCTACACCATCTTCACCATCCTTGGCACCATCTCCATCAATCCCACTATTGTCATCATCACCACCACTAACTTCTTCAGCAACATCTTCAATGCCATCATCTATACTATCTTCATCAGTTCCATTATCATCACCTTCAACCTCACCAAGACAGAGCTCACTATTAACAACCTCTACATCATCTTCCAAATCCTTACCATCATCAGCAAACTCTCAGCCTTCATCACCATCCCCATCATCTTCATCAACATTAACATTATCATCATCTGCAATACCATCATCTACACCATCTTCCTCAGTCCCATTATTTTCATTGTCATCATCACCAACTCCGCCAACACAACCATCACTGTCAACAACCTCTACACCATCTACCTCATTTTTACCATCAGCAGCAGACTCACAGCCTTCATCACCATACACACAATCTTCTTTAACATTAACATCATCAATATCTTCAGTACTATCATCTCCACTATCCTCAACTTCTTTACCATCCACATCTTTACCACCGACATTACCATCATCATCATCAACATCTTCAAAACTATCTACACCATCTTCATCCTCCTCAACACCATATCCATCTGTGCCACTATTATCATCATCATCATCTTCATCAACAACATTAACATCAAATTCAATACAATCATCTACACCATCTTCATCAACGTTAACATCATCTGCAATACCATCATCTACACCATCTTCCTCAGTCCCATTATTTTCATTTTCATCATCACCAACTCCGCCAACACAACCATCACTGTCAACAACCTCTACACCATCTACCTCATTTTTACCATCAGCAGCAGAATCACAGCCTTCATTACCATCCACACAATCTTCATCTTTAACATTAACATCTTTATCATTATCAACATCTTCAGTACTATCATCTCCACCATCCTCATCATCTTTACCATTCACATCTTTACCATCTTTATCACCAACATTACCATCATCAACATCTTCAAAACTATCTACACCATCTTCATCCTCCTCAACACCATATTCATCTGTGCCACTATTATTATCATCATCATCATCATCATCATCATCTTCAACAGTCCCAATATTGTCACCATCATCTTCAACTTTATCATATACACCATCTTCATTGTCTTCACAATCTTCATCAACATTTCTATCATCTTTATCATCTACATCATCTTCCTCATCCTTACAGTCATCAGCAAACTCACAGACTTCATCAACATCCCCACTATCTTCATCACCAACATTAACATTATCAACAACATCTTCAACACTATCATCTACACCATCTTTGTCATCTTTGCCATCTTCATTACCAACATTAACATCATCGTCACAAACATTTCCAATAACATCAACTACATCATCAACTCCAGCACAGCCCTCAGTATCAACAACCTCTGCACCATTTTCCTTATCCTTATCATCATCAGCTTACTCACAGGCTTCGTCACCAGAATTACCATCATCATTGACAACATCTTCAATACTATCAACAAAACAATTCCCATCATCTTCACAATCCTCATCACCAACATTCTCATCATTATCAACAACATCTTCAATGCCATCATCTACACTATCTTCATCAGTTCCATTATCATCACCTTCAACCTCACCAAGACAGCATTTACTATCAACAACCTCTACATCATCTTCCAAATCCTTACCATCATCAGCAAACTCACAGCCTTCATCAACATCCCCACTATCTTCATCACCAACATTAACATTATCAATATCATTTTCAACACTATCATCTACACTAGACACATTGTCATCTTTGCCATCTTCATTGCCAACAATAACATCATCATCACAAACATCTCCAATAACATCAACTACATCATCATTTTCACCACCCTCAACACCATATTCCTTAGTCCCACTATCATCTTTATCAACCACTCCAATACAGCCCTCACTATCAACAACCTCTGCACCAATTTCCTCATCCTCGTCATCATCAGCTAACTCACAGGCTTCATCCTCAGAATTACCATCATCATTGACAACATCTTCAATACTATCAACAAAACAATCCTCATCATCTTCTGTATCCTCATCACCAACATTATCATTAACAACAACATCTTCAACACTATCATCTACACTATCTTCGTCATCTTTGCCATCAATAACATCATCATCACAAACATCTCCAATAACATCAACTACATCATCATTTTCACCACCCTCAACACCATCTTCCTTGGTCCCAGTATCATCTTTATCAACCACTCCAACACAGCCCTCACTATCAACAACCTCTGCACCATTTTCCTCATCCTCGTCATCATCAGCTAACTCACAGGCTTCATCCTCAGAATTACCATCATCATCGACAACATCTTCAATACTATCAACAAAACAATCCTCATCATTTTCAGTATCCTCATCACCAACATTATCATTAACAACAACATCTTCAACACTATCATCTACACCATCTTTGTCATCTTTGCCATCTTCATTACCAACATTAACATCATCGTCACAAACATTTCCAATAACATCAACTACATCATCAACTCCAGCACAGCCCTCAGTATCAACAACCTCTGCACCATTTTCCTTATCCTTATCATCACCAGCTTACTCACAGGCTTCATCACCAGAATTACCATCATCATTGACAACATCTTCAATACTATCAACAAAACAATCCCCATCATCTTCACAATACTCATCACCAACATTCTCATCATTATCAACAACATCTTCAATGCCATCATCTACACTTTCTTCATCAGTTCCATTATCATCACCTTCAACCTCACCAAGACAGCATTCACTATCAACAACCTCTACATCATCTTCCAAATCCATACCATCATCAGCAAACTCTCAAACTTCATCACCATCCCCATCATCTTCATCAACATTAACATTATCATCATCTGCAATACTATCATCTACACCATCTTCCTCAGTCCCATTATTTTCATTGTCATCATCACCAACTCCGCCAACACAACCATCACTGTCAACAACCTCTACACCATCTACCTCATTTTTACCATCAGCAGCAGAATCACAGCCTTTATTACTATCCACACAATCTTCATCTTTAACATTAACATCTTTATCATTATCAACATCTTCAGTACTATCATCTCCACTATCCTCATCATCTTTGCCATCCACATCTTTACCATCTTTATCACCAACACTACCATCATCAACATCTTCAAAACTATCATCTACACAATCTTCATCCTCCTCAACACCATATTCATCTGTGCCACTTTTATTAACATCATCATCTTCATCTTCACCAGTCCCAATATTGTCAACATTATCTTCAACTTTATCACCTACACCCTCTTCATTGTCTTCACAATCTTCATCAACATTTCCTTCATCTTTATCATCTACATCATCTTCCTCATCCTTACCATCAACAGCAAACTCACAGCCTTCATCAACATCCCCACTATCTTCATCACCAACATTAACATTATCAATATCATCTTCAACACTATCATCTACACTATCTTCGTCATCTTTGCCATCTTCATTGCCATCTTCATTGCCAACAATAACATTATCATCACAAACATCTCCAATAACATCAACTACATCATCATTTTCACCACCCTCAACACCATATTCCTTAGTCCCAGTATCATTTTTATCAACCACTCCAACACAGCCCTCACTATCAACAACCTCTGCACCATTTTCCTCATCCTCGTCATCATCAGCTAACTCACAGGCTTCATCCTCAGAATTACCATCATCATCGACAACATCTTCAATACTATCAACAAAACAATCCTCATCATCTTCTGTATCCTCATCACCAACATTATCATTAACAACAACATTTTCAACACTATCATCTACACTATCTTTGTCATCTTTGCCTTCAATAACATCATCATCACAAACATCTCCAATAACATCAACTACATCATCATTTTCACCACCCTCAACACCATCTTCCTTAGTCCCACTTTCATCTTTATCAACCACTCCAACACAGCCCTCACTATCAACAACCTCTGCACCATTTTCCTCATCCTCATCATCATCAGCTAACTCAAAGGCTTCATCACCAGAATTACCATCATCATCAACAACATCTTCAATACTATCAACAAAACAATCCTCATCATCTTCTGTATCCTCATCACCAACATTATCATTAACAACATCTTCAGTGCCATCATCTACACTATTTTCATCAGTTCCATTATCATCATCTTCAACCTCACCAAGACAGCACGCACTAACAACAACCTCTACATCATCTTCCAAATCCTTACCATCATCAGCAAACTCTCATCCTTCATCACCATCCCCATCATCTTCATCACCAACACCAACATCATCATCTTCAATACAATTATCTACACCATCTTCATCAACATTTACATCATCATCTACAATACCTTCATCTACACTATCTTCCTCAGTCCCATTATATACGTCATTATCATCATTAACCCCACCAGCACAACCATCACTGTCAACAACCTCTACATCATCTGCCTCATTTTTCCCATCATCAACAGACTCACAGTCTTCATTACCATCCACACCATCTTCATCCTTAACATTAACAACTTTAACAGTATTGACATCTTCAGTGATATCATCTCAACCATCCTCATCATCTGTATCACCAACATTACCATCATTACCAACATCTTCAAAACTATCATCTACACCATCTTCATCCTCTTCAGCACCATATTCATCTGTCCCACTATTGTCAAAATCATCATCATTTTCAACACTATCATCTACACCATTTTTACCTTTCTTGGCACCATCTTCATCAGTCCCAATACTGTCACCATCATCTTCAACTTTATCATCAACACCATCTTCATTGTCTTCACAATCTTCATCAACATTTCTATCAGCTTTATCGTCTACATCATCTTCCTCATCCTTACCACCATCAGCAAACTCACAGCCTTCATCAACATCATTAACATTATCAACAACATCTTCAGCACTATCATCTACACCATCCTTGCCATCTTCATCACCATCTTCAATAACATCAACTACATCATCATCTTCACCACCATCAACACCATCTTCTTTAGTCCCACTATCAACCACTCTAGCACAGCCCTCACTATCAACAACCTCTGCACCATTTTCCTCATTCTTATCATCATCAGCTAACTCATGGGCTTCATCACCAGAATTACCATCATCGACAACATCTTCAATATCATCAACAAAACAATCCTCATCATCTTTACCGACCTCGTCACAAACTTTATCATCAACATCTTCAATGCCATCATCTACACTATCTTCATCAGTTCCATTATTATCGCCTTCAACCTCGCAAAAACATCACTCACTATCAACAACCTCTACATTATCTTCCAAATCCTTACCATCATCAGCAAACTCTCAGCCTTCATCAGCATCCCCATCATCTTCATCAACAACATTAACATCATCATCTTCAATATTATCATTTGCTTCATCTTCATCATCACCATCCTCATCATCATCTTCATCAGTCCCGTCAACATCATCTTCAACTCCATCTTCTACAACATCTTTTTCACCTTCATCATTCTCAGCACCATCTTCATTGGTCCCTCTATTGTTATCCTCATCATCATCTCCAACACTATCATCTAGACCATCCTCAGTGACATTTTCATCAGTTCCACTATCGTCATCAACATCTACAACATCTTTACCATCCTTGGCATCATCTTCATCAGTCCCACTATTGTCGTCGTCGTCATCATCATCATCATCATCACCACCACCACCTCCACCACCTTCTTCAATATTATCATCTACACCATCTTCATCTTCATTATCAACATTACCATCATCTTCAACATCATCAACACCCTCTTCAGTACTATCATCTACACTATCTTCATCATCTTCTTTATCTTCACCATTCTTGGCACCATCTTCATCAGTCCCACTATTGTCATCATCATCATCACCACCACCACCACCATCTTCTTCAACATTATCATCAACACCATCTTCATCATCTACATCTTCATTATCAACATTACCATCATCTTCAGCATCATCAACATCTTCAGTACTATCTACACTATCTTCATCATCTTCACCATTTTCATCAATCCTACTATCATCATCAACCCCACCAGCAAACCCCTCACTATCAACAACCTCTACATTATTGTCTACATCATCTTCCTCATCCTTACCGCCATCAGCAAACTCACAGCCTTCATCACCATCATTAACATTATCAACATCTTTAGCATTATCATCTACACCATCTTTGCCATCTTCTTCACCAACATCTTCAATAACATCAACTACATCATCATCATCACCACCATCAACACCATCTTCTTTAGTCACACTATCAACCACTCCAGCACAGCCCTCACTATCATCAACCTCTGTACCATTTTCCTTATTCTTATCATCATCAGCTAACTCACAGGCTTCATCACCAGAATTACCATCATCATCGACAACTTCTTCAATACTATCAACAAAACAATCCTCATCATTTTCAGTATCCTCATCACCAACATTATCATTAACAACATCTTCAGTGCCATCATCTACACTATTTTCATCAGTTCCATTATCATCATCTTCAACCTCACCAAGACAGCACGCACTAACAACCTCTACAACATCTTCCAAATCCTTACCATCATCAGCAAACACTCATCCGTCATCACCATCCCCATCATCTTCATCACCAACACTAACATTAACATCATCATCTTCAATACAATTATCTACACCATCTTCATCAACATTTACATCATCATCTACAATACCTTCATCTACACTATCTTCCTCAGTCCCATTATATACGTCATTATCATCATTAACCCCACCAGCACAACCATCACTGTCAACAACCTCTACATCATCTACCTCATTTTTCCCATCATCAACAGGCTCACAGTCTTCATTACCATCCACACCATCTTCATCCTTAACATTAACAACTTTAACAGTATTGACATTTTCAGTGATATCATCTCAACCATCCTCATCATCTGTATCACCAACGTTACCATCATTACCAACATCTTCAAAACTATCATCTACACCATCTTCATCCTCTTCAGCACCATATTCATCTGTCCCACTATTGTCAAAATCATCATCATTTTCAACACTATCATCTACACCATTTTTACCTTCCTTGGCACCATCTTCATCAGTCCCAATACTGTCACCATCATCTTCAACTTTATCATCAACACCATCTTCATTGTCTTCACAATCTTCATCAACATTTCTATCAGCTTTATCATCTACATCATCTTCCTCATCCTTACCACCATCAGCAAACTCACAGCCTTCATCAACATCATTAACATTATCAACAACATCTTCAGCACTATCATCTACACCATCCTTGCCATCTTCATCACCATCTTCAATAACATCAACTACTTCATCATCTTCACCACCATCAACACCATCTTCTTTAGTCCCACTATCAACCACTCTAGCACAGCCCTCACTATCAACAACCTCTGCACCATTTTCCTCATTCTTATCATCATCAGCTAACTCACGGGCTTCATCACCAGAATTACCATCATCGACAACATCTTCAATATCATCAACAAAACAATCCTCATCATCTTTATCGACCTCGTCACAAACTTTATCATCAACATCTTCAATGCCATCATCTACACTATCTTCATCAGTTCCATTATTATCGCCTTCAACCTCACAAAAACATCACTCACTATCAACAACCTCTACATTATCTTCCAAATCCTTATCATCATCAGCAAACTCTCAGCCTTCATCAGCATCCCCATCATCTTCATCAACAACATTAACATCATCATCTTCAATATTATCATTTGCTTCATCTTCATCATCACCTACTTCATCATCACCATCCTCATCATCATCTTCCTCAGTCCCGTCAACATCATCTTCAACTCCATCTTCTACAACATCTTTTTCACCTTCATCATTCTCAGCACCATCTTCATTGGTCCCTCTATTGTTATCCTCATCATCATCTCCAACACTATCATCTAGACCATCCTCAGTGACATTTTCATCAGTTCCACTATCGTCATCAACATCTACAACATCTTTACCACCCTTGGCATCATCTTCATCAGTCCCACTATTGTCGTCGTCGTCATCATCATTATCATCATCATCATCATCATCACCACCACCTCCACCACCTTCTTCAATATTATCATCTACACCATCTTCATCTTCATTATCAACATTACCATCATCTTCAACATCATCAACACCCTCTTCAGTACTATCATCTACACTATCTTCATCATCTTCACTATCTTCACCATTCTTGGCACCATCTTCATCAGTCCCACTATTGTCATCATCATCACCACCACCATCTTCTTCAACATTATCATCAACACCATCTTCATCATCTACATCTTCATTATCAACATTACCATCATCTTCAGCATCATCAACATCTTCAGTACTGTCTACACTATCTTCATCATCTTCACCATTTTCATCAATCCCACGATCATCATCAACCTCACCAGCAAACCCCTCACTATCAACAACCTCTACATTATTGTCTACATCATCTTCCTCATCCTTACCACCATCAGCAAACTCACAGCCTTCATCACCATCATTAACATTATCAACATCTTTAGCATTATCATCTACACCATCTTTGCCATCTTCATCACCAACATCTTCAATAACATCAACTACATCATCATCATCATCACCACCATCACCACCATCTTCTTTAGTCACACTATCAACCACTCCAGCACAGCCCTCACTATCATCAACCTCTGTACCATTTTCCTTATTCTTATCATCATCAGCTAACTCACAGGCTTCATCACCAGAATTACCATCATCATCGACAATATCTTCAATACTATCAACAAAACAATCCTCATCATCTTCACTGTCCTTGTCACAAAAATTATCATCAACAACATCTTCAATGTCATCTTCATCAGTTCCATTATTATCGCCTTCAACCTCGCAAAGACATCACTCGCTATCAACAACCTCTACATTATCTTCCAAATCCTTACCATCATCAGCAAACTCTCAGCCTTCATCACCATCCCCATCATCTTCAACAACAACATTAACATCATCATCTTCAATATTATCATTTGCTTCATCTTCATCATCACCTACTTCATCATCACCATCCTCATCATCATCTTCATCAGTCTCACTATTGTCAACATCATCTTCAATTCCATCTTCTACACCATCTTCATCACCTTCATCATTCTCAGCACCATCTTCATTGGTCCCTCTATTGTTATTCTCATCATCATCTCCAACACTATCATCTAGACCATCCTCAGTGAAATTTTCAACAGTTCCACTATCGTCATCATCATCTACAACATCTTTACCATCTTTGGCACCATCTTCATCAGTCCCACTATCGTCACCATCATCTACAACATCTTTACCATCCTTGGTACCATCTTCATCAGTCTCACTATTGTTGTTGTTGTCGTCGTCGTCGTCGCCATCATCATCATCATCATCATCATCATCATCATCATCACCACCACCACCACCACCACCACCTTCTTCAACATTATCATCTACTTCATCATCTTCACAATCATCATCAACCTCACTATCAACAACCTCTGCACCATCTTCCTCATCCTTACCATCATCAGCTAACTCACAGGCTTCAACACTAACATTAACAACATCAACAACAACATCTTCAGTACTATTAACAAAACAATCCTCATCATCTTCACCATCCTCATCACTAACTTCATCGATCTCACTACTGTCATCATCTTCAATACTATCAACTACACCATCTTCATCATCTTCACCATCCTCAGCCTCATCCTTATCAGTCCCACTATCATCATCTACCCAAACAAAACAGCCCTCAACATCAGCAACATCTACATCATCGTCCTCATCATTACCATCATCAACAATCTCACAGGCTTCATCACCATCCCTACCATCTTATTCAACAACACTGTTATCACCAACATCTTTAATACAATCATCTACACAATACTCATCATCTTCAACATTCTCAGCAGCAACTTTATCAGTCCCACTACTGTCATCATCATCTTCTTCAGGGACATTATCATCTACACCAACTTCATCACCAACATTACCATCACCTTTATCATCAATACCACCATCTTCAATACTATCAACTACTCCATCTTCATTATCCTCAGCTCCATCTTCATCAGACGCACTATCATCATCATCATTATCATCATCAACAACCCAATCAAAACAGCCCTCATCATCAGTAACCTCTACATCATTGTCCTCATCATTACAATCATCAGGAAGCTCACAGCCTTCATCACCATCTCCATCATCTTCATCACCAACATCTTCAATACTATTATTTACACCACATTTATCATTTTCACCATCCTCAGCACCATCTTCATCAGTCCCACTATCATCATCCCCAACACTATCAACTACAATATCTTCATCATCCACACCATCCTCAGCACCATCGTCATCAGTCCCACTACTGTCATCATCATCACTATTATCTACTTCAACACTATTATCTACACAATCTTCATCATCTTCACAATCTTCCTCACCAACATCATCATCTTTATCATCATCAATACTATCTTCAGTACTATCTTCTACACTATCTTCATCATCTTCATCAATACCACTATCATCAATATCAACCACACCAGAGCAGTCCTCACTTTCAGGAACCTCTACATCATCATCAAAAAACTCACAGCCTCCATCACCATTTTCTTCACCAACATTACCATCATCATCACCAACATCTTCAATACTTTCATCTACACCATCTTCATCATCTTCAGCACCACTATCATTACCACCATCATCATCATCAATCCCTTCAGCACAGCCCACACTATCAACAACCTCTGCATCATTTTTCTCATCCTCATCAGCTAACTCACAGGCTTCATCGCCAGAATTAACATCATCATCGACTATTTCTTCATTACAATCAACAAAACAATCATCATCTTTACCATTCTCATCACCACCTTCACTGACGTCATCACTGTCATCATCTTCAACATTATCATCTACACCATCTTCATCATCAACATTACCATCGTTAACATCATCAACAACATCTTCAATACCATCATCTACACCATCTTCACCAGTCACATTATCATCAACCTCATCAAGACAGCACTCACTATCAACAACCTCTACATCATCTTCTATATCCTTACCATCATCAGCAAACTCACAGCCTTCATCACTTTCCCCATTATCTTCATCACCAACATTAACATCATCATCTTCAATACTATCATTTACAGCATCTTCATTATCTTCACCATCCTCATCACTGTCTTCATCAGTCCAACTGTTCTCTACAGCTTCATCATCTTCAACATTATCATTCACACCATCTTCAGCAACATCTTCATCAGGTCCTCTATTATCATCTTCTTCAACAGTAACATCTACACCATCTTCATTATCATCACCATCATCATTGTCAACCCCACCAGCACAGCCATCACAATCAACAACCTCTGCATCATCTTCCTTATCCTTTTCATCACCAACAATAACATCATCATCAACGACATCTTCAATACTATCAACAAAACAATCATCTTCACCATCCTCATCACCACTTTTACCAATCTCGCTACTGTCATCATCTTCAACACTATCATCTACACCACTGTCATTGTCTTCTCAATCTTCATCCCCACCATCTTCATCACCAACATTAACAGACTCATCACCAACATCTTCAGTACTATCATCTACACCATCTTCATCACCTTCAGCAACATTTTCATCAGTCCCACTATCATCATCAACCCCTCCAGCACAGCCATCACGCTCAACAACCTCTGCATCATTATCCTCATCCTTACCATCATCAGCTAACTCACAGGCTTCAACACTAACATTAACAACATCAACATCTTCAATATTGTCAGCAAAACAATCCTCATCATCTTCACCATCCTCATCACTAACTTCATCAATCTCACTACTATCATCTTCAACACAGTCATCTACACCATCTCCATCTTCACAATCTTCATTCCCACCATCTTCATCACCAACATTAACATACTCATCTACACCATCTTCATCACCTTCAGAAACATTTTCATCAGTCCCACTATCATCATCAACCCCTCCAGCACAGCCATCACTATCAACAACCTCTGCATCATTATCCTCATCCTTACCATCATCAGCTAACTCACAGGCTTCAGCACTAACATTAACAACATCAACATCTTCAATATTGTCAACAAAACAATCTTCATCATCTTCACCATCCTCATCACTAACTTCATCAATCTCACTACTATCATCTTTAACACAGTCATCTACACCATCTCCATCTTCACAATCTTCATTCCCACCATCTTTTTCACCCACATCATTACCAAAATCTTCAGTACTATCATCTACACCATCTTCACCAACATTGCCATCACATTTATTATCAACACCAACATCTTCAATACTATCAACTACACTATCTTCATCATCCTCACCATCCTCAGCACCATCTTCATCAGTCCCACTACTGTCATTATCATCACCATTATCTTCAACACTTTTATCTACACCATCTTCATCATCTTCACAATCTTCCTCACCAACTTCATCAATGTTACTACTGTCATCACCTTCAATGCAGTCATCTATACCATATTCTTTGTCTTCACAATCTTTATTCCCACCAACTTTATCAAGAATACTGCCATTATCAATATCATCGAAAACATCTTCAATGCTATCATCTACACCATCTTCATCAGTCCCACTATCAGCATCAACTTTACCAACACAGACCTCAATATCAACGTCCTCTATATTATCTTCTACATCCTTACCATCATCAGCAACCTCACAGCCTTCATCACCATCTCCATCATCTTCACCAACATTAAAATCACCAACATATTCAATACTATTATTTACGCCATATTCATCATTTTCACCATCCACAGCACCATCTTCATCAGTCCCTCTACAGTCATCAACATCACCATTATCTTCATCGTCTTCACAATCTTCCTCACCAACTTCAATCTCACTACTGTCATCATCTTTAACACAGTCACCTCTACCATCTTCATCATTATCCCCAACATCTTCAACACTATCATTTACACCATCATCATCATCACCATCCTCAGCACCATCTTCATTAGTGCCACTATTGTCAACACCACCATCATCATCTTCTTCAATACTATCATCTACACCATCTTCACCAACATTGTCTTCACATTTATCAACACCATCATCTTCAACAGTAACAACTACTCTATCTTCATCATTTTCACCATCCACAGCCTCATCTTCATCAGTCCCACAATCATCATCAATCCAACCAAAATCCTCAACATCAGCAACATCTACATCATCGTCCTCATCATTACCATCATCAACAATCTCAGAGCCTTCATCATTATCCCTACCATCTTCTTCAACAACACTGTTATCATTAACAACATATTTAATGCTAATATCTACACCATCATCATCCTCTTCTACACTGTCAACTTCCCCATCTTCATCATCCTCCCCATTCTCAGCACCATCTTCATCAGCCCCACTATTGTCATCATCATCAATATTATCTTCTTCAACACTATTATCTACACCATCTTCACAATCTTCCTCACCAACATTACCATCATCTTTATCATCATCAATATTACCTGCTACACCATCTTCGTCAATACCATTATCATCAATATCAAACCCGCCATCACAGCCCTCACTTTCAGGAACCTCTTCTTCATCTTCCTTATCAACAAACTCACAGCCTCCATCACCATCCCCACAAACTTCATCACTAACATTTACATCATCAACAGCATCTTCTTTAAAACTACAATCTACACCATCTTCATTGTCTTCACCATCTTCATCACCAGCAGTACCATCATCATTACCAACATCTGTAATACTTTCATCTACACCATCTTCATCACCAGCATTACCAACATCTTTAATACTTTCATCTACACTATCTTCATCATCTTCACCACCACTATCATTACCATCATCATCATCATCAACCCCTCTATCACAGCCATCACTATTAACGACCTCAGCATCATTTTCCCCTTCCTTATCATCATCAACAACATCTTCAATACCATCATCTACACCATCTTCACAATCATTATCATCATCAGGAAACTCTCAGTCATCTCAAACTTCACCTCCATCATCATTACCAAACTCCCGATCATTCTCATCATCATCTTCACCACCGTCATCATCATTCTTGCCATCATCAGTAACCTCCCCCTCATTCAAGCCATCCTCACCATCAACATCCTTTGTGGATAAGAAGAAAGTGACTACAGGTCTGCGTGTGTATGTGCGCTCTAAGGCTAACATGGAAGCAATGCTAAAGGCTATGCAGGATGTAAGTAATTCCTAATTACTAGGGATGTGCACAAATAGTTGAACATTCGAATATTTGGTCTGTAATTATTGTTGTTCGAATAATAAAAAACATTCAAATTTCGAATTTTACTATGTGTTGATTTGCTGGCCGTAAATAAGCATGCAGATAAGCACAGCTGAACCTGAGTAAGGCGAGAATAGAATTTGAATAGAATAGATCTGATAGCGAAATGCTCTTGGGGCATATACAAAGTTTCCTCGAGGGGGAGTGGTTTAACACAAACCGCTAAACTGTTAGCACACGTTATCTTTGTCAGCGCGTTGTTGTCAGACTGAGGAAACAATGTAAATACAATAAATATAAGCCGACTCGACGTTCTGTACTGTAATTGGCACAGCTTGATTTTTCCGTTTGCTCTGCTTGATCTTGAATGCTGTTGTTTTTATATGTAGGCTATATATATATATATGTTTTTGTTCACACAAAATAAAACCTTGAGCTATAACGTAACATTGTTATATAGCGGCTAATCATACGCTTGTTCAGAAAATTTGATAATTAAAAATAACATCTTTCTCAATAAACCTTATTTAAATAAACGAAAAGCCTATTCGAATATTCGTTTTTTTATGCGCCCAAATATGTGAATGCAATATTTTTGGAAAATGCCCATCCCTAAAAATTACTTTCAATCACTACCTGCATGAATTTGCTTTATTACTAACTAAAACTACTCTTCAGTGAGAATACAGGTAATACCCAAAAAGGCTAAAGCACACTTAGATTACTGTAAAATTAGAGTATTGTAAGTAATATATTTTTTCTCTGTGTTTAGTTTGTTCTTCACATGGAAACCGTCATGAGGAGACAGCAGACTGAAGACTGCAGACTACGAGTGTTAAGTGGCACAGCTGTGAAAACAAGAACATGAAATGACCTCATCACTAAACATGACATGATGTAATATCTGCTCTGTATAACTATCTTTGTGAGTATTTAGTGTTTTAAGGAAATCCCCATTTCCTGTGTTACTGCAAGATAAAGTGGAAATTTGCTTTTCTTCTAGGGGGCACTACAACATCTCTGCAACAGAGATTTTTTAAAACAGTTTTTAACCGTTTTTTGGCTAGGAACATATATGGCCACTAAACTGTAAAATGATTAAACAAATGGGTGTTTTTATTTTTTTTAAATACTTACATACAAAGTTTGTTATTTTATTGTTTTCTTGAGGAAGATGCCTTGATGCTTTTTAAAACATGGGTAGTATGAGGAAATAATGGTTCTGTGGTTTCTGGGTGTGGGTTTTGCCAATTGCTTTACTTAAAAAAACACCCAAACAGCAATGTGCACACTCAGCTGGACTAAGATGAAGGTCTCAGGTGCTCAAACTTGGCTTCTCTTATTGTTACTGGTCCAAACTGACAGAAACCATGTTTCAGGTAAGACAGGCAGCATGCTTCAGTTCTGTGAAAAACTACAGCAATTACGAAAGCTTAAACCAAGCGCTCCATTATTTTGTGTTACTTTTGTGACTGTGGTTGTGTGTATGAGCAGAGCTGAATAGATTACTTTCAAATTATAGTCGGTTACTGATTCCAAATTTCATCCATTTCATCACACATTTCAAGTAATGTAATCAGACTACTTTTGATTACTTTTAGATTCCTTTTGACCTAACTCATTTATGACATTAATTTAAATAATATAATCTTGCACCATACTGATATAAATAGAAAGAGTAAGAAAATACATTCCATTCATTGTAATTAACAACAAAAAATGTTTAATTTGTTTACCTGTATGTCATGTGACCATCAATGTCAGAGAACTGTGAACATGCAAATGTGTTACTTAATTATTAAAAGATTTGTTTTAAAATCACAGGGGTACTTCAAATAAAATAAATATGTTAGGTGAAAGAGGTTCAGATGACAAAAAAAAAAAAAACTTTGGGATTGCCTGCATTAGCCTACATGTAAATGGGTCATTCCGTGTCAAATAAACTTCCCCGGCTCAAATTTTTGATTTTGCTAATGTTTTTTTTTTTTTTTCCTGAGGAAAGATAGACATGTATAGCGATGAAAGCCAAAGCAGTAAATGCCATGGATAAATATTTACTGAGTAATCCACTATTTTGTAGAGGGAGGTCAAAATGGCAATTTTCACCTTAGATTCAAAGTCAAATTACAGGGGGGTAAACCTACTTTAGAAAGAGTTGACACGGAATGGCCCAAATAAGAATTAACATGAATTTGTGCATTTTAATGTGTTTGAAAGACAACATTTATTTATTTGCTTGTTTGCAAGAATAGTCACACATATCAACAGGTCTATTTTCACTACATTATACAAAATATCTACAAAATACGTAGGCCTACACTATAATTGTTTTTTCACAATTTTCTTACCTTCTCATTCTTTAGTCAAATCCCTTTTACAATGCTCTATTTCTGCAGCAGAAATACTGATATGACTATGCAAATATGCAAATTGATACAGCTGCATTACCACATGCAAAGATCAGACAAATAAAAAGCGTTAACATGTGACACACTGCACTGTACGCTGTAGAGCGAAGAGTGTCCTTTTTACAAAAACCTTTGTCCCAGATTAGCAAAGGATATGCATCTTTGTTAAATGAGCTTTCTGTGTTCATGTCTTGTATCTTTCAGCCCAGTGTTCAGTACCCCCAGCACTCTGCTGTGCTCAAACAAATAACCAGTGCTACCGAGGGTGTTTTTGTGATGAGATCTGTGTCACAAACAGTGACTGCTGTCCTGACTACATTCAGACATGCATTCAGCGTAAGACTAAATATTCTCCACATAAAATATGAATCCAATATAATCAGCTCAACAGTGCCTAAAAAGACAGGGCCGTATTCACAAAACATTTTATCTTACCACTAAGAGTTCTCCTAAATATCAGTAAAGAGTTTTCTCTTAAAAATCTGCTGAGACAAACTTTTACTAAGGAATAGAGAGAAGTCTTAAGCTAAGAGTAAGGGCAGGATTGACCGCATTGCTATGGATGATGTCAGCATAGGGGAGGAGTCTCTATGAGAAATTTGTTCATAGAAATATTGTAGATGATTATGATGCCATATTCAGATAAAAAAAATTAAAAAAGTGTTGCCTGAGTGTCACTAATTAAACAAGTATATGTTCAGCTGATTGTCAGCCTTTTACACGTGTGCTTCTCATAAACAACTAGCTGATATGCATATAAACAGCCTTTTATTAACAGAATAGAATAATCATGGCTGATAGTAAGATATGCAAACGTAAATGAAAACCAAACTGTTTGCAAGAACAGCTGTTACTTCTTGACCAACTTGTGAAATGAAACCAAGGAAAACAAGGATATAATCAAAAGGAAAACTTGGAGCTGGGACAACCTCCAAAACCAAAAAAGCTGGGTGAGAAAACATGTGTGCAAAAAAATGCAGAGTGTTTCTAAAAAAAAGTTTAAGTCCTGAGGCAGATTGCCAGCAACAGCCATTTTAGGATAGGATTAGGTTAGGTTTTGGTCTTAGTCCTCTTCACTACTCCTAACTAGGGATGTAACGGTATGAAATTTTCTTATCACGATTATAGTGACAAAAATGATCACGGTTATCAATATTATCATGGTATTGTTAAAATATGCTGGAGATGTTTAAAAAGTACTAACACATAAATTGTTTCACCAAGTTTTATATTTAAAATCAACAAACAACATATAAAATGACTTTTGTTTGCACAAACACTAAAACAATAACATTACCAATGAGATTTTATATTACAACATGACTGACAACAGTTCTCTTATCTAATAACAGGTTCGAAATGTTCAAATAAAGCTTTGAAAAGGTTTTATAAAATGGTAAACCTCACATTTCAGCCTTTAAATAGAGAAAGTGGTTAAGCCAAATCAATAAATGTTATATGTATTTTATCTAAATAATTCTAGATGTATTATCTGAATTGTTTAAATTTGTAGAATCCTTGTTTTTAGTCAAAAGGTCAGATGACAGCAGTGCATGAAAATTCGGTCCGTTTTAGCTAGACAAAAACTGCAAACCGGCTGAACATAATTGTAAGTCAATGTAAATCCACTCTCTGCCACTAGGCGGCACTTGTGGAACAGCAAAGTTACAGCTGTTTCCGTAAACTCCGTGGACAAAGCAGCATTGCGATTAAGAACACTATTTTATTAGACATTACATGGAATGAAGATCAAAACACAATGCCATCGAATCTTTCTGAAGACAGTCAGAACCATCAGAGGTACATTCATATAATTAATTCATTTATATATTCATTTGTATATTCCCTCAGCACCCTTTTAAAACCTCCAATCTTTCCGTCTTGCCTTCATTCAAAACGAAACTACTCTGCGTGCTCTGCGCACTTGAGACTGTTATTTAAACTTTGCTTTACGCTGGACAGTATATATTTATCATAAGTTGTTCAAATCGTGGTAATCAAATACGGTTTTAATGATAATTAAAAGATGAAACGGTAATACTAACCGTGGAGAATTTTACCATGATTTATCTTCAAACCGGTTATCGTTACATCCCTACTCCTAACATATCACAGAATTAGGAGCTAGTTTTAGAGCTAAAAAATTTTTTTAGAGCAAAAATTTAGGAGTCTTAAATTTAGGACTGACACGCCCATTATTTTTAAGATTTTCTCTTAAATCAGCAAGTTATGAGCTACTTTTAGCATTAAGATGTTTTGTGAATACGGGCCCAGATCTAACATTTCTATGACACATTACTCTTTAAAGCAGAACATATAATCTACACACTGTAAAAAACAAATAAATAAATAAACTTAAGCTTCAGTTTGAGTCTCAGTTTTGTCCTTATCAGATGAGCTACTAGCTCACTCACCCAGGCAATAAAAAGTGCACTTCCATTATGTACTTTAAGTGCTCTATTTTCACACACTATTTGTGTACTTAATATACTAAAAATATTCTTTATCTTAAGATAAGCTTAAGAACATCTAAGTGTACTCAAATGTGCCATTTTAGGATCTCATGAATATGAACCAAAATGTGCTTTTAACATACTATCTCTGTATTAAAAACATGTATTTAGTAGTACACTTGAACCCACTAGTGTATGAAAGATGGATTCAGTTGTACTAGAAATGGTAACTAAATACATTTTGTAATAGCACATTTGAGTACACTTAGGTGTTCTTAAGATTATCTTTATTATCAAAGAATAAAGTCTTTTAGTTAAGGACAATATTAGTAAATAGAGCACTTTAAGTACATTATGGAAGTGCACTTGTTTTTCACCAGGCAATTAACTAAATTAATGAATGATATACAAACTACAACCCTACATTTGTTTATTATTTCATGATAAACCAGAAATAAACCACTCCTGAATATAAAAAAATCTTTTCATATTTTTTTCATATTTTTTATTATCAACCTTAGCACATTCTTCACCATCCTCAACATCACCTTCATCAACCACACTATCATCCTCACCGTTCTCATCAACATCTTTACCAACCTCAGTCTCACCACCATTATCTTCCTCATCATCAACCTCATCACCATCTTCATCCTCCCCACTTACATCCAATCAATTATCATCATCATCATCATCCCCACCACCAACCTCTGCATCCTCATCACCCCAACGAAGTATATTAAATCATTATATCAGCTATTGAAAATGCACAAAATGAATAGAACAGAATAGACAAAATAATGGAAATGGTCCATTATTGGTGGTACATTAATGGTAACATAACAAGTCATTTTTAGAATGTCTTGGAATAAATAGTGTACTTTGAATCATTTTCAGAAAGCATCAGTGCAATCACAGTCTTCCACATGTATGTTAGCCCCAGAGCCAATGAGGAGGAAATACTGAAGGCTATGCAGGATGTAAGTGATTTTTACTAATTATTTTCATTAGACCATCAATGTTTGTTTAACTCTGAGTAAGTGTCACAAGAGCTAGATAATGAGCTCATTTATGTCATTTGTTTATGTTACTGTTTTATTATTTTATTACTTTATACTTGTGTACAGCTAACTGTAGCGAATGTTGTGGCTGGCTAGTAAGTGACTTCAAGGAGAGAGCTTATTTTGAGAAATTGTAATATATTAATACAGCACACACGTATTAGATAACACTATATGAGTGTGATCTCTGTTTCCTTTCTGGCTTTAGTTCGTTCTCCACCTCGAGAGCTTGATGAGGAGACAGAAATGTAAAGACTGCAGTCTACGAGTTCTAAACATCAGCGGAAAAAATCGCTGACCACGACATTTAATCATATTTACTATAGTACAGCAGATTTCACTAGTTTTTACCCGACCTTCCTCCATTTGTCTAATACTCAGCGGTGTGTAAACTGTGTCACTAGATGGCACTAGAGGACCAAACCTGTAATAGAAATTTAGTTTCTTATGTTCTATTTCTTCTTATTATGTATCTTTATTCATTAAATAATTTAACCAATGTGTGATTTTCCTCTGAAATCAAAGCTACGTGTTGTCAAATGTTTTTAAATATAGGCTATACAGGCAGCACTTTTCTGTAGAAAAAAATTATTTAAATTGAAATAATATTTGTTTAATAAAACTTGGTGAATAATCAATTATTTTATCATATATGATGTTTATGATTCAAATTATTTTATGGCAGTGTTCAGTGGAACAAAACAGCTTTCCCTTGCCTTCATATTTAAAAATTCTTCAAACAAACAGGAAGTACTGTTAACTGTTAAATTCCTCACTGTAATATGAACCTAACCCTCTATAGGAGTAATTGTGAATTCACAACTTGAAAAAATAATGGGCTTTCATTTTACATGTTTTTAGGAGTAAAATCATATTCCAAAATTTTTCTAATTCTGACCTTTGACCTTTCTTTTATAATTCCGTCATTTATAACTGACATTGTCCCATTAGGGTAAATTATTTTTGGCAAATTGTCTGAAACTTCACACACAATCAAATGCTTTTTCACTATCTGAAAAGAAGTGAAAAGGTCTTGTTGTTTAAAAAAAAAAAAAAACATTAAAAACATCCTTCCCTTTCTAGCTTGCACTTGTTTGGAACAACACTTGAAACCTGCTATTATGAGCACTTCTTGTGTCTGTTTGCCTCTTTAAGACTAATCGCTTTCTGTATTCCCAATTGTAAGTCGCTTTGGATAAAAGCATCTGCTAAATGACTAAACGTAAATGTAAATATAATCTTATTAACATTCAATTTCATTTATAGTGCTGCTATATTTGATTTGGATCTCACATGTGAAAATGTCTAAAACTTGACAAATTCGGATGCAATTTCACTGCCTGAAAACCATGTCTTAGTATTTCAAAAACATTAAAACAACTTTGTATTTCATCTTAGAATTTCAATCAGTTATCATAGCACAAGTGAAAGTCAACAAGACTCTTCTTTTTCAGTGCACCTCACACATAAGTAGATGTTGACTTGTGCAGTCATCATTGGAGCGTCACTGCCTTTCAATATAGTAATGCGGACAAACATTGCCATCTTTTTCTTGACCTTTGGTTGTTGTATGGATCACATCTTTCAAACTGACCAACAATATTGTACCCAAATGCCTAATTCTTCATTACTGCCCTCACCCTCATTGCTTCTATACTCCTTTGGTCATCAACAACTTATTTTACTACTACAGCCTGGTTTTCTGATGCCCTCCAATTACTATCATCATTATATCATCACTATCATCTGAAATAAGTACAGATTTGTCATTTTATCTTCAAAATAAAATCACTTCAAAAAATGAACCTAAAACACATGCATAAAGGCTATTATACTGCCTCCCAAAGCTAGTCAATAATGCCATCTACATCAAATATGCACTCCATAATAGGACTTTGTCAGTTATGCATGACGCTCAGATTTTTTTATCTCAGAGTTGTTCTTATAAAAGTGCATTAAAAATGAAAAAAAAAAACTTTAGAAAACCTATTTGGATGTACAATTATATTTTTTATAACTTGAATTTATATGTATTTTCTAGTCTAAAATGAGCTCACTATGGAGCCTTGAGAGCATGTGACCTAACATGTGTTAACACCTCGTTTACTGCATTGTTACCAAACAATGCAAATAAATGGCAAATTACATTTTTATTTTACTGGTTGAAAGGGAAGCCATTTGGCATCACTAAAATAAAATTTTGTTGATATTCTAATTAGTATTGTATTTTAAATGGAATTTTCTTAGCGTCATTTATAAATGACGATATCCTAAAGAGGGCTAAATGGCAAGATACCATTTAAAAAGATACACTTTCGAAACACAAGGTAAACAAAATCAAGGAGAAAATCTATCTAGGTGTGTGTTCAGTGTCATATGAGTAATGACACATTACCGCATCCAAAGTATCAGACAACAACAAAAAACACCTGACACACTGACATGTCTAGACGGAGGAATGTGGCTGTATTGTTTCAGATGTGTAATTTTACAAAAGAACAAAGCTTTCTGTGTGTTTATGTATCTTTCATTCCTGTGTTCAGTACCCACAATGCTCTGCTGTGCTAGCAGGAATGACAACTGCCATCAAGGATCATGTTTTTGTGATGAATTCTGCAAGTCTAACTGCTGTCCTCACTACATTCAAACATGCATTCAAAGTTAAACAAAATATACACCCAATAATCCGCGCAACCGTGCCTAAAAAATAGTTTCATAAAAAAAAACAGTTCTAAAACAAAAATGCATTGCAAATGTAAACTTAATTAAATGTGAAGAAACGTCTCTGGTCGTAACATCAAATCATATTTACTAGCCTATATTAGAGCAACATAACGTCTGTGAGAATAAGTAGTTGATCAATTTACCTGACCTTCAGCATTTAGTCTCCCTCCACACGTTTGATTCATACTCCGCGGTGTGTAAATGCTGTCACTAGATGGCACTGGAGGACCAAATCTGTAATGGAACCTCGACTGATGTGAGTCATGAAGTAAATCATCTTCTCTAGGTAAAATGTTTATCCTTGAGGTTATTATAACTAATCTCAAATAATATCATTAGCATATAATAAAAACGTATTTTTTTATTTTACTGATATTTAAAACTAAATAAAAGGCTACATATATGAAAAAATACTGTAGTATTTACTATAGTATACTGTAGTGTATTATAGTATTTACTATATTTAAACTATAGTACACTGTAGTATGTTAGCCTATAGTATTTACTACACTTCGTTAATTTATACTACAGCATACTGCAGTATTAACTTTAGTGAGTTTGTAACCGCAGTAAAATTACGTAGTATACTGTAGAAAAACTACATTTTAATGTATACTATATCATTATGTAGTATGAACTACAGTGCATGTTCAGTAGATGTTGCTTTACCACTCAAAAGCACTTACATTTTTCAAAAGCATTACAGGTAGATATGTATATATCGTCTAAAGGACATTATGTAAAGCAAAATAATTACTTTTTTTAATTTATTTAACTAGGCCTACGTGACAACAATTAGCAGCGCTGATCTCACCGTTTAATATGCTAATGTTTATTTTGTTTTGTAAAGCTGATAATAAAAATGGGTATCAAGTTTAAAGGTGATAACTGAAAAAACAAGAAAACTAAACTATTATTGTGTGTTTATAATTACACAAATTACACTGCAGTTGCACAAAGTAAGCACTTAAGTTTCTATGCAAAATACTAATTGTAGTGTTATGTTTGTTTGGCTACTGCTTCAGCATTGTGTAACCATTATTTACAGCAAATTATTGGGTAAGATACAGTAAATATATATGTTTCAAACTTTAAAAAGCCCACTTTCATCAAGAAAACAATATGGTAACATGTCCCAATAAATGTATACAATTTATTAATTGTAATATTTGTTGGTCAAAACAATTGTTGTATATTTCTGTTTCATTTTGTTTTCCTGCAATGTTCCATAATTGGTTGTGTTTAAATTTTAAGTCTACACTATTCATTATATTTATAATGTATTATATATTAAGTATACAATAACATGAACCTTAAAAATGTAAATGGTCACTATTATTTTAATCTTGAGAACATTAAATAAAATGGTCGTTTATTTGCTTTTTTTCCTTCTTGTTTTGTTAGCTTGTCTTGGCCCCTTCTCTGAAGTTGTGGAGGTATGATCAGGTCAAAGAAGTGAGATGGTCAGCTCAGCTCTGCCCCCGGGCTTCAACATGTCTTCAAAGAACAGCGGGCGGATAGATTAAATTAAGACAGGTCAGGCTCTTCCTCGGGTCAGGATGCTCCTCTCTTGACCCAGGATATGCAGCTGCCCTCAGAGAAACAATTTCTAAGTTCTGGTCAAATATCCAGCCACTGAAATCCCAACAAACTGAAATCATTGAATCTGTTTTCAGATTAAATTATTGTCATAAAACAGTAAAATACCAGTGATTATATTTGCTCTCAATTCTAAAAAAAAAAAAAAAAAAAAAATTATATATATATGAGAAAATAATAATGAATAATTATTATTACTAATGTATTAACATATTTTAAAATATAGGCACTATTTCATTATGAAGCTGCTTTAAACAATGCCTGTGGTGTAAAAAAAAATGTGAAAAGCACTATCAAAATAAAACTGACTTGACTTTAATTATACATCTGTTGCAACCATTTTTTAATAAGCCACTCACATTATATTAAATAGTATACTATTAAACTTCTATTAATGGTTTTAATCTAAGAACAACCATTTTTATGTAGAATTTTTATCATGTTCTTATTGTTTTCCTTTAATAACTTCATGCAGACATGGTGTGCGTTGTAATTCTACAGTGACAAAATAAACCCACTAAATAATTAATTTATCCATAATTGTCTTGCAAAACAAACTCTGGTTAAGTTTATTTTTGAAGCAAATCAGACCTGCTTTGAGTTAATGACACTCAAACACGGCAGAGACTCAAAAACCTTATAGAGGAGATGAAAGTGCAAAGTAGGGGGGGAAAGGTTTTAACAGTCATTTAACAAAAACATATGAAAAAGTTCAGAATCATTTTGATGTTACTTAAAAATCTAAGACAGCAATTAATCTTAACTTTTCAGTTTTAGTGGGTTGCATTTTCTGTATAGACACATACGGTTAAAGTCAAAAGTTTACATGCACCTTGCAGAATCAGCAAACGTTAATTATTTCAAAAGCATTACAGATAGATATGTATATATCGTCTAAAGGACATTATGTAAAGCAAAATAATTACTTTTTTTAATTATTTATTTAACTAGGCCTACGTGACAACAATTAGCAGCGCTGGTCTCACCGTTTAATATGCTAATGTTTATTTTGTTTTGTAAAGCTGATAATAAAAATGGGTATCAAGTTTAAAGGTGATAACTGAAAAAACAAGAAAACTAAACTATTATTGTGTGTTTATAATTACACACATTACACTGCAGTTGCACAAAGTAAGCACTTAAGTTTCTATGCAAAATACTAATTGTAGTGTTATGTTCGTTTGGCTACTGCTTCAGCATTGCGTAACCATTATTTACAACAAATTATTGGGTAAGATACAGTAAATATATATGTTTCAAACTTTAAAAAGTTTACATATAGTCTACAAGAGAAAATAATAGTTGAATTTATAAAAATGACCCGTTCAAAAGTTTACATTTTTCATGATTTTTAATGCCGTGTTGTTGCCTAAAATGGTCCACAGCTGTGTTTTTTAGTTTTGTGATACTTGCTCATGAGTCCCTTGTTTGACCTGAACTGTTGTTTTTTCAGAAAAATCCTTCAGGTCCCAGAAATTCTTTGGTTTTTCAGGATTTTTGTGTATTTGAACTGTTTCCAACAATGACTGTATGATTTTGAGATCCATCTTTTCACACTGAGGACAACTGAGGGACTCATATGCAACTCAGTGCAACTATATGCCACTATTACAGAAGGTTCAAATGCTCACTGATGCTCCAGAAGGAAAAACGATGTATTGAGGCAGGGGTGTAAACTTTTGAAAAAACCCTTCAGAAGCTACAGAAGATACTTACATGTTTCCCAGAAGATAAAACAAGTTAAATTTACCCCAATTTTAAGATATAAAAAGTTTTCGCCCACCGGCTCTCAATGCATTGTGTTTCCTTCTGAAGCATCAGTGAGTGTTTGAAACTTCTGTAATAGTTGCATATGAGTCCCTCAGTGTGAAAATTTGGATCTGAAAATCATACAGTCAATACAGTCATACAGTACAGGGTTCAAATACACAAAAATGCTGAAAAACTGAAAATTTCTGGGACCTGAAGGATTTTTCTGAAGAACAGCGGGACTCATGAACAACTTTGGAAAAAAAAAAAAAAAAAAAAAAAAAACAAGAAAACACACACACACACACACACACACACACACAGCTTTGGATAATTCAGGAAACAACACAGTGTTAAGAATCAAGCGTATGTAAACTTTGAATGGGGTCATGCATATAAACTCAAAGACCACATGTAAACATCTTTTATGTTAAATATCTTATTCAGGTCAGTTCTAAAAAAAAAAAAACATTTTGTATGATCCCTCTTATTTTGATAAAATAATTAACATGTTGCAGATTCTGCAAGGTGTATGTAAACTTTTGACTTCAACTGTATTATGATGATGATGATGCCACATTATAATAGATTATAATCCAGGACAACTGAGCCAGTGCCTTGAGTCCTCAAACTCTTCTAACACCTGAAAACAAGCCACTGCAGAGGAACTGATATAGACAAACAGCACATCTGCCACAATGTGAAATAGAGAAATATTCCTCCACAACACTAACAGCTTTACCTGAACAACTCCTAGCAGTTTTAATCTTGTGCAGTGGTGCAGTATCTCTTTTACAATGTCCCGTACACTTTATACACTTTATCATAACTGTGATGTAATTTCTCATTATTTGTACATAACATCAAACCCCCTGGGCCTCACAGCACAGTACCAGTTCCAGGTGCTGGTGCAGTTTGAGGCTCGATCAGGTCCCTTCGACATCCCCGCCAGCTCCATTCGCTTCTTCTGGCCACCATCATACGATGAGCGCTTGATTTGCTTCTGAAACTCGAGGAAACTCAAAACTTCATACAGGGAGGGGTGCAAATAGCGAGTTGTTGGTGCGTTACCTAAGATTACACCGCTCGCTCGTTCTGTCTTTCTCTCTCTCTTTTTCTCTCAATCTGGCTTTCATGATCTGGCCGGCAGAATGTCGTCAAAATGAAAAGCGTATGTTCTCATTAAAGGCATCCCCCGCCATCCTTGCTAGATGCAATTGACGTTAATTCACAGAACCGATAAAGTCTAAGGTTCCATGCGTCCTCGCCGCTCTGGGTCGAAGATGTAAGATCACACGGGGTCAGCGGGAGGTTGAAATTAGACGAGCGCTCTCCGTGCGCATTTTTCGCCGCTTTCTGCACGGATCAAATCCCGTACACGGCCGTCCCCTGCACCGCGTCCCTGCCTTCTGCCTTCTGCTTGATTAAATCTAACCTCTCCACATCAAAAAACCTTCGAGCACACATCGTATAACCTTACTTCCTAATACTGATTTTGTCAAAACAAATGTAATTATAGGGCTGCGTTTGTTAATTTGTAAATTCACCTTGCAATTGCTGGTAACTTTGCGCACAGGGGTCACTGAGAGACAAACTGCTGGTCTTGCTATTAAAATGGTCGACAGCACAACATAAGTTAAGTAAGTTACAAATTATTAGTTATTGACATACTATTGGATGTTCACTTTAAAATATTATATTTTTAATATACATTTAGGGCATATAAACTTTTTTACACTGTTACATAATGTGTTGCAAAATATACTAAATGTTTACATTTTCAATAACACATTCCATGAATTTTACTACCAATCCACCTTTTTCTTACAGTAAGAGTGGGTGTGACCATTTGTAAATTGTATGGGTCTGGCTTCTGGTCTCATCCATGTCCAGCTATTTTTAATTTGGACTCTGATATTGCAAATTGGTGTATCTTATTATGTTAATTTATTATCTTAATTATGAACACACTGGTTTGTCATGCAAACAGTTTTACCGTTTACTGTTATTCTTCTCTTTATTTCCAGCTAATGAACCGCAAGTCTCACCCATAGGCTTACTTCCTTATTGATAAGGTGGATATCTTTTTTTTTTTTTTGTCAACAGATCAGCTTATATAATATGCTCAGATGTATAATATTGTTGAAAACTATTACAATTTAAAACAACTATTTTCTATTGTAATATATTTTACATTGTAATTCTTTCCTGTAATGCAGTGGTGAATTTTCAGTAGTCATTACTCCAGTCTTCAATGTCACGTGATTCTTTAGAAATCAGTCTAATATGCTGAGTTGCTGCTAAAAAAAAAAAAAAAACAGAACAGCATTTATTTGAAATTAATGTTTTGTAATAGTGTAAAAGTGTTTACTGTCACTTTTGATTACTTCAGTGCATCCTTGCTAAATAATAGTTAATGTAATTAAATTGAAATTAATTTCGGTCTATAAAAAAACAAAAACAAAAAAAAAACTCCTCACCCCAAACTTACAGTAGCATATATAATATATGTGACCCTGGACCACAAAACCAGTCATAAAGGTCTTTTTTTTGTTAATTGCGATCTAAAAACTAAATATATAAGCTTTCCATACAAAGCTAACGTATGGTTTGTTAGGACAGAACAATATTTGGCTGAGATACAACTATTCGAAAATCTGGAATCTGGGGGTGCAAAAAAAAAAATTTTTTAAATTCTAAATATTGCGAAAATCGCCTTTAAAGTTGTCCAAATGAAGTTCTTAGCAATGCATATTACTAATCAAAAATAAAGTTTTGATATATTTATGGTAGGAAATATACAAAATATCTTCATGGAACATGATCTTCACTTAATATCCTAATGATTTTTGGCATAAAAGAAAAATTGATCATTTTGACCCATACAATGGGACCTGACAAAAGTCTTTGCTAGTGTGAACACACCTTAAGGTTTTGTGGTCCAAAGTCACATAAATAATCTCATATGTTCTTAGATGCTTTGGTTCAATGTGTTTTGTGTAGCATCTCATTTAATGATGCATGAGAAATCTCTGGTAGTGTTGAAAAAATACTGATGCGTTTCTTGTTTTAGATGCTGTTTTCCTCCTCAAAGTCGATTTTGTCAGCGGCTGGGCCTGCGTTGCATTTTTGCTTTGAGGAGTCAGCGGGGGACATAAACTCTTTGTACGGATCTTTCTTTCCTTCATCGTATTGAACAAAACCTTTAAAAAGAGTCAGAGCCAGGAAGGAGTAGAAGAACATCACAAACAGTATGTAGAAGTAGGCATTGTCGTAGGATCGCCTGCTTGTTGTGGCGAGAGCCGTCGAGGTCGGGGCTGTTGTGGTCACATTATCTTGAGAGTCCTGATGGTTCGCCTCGATTTCCTTCAGAATGGCCTGCCGGCACCTGGACAGCAAAGCGAGAAGCACTGTTTGGTTCGTTGTAGCGCCACCTAGAGGCATGTTGATACTACTACTGAGGTCAGATTCAAGGTTTAAATCTCTCAAGAGAAAGCAGATGCTGTAACTTTCATCTGTTAGTTGTATTCCACAAGGTCAAATAGACAATTCCTTCACCTTGAGCTGTGATAAAAACAAGAGTTCAGAGCGTAAGCTTTTTGTCCATGAACATCACTAATATTTTCAAAGACTTGCTGATACTGATGTAAAGGGCAGATATAAAGCTGCTGGAACAATGTGGGATAGATTATCCGTGCCGTTCAGAAGTTGTTCTCTGATGGAGGCGTTTATCCAGAATGTCACTGTGTGACTCAAGTTCTTTTTCTTCAGTTTTAAAAAGGCTTCTGATTTCTTTTGTCACTCAACTTAACTGTAACGTTCAAACATTGAAGCTTCAGTGCTGGAAACGCTGGAGTCACCCAATTATCAAATGCAGCTTGTTTTGCTCCTTAAACTTCATGTCAGAGACTTCAAGGGGATTTTGCTGAAGTTCATCCACTGCAGTGGTGAGCTGAACTTGCTCTGATGATTATGAGGGGTTCTGTCTGTTTCATAACCAACAAGTACTGTAGCTTGACTTGAAAGAGTGAGAGAGAGAAATGATAGCAAGCGAGACGCTTTTAGAAAGGAATGCTGACTGACATGCACTGCCATGATAAACACTCTTTATCATTTGTGCTGTGATAAAGCCCTGCATTGCCACTAAACACCACTGCTGCTTAACATACACAATCCTTTAAACAGCATTTAAGGTGAAATGCAATGCTTTAACATGTCACTTTTTAAATGTATTGTTCCTGACAATATAGATCAAAGGTTCTGGTTGTGCTTCAGGCCCCACATTTCACATCAGACACAGTACTAAAACAGCCATAACCCTATAAAGCCTACCACATTTGATATGCTAATTTAATTTCTAAAGTCTCTAAATGATCAACATGTTGAACACTTTGCAGAAAAACCTGTTGCACATAATCTACTATGTGTTTTCTGTCGTCTGAGTTGATAAAAGGCCTTTTAGTTTAAAAAAACAAGCCTCTTTTAGGTCTTGGTTCGCGTGTCTTTTTGCTGTACATTTTTTGGTTAACTTGATTATACATATATTGTTTTTTTAGAGAAATCATGTTAAATGTGAATATCAAATATGATCCATCACGCTTTTGAGGAATGTTTATTAGTTCAACTTACGTTAGCTACTCGCTGAACATTAAACAGTCCACACTTCCGAAATACTAATGTCCATACGTTTTATGTTTAACTATGGATCACCGTGAAAACCACATACAAACAGAAACAAAGAAAACATAGTTTTACACATAACAATTAGAAGGACATCAACGCGAATATAGAAAAATATACAAAACATTATCATTTACCGTGCTGACCTGGTGACCAGCAGTAGAATGGTAAAGTGCTCTATCATGTGTATCGGGACTCAAATCTCGTCATTCAGTTTGCGCTAACACTTACAAATTAATCCGCAAGAATCACGTGATATTTAATTTAAATAAACTTAACACAATGATAACACAATAGCAACTAAATTAGCGTACAGACACAAAAATACACAATTTAAATTGTGAAGTCATAAAAATACAAAAAAATATGAATATTAATCCCTGAAATCACATATGTCATAAACCATAACTGACCCATCAGCGTCAGCTACAGTTCATCTCTTAATCATCATTGTATTTCAGTGCATTATGTTTTGCCTCCTACAATAAAAACTACAAAGTTTTATATACAGTTGAGGTCAAAAGTTTACATACACCTTGCAAAATCTGCAAAATGTTAATTATTTTACCAAAATAAGAGGGATCATACAAAATTGAAAACTGTCTGCTGTTCTTCAGAAAAATCATTCAGGTCCCATAAATTCTTTGGTTTTTCAGCATTTTGTGTGTATTTGAACCCTTTCCAACAATGACTGTATAATTTTGAGATCCATGTTTTCACACTGCGGACAACTGAGGGAATCAGTGCAACTATTACAGAAGGTTCAAACATTTCCTGATGCTCCAGAAGGAGCTGGGGGTTGAAAACTTTTTGAATTTAATGATCAGGATGAATTTAACTTACTTTGTTTTCTGGTAAACAAGTATCTTCTGTAGCTTCTTAAGGGCAGTAAATGAAGAAAAATATATATATGATATGTAGGCAAAAAAAAAAAAAAAAGACTCATATTCATTCTGTTCAAAAGTTTACACCCCCGGCTCTTAATGCATAGTTTTTCTAGAGCATCAGTGAGCGTTTGAACCTTTTGTAATAGTTGTCCTCAGTGTGAAAAGATGGATCTCAAAATCATGCAGTCATTGTTGTGAAGAGTTCAAATATACAACAATGCTGAAAAACCAAAGAATTTGTGGGACCTGAAGATTTGTTTTCTGAAGAACAGTGGGTAGTTCAAATGTTAAGGACAAACAAGGGACCCATGAACAACTATCACTAAAAAAAAAAAAAAACAGCTCTGGATCATTCAGGTAAGAACACCTTATTAAGAATCAAGTGTATGTAAACTTTTAAAAAGGGTAATTTTTATAAATGCAAGTATTATTCTCTTTTAAGGACTATATGTAAATGTATTTAACGTGAACTATTTTATTCATGTCAGTACTAAATAAAAAATAACATTATTTTACCTTATTTTGGTAAAATAATTAACATTTTGCAGATTTTGCAAGGTGTATGTAAACTTTTGACTTCAACTGTATATATATTTAAAAAAACATATTATAGGGTGATATAGAGTGACTGATATTTAAAAGCATTTTATGTAATTCTGCTATAGTGTTATAATGATCTCTCTGATTTTCAGAATTATCAGAATTCCATCTTACTTTTTTGGTCAAATAAATATGAGCAACTACACCAAATTGCATATTTTTGCTTAGTTTGGGCCTCTTAATATGCTCACACTAAATGAGCCATAAAAGCCTGATGTATCAAATACGATAAAAAAACAGAAAAAACAGAAAAACAGAAATGCAAACGAAAAGAAAAAGGTTCAATAAACTGTCCCATTTCAAAACAGTTATTGATTCAATTTAATCTGTGTCATTTTTTTTCTTTTACTTTGCATACTTTATGTTATTTGAGCTTGAGAACATGTCACGCAAATATCCACATTGTCATCTGTCTGATTTTGGCTGTAGTCTCTTCCAAGTGACAGATACATTTATACCATAACACTGTGGTTTGATTGGATGTGTTTTCTCCTCCCTTTACTTACTGAGCCTATTTATTTACTATATGACTACATGGTTAGTTGCATTTTCTTACTTGCATTTAGCTGTTTTTTTTCCCCAATGTCTAGAACGGACCTGTGACCCATTTTAGTGTCACAATCCACCATTTCAGAATGACTTCTGTAGATACTTGATTGATGACTACTTCTGGACTGATATAGCAGTTCAGGACAGTAGCAAAACATCTTCAAAAAGTTAAACTCCTGAATGATTTGCTCACCCATTCTGTCCTCATGTTTGCGTATGAGCCGTAAGGTTCACCTAACCAACTTCCATGTCATTTGTTACTGCGAGAAACAGTCTCATGTCTTTCATGTTTTTTTCGCCCTGTTGTTTTTTCCAGCGTTTCTCTCCTCTTTCAGCCGTCTGTCTCAGAATGACGTGGGGGAGTGGGGAGTAACTCTTGCCCTGTCAGCTATGCTGTGATTGTCTACTGATTTCAAAGAGTGCGAGGGGTCAGAGGTTAAGTTGTCTCCAGTATATGTTATTGTGTCTGACACCAGGCTCCATGCTGGAAAAGCGAGCAAAAAGAGAGGGACACTTCCACAGACAGCAAGGTTTTGTGGACGTGAAAAATGAATGTAAAGACATAAAGGTGTGCTACATTAAATGTAATGTCCAAAAGATGGTTTAAACCAGCGTTTCTTGCCCCCGGGGGATCTTTAAGCAGGCACCAGGGGGTACTTGGAAAGATTTTAACTGCTTTGACAAAGCCTATAAAACAAAAATGATGACATTAAAATGAAAAAAGGTGACCGAAATCACTAAATAATTAAACCATTACTATTTTTTTTAAATGCTGCCTAAAATATTCAGTCACCTTTCCAGAAAAGAAAACAAAAATGTCTGCATTTTGTCTTTTTGTGTGGATGACAGATTTCTAAACGCCTGTTTACATCAAGGACAATAAAATATTTAGTTCTAAAACAATAAACAATAAAGATTTAGTTCTAAAAAATCGTTGTTAGTTATTAATATACAACTATAACGATAAAGGCACAGAGAAGCGATATCGCTGGAATCATTTTCAGAACGATTTTTTTTCCAGCTGATGAACGACGCAAACATTGACAACCAATCAGAATCAATCCTGGTATCGCGGAGTTCAAAAATTTAAAGCGACAGGCGCTTAATAAACACACGATATCATTATGTTTCTGATCTGTTTTCACACTTAAACCTGGTACACGATGCAAAAAGGGGTAAGACACATTAGTGGCTTTTTAAATTGTACTATATTTTACAATACTAAAGTGAATCTATACTTGTCAAACATTAATACACGAGAAAAGCCCGGCTGAAGACACATGATGCATTTATGAGGGAAAAAGAAAGATCTAAGAAAAATGACTTTGTTCTAGTTCTCTGTTGTGTTTGGATGGTTTACAGCCCTCTGCTTTAGTCATTAACCCTGTTAAGAGCTCCCTGGAGAGAAGGACTTTGTCATGAAAGAGTGTTTTTATGAAACTGAATATATTTCTAAATGAATAAAAGTGCTCTATGAAGCTAAAGGCTGAATAAATCTGATGCCGTCATGCTAATTTCCCCAAAACAGCATTTCATACACGGCTTATTATTTTATACAGGTGCAGAATGATTTTTAAAACGTTCAACATGATCCAGAAAAATAATGCAATTTGTTGTTTATTCCCACAAGCAAATGTAGGATTATTAAAAAAGCAAAGAGAAAACAAGAGAAAAGACTAAGCAAGAAAGAATCCAGTGTTCTATTTATTTATTTTTTAGGTAAGGTAAAATATGTGGCCCTGGACCACAAAACCAGTCATAATTTTTTTTAATTTAGGTTTATACGATATATGATACATGGTTTGTTAGGATAAGACAATATTTGGCTGAGGTTCAAGGATTTGGGTGCAAATTTTTAAAGTTTAAGTTTTAAACTTTAAAGTTGTACAAATTAAGTTCTTAGCAATGTTACTAATCAAACATTGTGTTTTACGGTCAGAAATTTACAAAATATATTCATGGAACATGATCTTTACTTAATATCCTAATGATTTTTGGCATAAAAGGAAAAAAAAATACAATGTATTTTTGGGTCACAAATAATTACACAACAATAAGCTTGAATGCAATTTATTTATTTTTTCTTATAAATAGTAAATAGTGCTGCATTTTACACATTATCCTTCAACAATTATATGCAGTCGAGAACCAAAACAAAACAAAACATGAAAGTATAAAAAACATCAAGGTAAAAAATAAGACATGAACATTGTTACAAAGAACAAAGATCTTCTCCAAACTGCAGAGTAAAAACAAAGGTGACATCCATCCACATTATGAAACGCTGCCTCATCTGGAATCTTTTCTTTGCATGAAAAACAATCAGAGTTTAAGAACAGATGATTTTCGAGAGCGAGTGAGAACAGATGAGTGTTTATGAGGTATTGAGTGTGTATTGCACTTTCCTTGGGTTCGTTTTGTGGCGGGGGTCTTTCTGAATGTTCAGAATAGCATACTACCATACTACTAATGTTTCAGTATGCACCATGTATATCGTGTGCAATTCTTCTGCATGCAAAACTAACTACACTATCCTTCTACACAATATTTTATACCACAAGTGTTTTATTGTTTTGACACGTCATCTGCCAAATCAAATATGTATGCAAGAAGCAGTACAATAGTATTCCATTCTGAACATCACTTCTGTCTCATAATAAGCTATTTGTGTGTTCTCAGATGACTGGTAATAAAGGGGTCTGTGTCACATAGTTTATCTGCACTACAGAGTCTGTGAAATGCCATCGGACACTTGAGTGCATTCCGTTTAGGTCACCCTCTTTCTCGCTGTGAAGAGGACCTGAGAGCATTGTGCAGTCACTTATTTAAAAATGAGAAATAAGGAAAGTTGGCACATCAGTCTTTTCCAAGCCCTTATTTCCTAAATATATCAACAACATGTGTCTTAACCAAAGAGTCACCGTTGAGTTGTGTCACAAACCAGCCACTAAAGTGCGTCCGTCAGTGGACAGCTGATATCAGAGTATGGCGCCACACTCTTCCCTGCCTTTCCATGCTGTTTATAAGCACAGTCTCAGTCTTTGAGTTGTTTATTTGTCCTTTTTTGTCCTTTCCCTTTATCCTCCTCATGTTCCATGGCTTGTCGCTCTTAAGGTGGTAAGTGTCGTCAGAACGTGTGATGCCGTTGCTCCAACACGAGATGGAAATATAGAGAGGCCTGGTCCTAAACCCACTCTACCCGATCCACAATTCCCTCTCGTAAAAACAACTCGGTTGCACTTTGGACCCACAGGCGTTAGAGAGGACCGCTGGCACCGCTGGCTTCCCCCCCAGCGCATCTTGAGCGGGAGTTTGAGGATGGATGGTCGGTTTGGTCAAACATTCAAGAGGTGAAGGAGAGCTCAAGTGCAAGAGTTTATGGTTAGACCATCCATAGATCTCTTCATCTCCTTCCTGTCTGTCTTCATTCAGGCAATGCTGGGTTTCAGATAATAAAAGGCACCTGAAAGAGATGGAGAGAGAAGGCCAGGGTTATCATCATTAACTAAAACCATGAAAAAAAAAAAAACAAACATTATTTATTACATTAAATAAACAAACTGAAATAAATGGAATGGAAGACTACAGTTCTCATTTTCATTTAGTTTAAGTCAAAGTGAAATAACTAAAATTGAATCAACCCATATATACACTTTTTTAAAGAAGTCTCTTCTGCTCACCAAGCCTGCATTTATTTGATCCAAAGTACAGCAAAAACATTCAAATTTTAAAATATTTTTACAATTTAAAATGACTGTTTTCTATTGTAACTTGAAACTTGAAAATGTAATTTATTCCTGTGATCAAAGCTAAATATGTTGATTTCCTGTTAAGGAAACATTTATTATTACAATTAATTATTATCAATCGTTAAAACAGTTGAGTGCATTTTTTTCAGGATACTTTGATGAATAGAAAGATCCAAAGATCAGCATTTAACCAAAATAGAACGCTTTTGTAACATTATACACTATACCATTCAAAAACTTGTAGTCAGTACATTATTTTTTATTTATTTTAATTTTTGGGGGGAAAGAAATTATAGAAATTAATACTTTTATTTAGCAAGGATGCTTTAAATTGATCAAAAGTGATGATAAATAATGATAAATAAATAATGTTACAAAAGATTTCTAATTTTGATCAGTGCTGTTCTTCTGAACTTTCTATTCATCAAAAATTAATTATGTTTTCAACATAATAATAATAA